>AP025050.1:21528942-21709656 GCA_036186865.1 Eustoma russellianum | reverse complement strand
TGGGGGGGGGGGTGATTTGTGTGTGCCAACATGGAATGATTTTATGGCTGAATAAACTATGTTATCCACGAAATTTCTGGCCATTTTTGAAGTGTAGGGGATGGCCATCTATATATGGCAAGTACGTGACACGTTGGCAAAGTTTCGGTAGTCACCCGATACGACAATTTTTGGTTTATAACTTTGTAACATGTCGTAATAATTTTGTCATCACCATGACTTATATCAATGATATAAGACCTGATTATACTCATAAATATGAGGTAAATATAGTGGTGTGACGTTGACGTACGTTTGCAATATATGTAATGTGTCGGTAGTATGTCGGAATATATGTGTATTGTACCTTTTTATAATAAATCTGAATATATATATATATACCACACCACAAATAGGAATATAAACTACCGACACTAAAAGATAATAATAATAAACAAGAATAACAAAACAGGAATGTAAACAAAAGTAAAAACTGTAAGTAAAACGAAATTAAATAAACCGAATTTAAATGGGGGTGTTTAAACTCCCCAAGAAGATAAATAAAGAACAGTAAATAAAAAGGACAAAGAACGGTAAATAAAAAGGAAGAGGGAATAAGGTTAGGCGGAACTAAATCCAGCCATATTAATATATATATATATATATAAACATGTGAAGAGGAGTGGGAGGAGACTTTCCATTTCCAAGTTTGTTGCCATCATGCCTTCTCCAAATATATCTCCATTTAATGAACTACTTAGTTCATTTAACTAAGTACTTCACTTAATGAACTAGTTTAGTTCATTAATGGTGGCACTTGAAAATAGTTCAAACACAACAAATGTTTGCCATTTGATGTAAGCTTTAAAGCTTCATGGCCTGCTAGTACAGCAACATTATGTATAAAGTATATAAGGCAAGTTTATCACAAAAAGGTGCAAGTAATAAATTTGTCATGCATTTCTTGAAACATGTTGTATTTAAATCATGTATTTGTAAATCACTCAAACTATTTTTTGCAACAGACGTTCCGATCTTCCTCGTTTGGGTTTCATTACCGGGACTACCAGTACACTTTCATCAACGTGAGGCATTGTTCCAAATTGGACGCATGTTGAGTACACCGATGAAGTTGGATATGACCACGACTAAGGTTCTTCGGCCTTCCGTGGCTCGTTAATGTGTGGAGATGGATGTATCTCAGGAACTTCCTGCACGTGTTTTTATTCAGGTTTCTAATCGTTGCATTTTGCAGTCTGTTGTTTACGAAGATTTGCCCAGTTAGGACATAAATCATCCACATGTGGAAAAGAAGATAGCCTTGAAAATTAACCGCCTAGTGGAGAACCTGTTGCTAATTCAAATAAGGTGAGTCATTGGGACAAGATGCCTCAACATTGGACGCCCAAAAAACCGCAGGCAGTTCCACAGAATGAACAAATTTTACGTACGGATAATTTGATGGTGTAGGCTGCACAACCTTCAGTTATTTTGTCTCCTGAAATTACACGTCCACCGTCAGTTTCGTATGCATAGGACATCTCTCGGTTACAAGGAATTGATGATACCATGGTGAATGATATGCCTGCTTTATCTGAGTTAGTTTCACTTTCTTATAGTGAAGCTGAAATATCTCATCGCCAAAGTCGTTTAACAGCAGAGACTTCTGATGATTAATTTATAATTTCATATATGAAGAAGTATAGGTTGTATGCATTGACCATCCACAACAAGAAGTTTCGCCTAAAGGTACAGATGGAAACAGCTTCCGGATTCTGCCAAAATTATTGCGGCGCCCACATAAGCAACCCCCACCTATTTCTCTGCGGTTTACTCTCTCCAAGGCAGCTCATCTCTCTAACTCTTTTGATATATTATCTCAATGAAGATTATGTTATGGAATATTAGAGTTATTCGCACTTTCGCTGATCGTATTTTATCTTTGCTTCGTCATTATCATATTCACATTCTTGTTGTTATTGATCCCAAGGTGCGTCCATCTTCCTTGGTGTCTTATCGTCTTAAATTTGGCTTTTCAAGTGCAGTATGTGATAATCATATTTGGGTCTTTTGGAAAGATTATATATTTCAGATGCAGGATGAGCGTAGTGGCATCCAGAATCACTCCTTTCATTTTCAATGGCTGCCCACGGGGGGATAGAATTTGGTGTATTTTTGTGTATGGTCTACATTCAGTGGTGGCTCGTCATCATTTGTAGGATGATCTTCTTCAATTTCATAGTGTGCGTGATGATCCTTGGCTCATTGGAGGAGACTTTAATACTTTTTTGTCACTTGATGAACATAAGGGTCGGTCTACACCTTCAATCCGATCTTTCGATGACTTCAACGATTGTGTCTCTAATTGCTCACTATAGCCGATTACCTATCAGGGATCTCCATTTACTTGGTGTGACGGTCGTGGATTGGGGGGAGTTTGATGCAGATTGGATCGTCTTCTCTGTTTACAATCTTTCCTTGATTTATTTTCTTTGGTTCAGTATCAACATCTGAACCATACCACCTCGGATCATTCTCCTCTCTATCTTGAATGTATCTCTGAGATCTCGACAACAATTGCATCATTCAGGTATTTAGATGTCTGGACCATATATCCTGACTTTAATAGTTTTGTGCGTCATTGTTGGAATTCTTTTTCAATAGTGGGAAGAATATGGGGGTTGTATGATAAACTTCGCCAACTGAAAATTCATCTTAGGCAATGGAATAAGGAAGTCTTTAGTAACATATTTGATGCGGTAATTGCAGCAGAGACTGAGGCAACGTGATGTGAACGGAATTTTAATGCATTGCCGTCAGAGGCTACAAGGGCCGATTACTCTCGCAATATGGCATTACTATGCAGTGCACAAAATTGAGCCATGCTTTTTTGGAAGCAGAAGGCAAATGTTAAATGGTTGAAAGAAGGTGATGCTAACACTAAATTTTATCATCACCTGTAAAAGATCGTCGTCGTCATCAGTATACCCGTCATATTATTTGCGAGGATGGTGTGGACTGTACAGATTCAGCTGACATTGAAGCGGAGGCGATACGATATTATCAGAATTTATTTGGAGCAGGCACTTCTTCTCAGCATGACTCTATTCTGTAGTATTTTCCACAATTACTTCTGCCAGAGGATAATGCCCAACTTACCACCATCCCAACTTTACAAGAGGTTGGACAAGCAGTCTGGGACCTCAGTCCTACTAGTGCAGCTGGCCCGGACAGTTTTCCGGGCTCATTTTATCGACATTTTTGGACGGTTATACACTTGGATGTACTCAAGGCAGTGCAGGAATTTTTTTCTCGGTATTCGTCTGCCAAGATCGGTAGCATCGGCTCTTACTACACTTCTTGCTAAGGTGGCAAATCTTGAAACATTCGCTGATTATCGCCCTATTTGTTTAACAAATTTTTTCTCTAAGGTGATTACAAGGTTGTTCGCGACGAGGTTCTCCTCTTTTCTTCTGCGGTTCATTTCTTCAGAGCAGGCAGGTTTTATGAAGGGCAATGGTATTAAGGAACAAATTCTTTTAGCCCAAGAGATGGTGCATATCTTAGATCGTCCAGTGAGAGGAGGCCTTGTTATTGTCAAGCTAGATATATCCAAGGCATTTGACCGAGTGTGTTGGAATTATTTGGAGAAACTCTTAATTAAAATGGGTTTCGATTCCCGTTTGATCCGTATTCCGCTCAATAACCTCTCTACTACATGATGTTCACTGTTGATTAAAGCTTGTGGTTTATTTTCCTATGGGTCGGGGTGCTAAGCAAGGGGATCCTTTATCTCTTCTGTTTTTTATCTTAGCGTCCGAAGGATTTTCTCGAGGCATTAAATCACTGATGCAAGCAGGCTTCATCCACGGTTTTCATGCAGGTAGGGTTCCACAGATTTCATAGTTGGGATTTTCTGATGATTTGGTAGTCTTTTTGAATGGTTCAATTAGGAATCTGCAGCGATTCCATCCTTTTTTTGGAATTGTATCAACATGCCTCGGGCCAGCTGGTTAATTATCATAAAAGTGAAGTGGTCCTCGGTAAAGGTGTCTCTGGTGCATGCGTCTCACATGTCTTAGGTATGCGGTTAGCTTCTTTACCAATAAAATATCTTGGGTCATATCTTTACAAGGGTAATAATAGAGTGCAATATTGTGTTTCATTGCTTAATTATTTTGATTCTAAGTTGAATGCATGGTCTACCAAGCTACTTTCTATGGCTGGATGTCTTGTCCTTATTCGACACGTTTTGTGTTCTGTGCCCTCTCATATCATAGCTAGCTCCCATCTTTCGAAGAGTGTCATAAATTCATTACATAGAAAGATGTCAAAATTTTTGTGGAATGGACGATACCACTGGATTTCTTGGGAACACATCTGTCAACCAATAGAGACAGGGGGATTAGGAATTCGTAATCTATCGATAGTACAACAAGCTTATGATTGTTTACATTGGTGGAAATATCATCAGTCAAAATCTCTTTGGGCAATTTATAGCTGGGAAAAATATGGTCAACGAAGTGAGGTATATACACATATTTATGATTCAGCAATTTGGAAGCGTATTTGTAGCATTCATGATTATATGTCCCCACGTGTTGAACAGACCCCAGATGGCATTAACTGGACCGCAGACTCTTCAGGGCAATTTACTATAAAATCTGTCTATATCTTGCTCACCACGACATCATCTCGGTTCCATGGTCTTGATATGTTTGGTGGCCGGGTTTGCTCCCAAGCTGCAAAATATTTCTTTGGAAACTATGGACACGATCGCTTCCGGTGGTGGATAATCTATGCCCGTGGCTATCGGCATTTCCATACCAATGTGCTTTTTGCAGGATACACTATGATTCACAAGATCATATTTTTCTAAACTTCCAACCTATAAGATCCCTTTGGTGGACCTATGCCCCGTCAATCGACTATTTTGCGCATTTGCTTCGTTGGCGGTGTCCTTCTTCGGCCATATCTATGAGGGGCCAATTACAAGTTATTGCTCCTTCTATGGTTATTTGGGCTGTTTGGAAGGAATATACAGCCATTAGATTTGACGACGACAATTTTTCATATACATGACTGTTTGAGCGAATTTGTTCAAGCATATACACTTGGTGTGCTGCCACACAGGGCCGTAAATTCTCGCAGCCAATACCTCATCTAATCTCTCGGCATTTCTCTCCACCATTTCGAATTCGTCGGCTTCAGGTGATACAGTTGGAGCTTCCACCAAAGGGTTGGGTTAAATTGAATGTAGATGCTGTAGCCGACCGATTTAAGACAGCGCCCGGAGCCATTTTGAGGGATGCACAAGGAAGATTTATTTCGACAATCTAGTTTGCCTTACCTGCTGTAATCCCTTTACAGCAGAATTGCTAGCTTCGACATATGCCTTACTATATTATGCTAGGGAGTATGAACACATAATACTTGAGACGGATTGTAGGCTGTTGCTTAAATATCTGGCCTATCCAGATCGCTATACCGGCTCTTTGCATAGGGATCTTCAACGTGCTACATCTTTTTTGTGTATTAATGTTCATTACTGCAATATTGTCTGCACGAAGCAAATAATACAGCCCACACATTATCATGGCATGGTTATTGCTCGGCAGGTGTAACACTCCACATCTTTATCTGCACTACCATGCGAAGTTCGTGGAGTATTTGAGTTGAATGTTACTATTCCTAACCTTCGATTATGAGGCCCTATGTCTCCCAATGGGTTGGGTTTTTTGGAACATACACCTGCAATAAACACCACTAGAGGGGGTGAATATTGGTTAGCAGAAATTACACTACAACCCTTTGTAAAAATCCCCTTTGAAAACAGAATCTGAAACTGCTTTAGATTCAGAATCTGTTTTTGAAAAATTCAAAATTAATTGTACACAACTCCACAAATTATGAAACTTTTCAGAATTTAACTTCAATGAGTTAAAAAGACTCTGTCTAAAAATCAGATAAAAATAAGATCGTTTGGCCCTTCAAACAAATAAAAAGATTCAGATGGTCAATCTGGACAGAATTGGACAGAATGTTGCGGATTTTGAAAATAGTGTTTCGCTTTGAGTATTCAACCAAAAAGGTTGATCTTTATATCAAAACACTCCTTAGGATGTGTATATGAAGTTTTCAAAAGGCCCTGACCTTAAACAATTCTTAATAAATACAGAATTTAAGTTTTCTCAAAATTGCTCAGGTTGCAGCCAGATTGGAGCAGTTATCTTGCAAAGACTGAAAGACTAACTTTCTCTTGCTCAAATCAAGTGATTCTTGTTGCAAATGAAAGCTAACAGTCTGAATTATAACTCTACCACAAATCATAAATTTTCAAAATGTTTAGCTATTTTTTCAAAACATGAGAAGTTGTGTGAAATCTGCAGTAAAAACGGACAGAAAACAGAAATGAAGAAACAAGACAAGAACACCGAGAATTTATCCTGGTTCGGTCAATGTGACCTACTCCAGTCCCAAGGAACACATTTCCTTGGATTTCACTATCAAATGAATCACCTTACAACAAGAACCAAGCTTGATCCTTGGGTTATACAGCAACCCTATTCAAGATTTGTATAATCACCTTCTAAGCAACACTTAGTTGCAACACCTCTACCACCTATTGATATAGCGTTATAAGAATGGCTAATCAATCTTACAAATGACACTCAAGAGGCTTGTAGCACAACAAAAATATCAAGAACACCTATGTTACAAAGAATGGAACAAGAACACCAACAAGAAAAAGATGATAGCTAGACAATTCAACAAATGCTTGTGAGCTTCAAGTGTGTTTCATCTTCTTCACCATTGCCTCTATTTATAGTGTGATTTGAGCCTTAGACATAAGACTTCCAATGTGTCACCATCTTCATCATCAAGTCCAATGTCTTCTCATCATTGGTTGGCCTTGTACACTTGGCAAAATACCAGAAAATAATTTGTCCACCTTGGCAATGTCATGTTGGCCGATTTTCCACCTTGGAATTGCCTTGAATTATCCTTAACAAGAATAGATAATATGGAGAAGATAATTGCACCAAAATAACCTCAACTCCTTGCTTGAGAATAGGCATGTGTGATTTGAAGAATTCAAATACAAAATTCAGCTCCAAAAATGACTAAGTACCCGTTGGCTACCTTTTTCTTTTTCCAAATATAACTTTGATTTTTCTTAATAAAATAAGAAAGGATACTACCACCAAATTATCCTCAACTCGAAGCACAACAATAGGATTCAAAAATCTGCTGAAAAATACTCATAAAAACCAAGTAGCTGTTGGCTACAAATTTGAAAATTCCAAGTTGGCAATTTTGCCAACTAGCTCCTTTTTGGTTGGTCCACTTGTCTCCAACTCACAAAATGAATACACCATCATATAAATCTGAATATACACGTTTTTCAACATATATATATGTGTAGCAACTCAGAGTTTTGAAGAAGAAATCAATAGATAATAGTTGACAAGATTATGTCAACGTGTAACACCGAAATCCCCAATATTTCTTCTTATATGTCAAGAATATTTCCACACCTTTGACACCTTTAATATCTCTGAATAATGATGATAAATGTTCTCTTATAACATATATAAGAGGGTCATCAAGAAAAAATAGAATGTGACATCTCAAATCGTCACATATTTAGCTATAGTCAACAATATCATCATGTGAGAGAATAAGATAAAGAATCACCGTATTATCTTCATGTTAATAATAAATCAGCACCAGAATGAAGATAATAATATGCTCAAGAGATTCCTTGAGTGAAAATACCAAAATACCCTCAGGGGTAAAATGACCAAAATACCCCTGGTATATGAAAACTCCAGAAATGACCCGGATGGTCATAAATACTCATGATATCACCTTTGTCATGATAAATATAATGAGAATACATCCTTGAAATATTTTCACCATGTGATGTTCCTACAAAACTCAAAATACCAATTTTGCCCTTTTTGGTAAGTTGTAGAAACTTCCAAGGCACGTTAGTCACAAAACATTTATAATCACCAATAACTCATAAGAATCACATAATAAACATATATGAAACATATATAAATCAAAAACAATCATTTCATCACTTTTTAGAAAAATTTCTAAAAACCCTAAACATTCTGTGAGACGTGGATCTATCCATGTGAGGGGCTGACGTACGTCGATTGATCTACGTGAGGAGCTGACGTACGTCGATCGATCCACGTGAGAGATCGACATCTTACTGTGAGTTTGGTTATTCTCAGTTCAACATGGATCGATCCACATGAGGGGCTGATGTACGTGGATCGATCCATGTGTCTCTGCCTGAGAGATCCACGTCATTTTTCTTCACTTTTTCAACCTTTAACCCCTTATAACACCATATGTGACATTTCTAAGTATTCACCACTTAAAATCATGACTTTGAAAACTATCCAAACATATTTCTCAACATTCTCCCCCTTTTGGATGATTTTCAAAATAACTCAACATGATTTTAACGTCACAACTCATAACCATTTGTTTAACATCATAAATCTTACCAATTGTTTTCAAACTTTGTTTTCAACAAAATTTTAAATAGTTATGCTCCCTCTCAACTTATACTCTCCCCCTTAACCTATACTCAACTTATACCAATTGAAACTTATCATACCAAATCATGACTTACCAACTAAAATCATGTTCTTATTCTATCTCCCCCTTTATTTTGCAAATCATGCAAAAGATAGAACTATACAATGGTGTCATAACCATGTCGGTATGTTCATGGCCTACATTTTTTAAATTATACATCTTCTATTTTATACTCTTTTAACTATGGATTTCGTGTGGCATATACAAGCAGCAATCGGTGGTGAGACAATGGTATCTTTTTCGAGAATAAGTGGACAACATTCAAACCTCAGGGATTTACTGGAAGTATTGTCATTTAGTTGCCTGTGTAGGATCTGCAAGGTACCACTAGAAGGGGGGGTTGAATAGTGGGTGCGGAAAATGTGGTTTTTAAAATTGTTCTAAACCAAAAACCCAACTTCTGAAAACAGTTTCTGTTTTCAGAACCAGTTTTAAAACGTTTTTAAAACTAAGTTGCAGGTCTTCAAAAATTCTAAAATTTGGAGAGAACTTAGCCCCAGATGTTATAAATATCTCCTAAAAATTTCAGATCAAAATTCAACCCCTAACCACTTGAAAATTCGTTGGTGGTCAGATTGCGGAAATCTGCCTGAACTGGTAGTCTGGTTTGAAAAATTAATTCCTATTTGTCCTTAGCTCCAAATGCTCTGAAAATTTGATGAATAACCCCTTATTAGGTATATTTATATGGGTTGAAACAGTTTTGAAAAATCCTTTTGGGAATTTAGTCAAATACGATCAAAGTCTTAACCTTTGCAAGCCTGAAAATCAGACTGCACTAGTCTCAAAACTTTGGATGTTTGAATGACTTATACTTGTCCAAAAGGGTTGAAGCTTACGCCAAAAGTACCTTAAGACGTGAGGCTATGACTCTAGAAAGTTTCGTAATTTTTGAAATTTGTTTACTATTTTTATCAACGTGATTAAAAATAATAAACAGTGCTGAAACTGAAAGTAAGTGCTGAAAGTAAATAACACCAGAAATTTTATACTGGTTCGGTTTCGAGGACATCTTTCTCGATTAGCGCTAATCACACAACACAAAGAACACCTTACCACAGGGTTGATGGAGTTACACACCAACTCCAACCCTTTACAAACCTTGTATGAGAATACAATGATCACGAACACCACCACCTCGCAAGTGCAAGATTGATCACACCTTGATCAATCTTTTACAATGGTAAAAAGAATGTGTGGTGGTCTATATGAAGCCTATTGAAGTATATGAATATGAGTACAATAGTCTTTTAGAGAGAAGAAAGAAAGAAAGGTAGAAAGAAGAAGGTATAAAACGTTTTTGATCTTGAATTTGCAACTCTTGTTCTTGTCTTTTCTTTGCTCACTTCTTTCCTTTTTATTCAAGTTGGCCGCCCCCTATGATGCTCTTCTCCTCTTGAAAATTATCTTCTAAGTCCTTGGAAGAGTGTATTGCATCATTGTGACATTGTCTTGCTTACTTGGAACCTCCTCATTGGATGATCATTAAGCTCTTGCTTACTTGGCACTCATTGATTCGATGGATGTTGTCATCACTTGATGACTAGATAAATCTGAAATTAAACCTCAAAAAGCATGTGCCAATTGGCCATAAAATTATTATCATAAGTCACATAATCATCCCGCATAATTATCAAGACAAATAACTCCAATATACCATGCAAAAATCGGCCATTACTCCTCTTGCACATGCTGAAATTTCAGCATGTGTAACATTTGCATTTCATTCAAAATATTGCCATGTTTACTTTGATTTAATCCAAGAAATCAATCACCATTTAGTATAAGACATTCTTATCAATTTTGGAATAAAATTTGATCACCAATAGTGACTAGATTTCGGCCAACATACATTACACATGCTGAAATTTTCAGCATGTGTGATATTCAAAGATATCACCAAATTAATTCCATAATATGTTAAAAATATTGCCATAACATCTTTCAATTAATCCACATGATTCAAGATAGTAAAATATGGCTCATTTACTTGAGAAATTCGGCCAGCTATATGCACACATGCTGAAATTTTCAGCATGTGTTACAAATGTGACATAAGTTTGAAATGTTACCTTGTGTAGCTCCTTTCTTTATGTCACCAATATTGCATGCTTCATTCTTGGCCAATCAAGATGCCAACAAAGCTTCACATATGCTCCAACATGGCTGGTATAGGCGTGTGACATGATTATACATGTGCTGAATTTTCTTTTTGCTAACTTTGTAAAATAGTGCACATTTAATTATACACACATGGTATATTCCAATCAGCCCTTAATTGAATTTTCTAGAACACTTTGAGATGTATGAAATATGTAAAAAGTGTCTGGATACATGTTATATTCCATGCCAAAAATGTTCCATGTCTCGTGTACGTAGAAAACCGAATTTTTGACGTTTATCGATTACCCGATTTTTCTCTAATTAAATTCCAATGTTTTTTGCACATGTTATATATATTATGTTACGCATAATATACATAAATTAAACTTTAATATTCAGCACTTAGGATGATCTTAAAGTGGCGCTCAAACCATGTGACAAAATTAAAATTGGAATCTCCACAATTTGGCCTTAATGTGGGGTGATTTGTGTGTGCCAACATGGAATGATTTTATGGCTGTACATACCATATAATCCAAGAAATTTGTGGCCATTTTTGAAGTGTATGGGCTGGCCATCTATTTATGGCAAGTACGTGACACGTTGGCGAAGTTTCGGTATTCGCCCGATACGACAATTTTCGGTTTAGAACCTTTTAACGTGTCGTAATAAATTTGTCATCACCATGACTTATATCATATGATATAAGACCTGAATATACTCATAAATATGAGTTAAGTATAATAGTGTGATGTTAACATACGTAAAATATATAACGTGTCGGTAATACGTAGGAATATATGTGTATGTGCTCTTTTAAAAAAAATATGAATATATATATATATATATATATATATATATATATATATATATATATAAATGGCGTGTGTATGTGTGGAGAGGGAGGGAGAACTTTCCTTTCTTCAACTTGATGTCTTTGTGCCTTTTCCAAATATGGCTTCCTTTAATGAACTACTTAGTTTAATTAACTAAGTACTTCACTTAATGAACTAGTTTAGTTCATTAATGGTGGCACCTGAAAATAGTTTAAACACAACAAATGTTTGTCATTTGATGTAAGCTTTAAAGCTTCATGGCTCGTTAGTATGACAACATTATATATGAACTAGATAAGGCAAGTTTTATACAATAACGTGTCATGTCATAAAATATGTCATGCATTTCTTTGTAACACTTTATTTAAATCATGTATTTTGAAATCACTCAAACCCCTTTCTCTCCACAATCTCCCCCTTTTGATGATTTTCAAAATAACCTACATTCATGATTTAAATCTTATCACTCCCCCTTCACTCGTGCATAAATTCAAATTTTGAATTTCAAATTTCAAATCTGCTCCCCTTGATTTATGCAATCAATTTCTCTCTCCCCCTTTAAATCTTATCACTCCCCCTTCAATCGTGCATAAATTCAAATTTTGAATTTCAAATTTCAAATCCGCTCCCCCTTGATTTATGCAATTAGTTTCTCTCTCCCCCTTTAAATCATGCATTCTCTCCCCTTTTATTTTGAAAAGTCAATCAAAAATGCATGTAAAGATGAAGATAGCGAAAAAAAATCATGCATTTCAAATATCATCAATAGTGCGTTCTTAAGGGTTATTTATTTAACCCTTTGAGAGTGTCCCTTTTGGTACCCAAATTTGGGTGACCTTTCTAGGTCTTCCAAAAGGTGAGAAAGGTGATGAAAAGACAACATAATATACGTTATAGGAAAATGCGTTTGGCCTTTGGCCGAGAATCCCATCATGCATATAATATGGTTTTCGTTTTTGGTTTGCATGCACGGGGAGTGATCTAGATGCATTTTTATGATATGAATGTCGCATATGCATCAGTGGCTTTCTATATGGCACATGATTTCTCTTTGTATGATAAGAAGCACGATGAGATGAGATGAGATGAGTGATGTACTAGTCTTCTTCTCATATTTATACGGCACATAATTATACTTCGTATGATATGAAGAAGAGATATGACGAGATGAAGGGAGAGGGGGGCTTTGCGTTACTTTATCCCCTTCGTATGTGGCCAGCTGGTTGGGGGTCTTTAATGACCCCAACCATACTTTATCCCCTTTTAAGAGTTGTTTTATTTAATTTGTTTTTAGTTTCTTTTTCCTTTTTCTTTCTCTTAAAATAACTAATTTGGCAAATGTTGAAGCCCTCTTTGGGCTAAGGGCCGAGAGAAAAGGGAAAAGAAATTTTGGGTTGCAACCAAATCCTCTTGCTATTACCCACATGTTCTAAGGGCTTATTATCTTACTTAGAAGATGGCCCTAACAATCTTAAGAAATTCAATTGGGCCTTCCCTAACCTTGGGGCCGAAACCTTCCATGCTCTTGGGGGTGAATTGGTCCTCTCCTCATGGTCCAATATTCTTGCTCGAATAACATATACGTATATTACTTCTCGTAACGTAATCTATAATAATAATAGTCATCGGCTCAATAAATTATAATTGCAATCTTACCTTGTCACATATTCTCTTAATAGATCATAGGTACAAAAAAAAGGATTCCCTTATTGGGTTACAACATCCTCCCCCCCTTATTATAAGTTCGTCCTCGGAACTTGAAAGTGCTAATCAAAGAGGTGAGGGTACAAGTTCTTCATGTTCTCTTCTATTTCCCAGGTAGATTCATCCACAGAATGGTTCTTCCACTGCACCTTGACCATTGGTATAGATCGCTTTCTTAGCACCTTTTCATTACGATCAACTATCTTTTCTGGTGCTTCCTCATAAGTCGTGTCGGCTTCCAGTTTCAAAGATTGTTCCTTTATGACATGGGTAGGATCGTGCACATATTGTCGTAGTTGAGATACATGAAACGCATCATGTATTTGAGATAGTGTGGGCGGTAGAGCGAGTCGATAAGTTACTTCCCCAATCTTTTCAAGAACCTCATATGGCCCAATAAAACTTGGGCTTAACTTCCCATTTATACCAAATCTTTTAACTCCTTTCGTCGGTGATACCCTTAGAAACACTTTTTCCTCAACTTGAAGTTCTAGTGGTCGCCGTTTTTCATCTGCCCAAACCTTGCTTCTATCTTGGGCCGCTTGTAACTTTTGCTTGATGATTCTTACTTTCTCTCGAGTCTGTTCCACTAGGTCAGGCCCAGTAAGAATCTTATCTCCGATTTCATCCCAATAGAGCGGAGAACGGCATTTTCTTCCATAGAGTGCTTCATACGGAGCCATCCCTATGGATCGATGGTAACTGTTGTTATAAGAAAATTCTACTAGCTTGAGACTCCGATCCCAGCTTCCCCCAAAGTCAAGTACGCATGATCGCAACATGTCTTCCAATGTCTGAATGGTCCTTTCCGATTGACCATCAGTTTGGGGATGAAATGCTGAGCTCATGTGGATCTCCGTGCCCATCGCTTTCTGAAAAGCTATCCAAAATCGTGATGTGAAACGAGGGTCGCGGTCGCAAACAATGCTTAGGGGTACTCCATGAAGACTTACGATTTGTTCAACATACATTGTCGCCAATTTCTCCATCGGAGCCTTGATCGTCATGGCCATGAAATGGGCGGACTTTGTTAGGCGATCGACAACTACCCAAATAGTATCATATCCACTTCTCGTTCTGGGCAGATCTGTAACAAAATCCATAGTAATGTGGTCCCACTTCCATTCGGGAACTTCAAGAGGCTGTAGCAACCCAACGGGTTTCTGATGTTCTGCTTTCATCTTCTGGCAAACGAGGCATTTTTCTACGAATTCCACAATCTGTCTTTTCATGCCACGCCACCAGAATCGTTGCTTCAAATCTTGGTCCATTTTATTGGCTCCAGGGTGAATAGATAGCCTAGAGTTGTGAGCTTCTTTAAGAACTTCATTCAGTATGTCTTCGCCATCGGGTACACACAATCTTTCTTGAAACCATAAACTGTTGTCGTTTCGGACTTTAAACCCTCCTGAAGGTTTTATTCTCACCCGGTCCTTTAACTTCTTCAAGGTTTCATCTTTTTCTTGTCCTTCTTTGATTCTGTCTATCAGCGAAGGAATTAACACTAACTTTGCGAGCATGCCTTCAATTGAATCTACCTCTTCCAAATCAAATTCTTCCACGTCACGCTGCAAAGGTGGTTGACGCAGATGGCTTGTTTTTCTACTTAATGCATCAGCTACCTTGTTGGCTTTTCCTGGATGATACTGAATTGATAAGTCGTAGTCTTTCATCAATTCTAGCCATCTGCGCTGACGCATGTTTAGCTCTTTTTGAGTGAATAGATACTTGAGGCTTTTGTGGTCTGTGAAAATTTCGCACTTTTCACCGTATAGATAGTGCCTCCATATTTTCAGTGCAAAGACCACAGCGGCTAATTCGAGGTCATGTACAGGGCAGTTCTGTTCAAATGGCTTCGATTGTCGGGATGCGTACACAATCACTCAATCTTTTTGCATTAATACACAACCCAGTCCGTTCTTAGAGGCATCACTGTATACAACAAAGTTTTCTACAGGAATGGGTTGTGCTAAAACTAGGGCAGAGGTCAGCCTCTTCTTTGATTCAGTAAAGCTCTTTTCGCAATCTGAGGTCCATTCAAATTTGGTTTTCTTCTGAGTCAAACGGGTCAGAGGCATAGCGATTCGAGAAAATCCTTCCACGAACTTACGATAGTAACCAGTGAGACCGAGAAAACTTCATACCTCTGTAACGTTGGTCGGTCTGGGCCACTCCGTGATTGCCTCGATTTTCTTGGGGTCTACTGATATACCTTCTTTGGATATTACATGCCCCAGAAATGCTACACTTCGTAGCCAGAATTCGCATTTACTAAATTTCGCGTACAGTTGTTTCCTTCGTAGAATGTCCAGAACGACCCTTAGATGGTTTGCATGGGTCTCTTCGTCAAGCGAGTAGATCAATATGTCATCGATGAAGACCACAACGAACTTGTCTAGTTGGTCTTGAAAGACTCGATTCATTAGATCCATAAATGTTGCGGGGGCATTGGTCAGTCCGAATGGCATTACTAAAAATTCGTAATGCCCATAACGGGTCCTGAATGCAATTTTCTGGACGTCTTCAACCTTGATCTTCAATTGGAAATATCCTGAGCGAAGATCAATTTTACTGAAAATCCTTGCCCCTTGCATCATGATACCTTTAGGTAGGGTTTATAATAGACTCATTACTAAAATAAAATTTTAATTTGCTTACCTGAAGCTGATCGAACAGATCGTCGATCCTTGGCAAAGGATACTTATTCTTTACAGTGATCTTGTTGAGCTCCCTATAGTAAATACGTAACTGCATACTTCCGTCCTTCTTGACGAACAGTACGGGAGCTCCCCAAGGTGACACATTTGGGCGAATCAGTTTCTTTTCTAGTAACTCGCGCAGCTGTTCCTTCAGCTCTTTTAGTTCCGCAGGTGCCATTCAGTAGGGAGCCTTCGATATTGGTTCAGCTCCTGGAACCAGGTTGATTTCAAAAGATATCTCCCGGTCCGGAGGAAGACCTGGTAACTCTTCTGGAAAAACATTTGAGTATTGACGAACTACTGGAACTTGGGACAGATCTGAGGGTGCTTGATCGACATTTATTGCATAGACAAGATATCCCTCATGTCCTTTCTTTAGTGCCTTATTAGCACGAATCGCATTTACATAAATGTTCTTAGGACACTTCCGTAACTTCGATCCTCCTTGAAAGGTTATTTCTTTACTTGTGGGATCTTTAAAGGTAACTTGTTTTTCTCTACAATCGATGTTGGCATGATTCTTGGAAAGCCAGTCCATCCCAAGAATTACATCAAAGTCCGTTATGGGTATGGGAATCAAATCGGCGTCAAACCGATGATTATCAAACTCAAGTTCACAATTTTTGAAAACATGGTGAGCTACAAGCACTTGTTCCCTAGCTGCTTGGATTCTATAAGGTGCATTACTATGGGTTGGGTTTTTCTCAATATTCTTTGCAAATCTCTTGGATATGAAAGAGTGGCTAGCGCCACTATCAAATAACATGTTGGCAGGTACTAAACATACTAGTATAGCTCCTGAATCATACAATACTTACTAAGAAACCATAAGGCAACAATATTTATAAAAATTAGTACGATTCTCTAAAAATACCTGTCATCATGTCATTGGCCTCTTCAGCAGATGCGTCAGTCATAGCGTGAACTCGTGCATTGGTACGCTGACGCTGAGGCTTTGGCGGCTGTTGTTGTGCTGGGCCCCCTTCTCCGGACACTCCCTGGCTATGTGTCCTGCTTTCCCACATCCAAAGCAGATGGCTCCTTTGTCTGGACAGTCCTTAAGGATGTGCCCTGTCTTGCGGCATCCAAACCATTTCCCCGCTTGGATATAACATTCTCCCACGTGGTGCCTACTGCAATGAGAGCAGTTTGGAATAGTAGATTGTTGTCCTTGATTCTGTGATTGATTCTTTTGGGAGCGACGTTGAAATCGATTCTTCCCTTGACGCCCTGGGCCCTTTGTATTTTGCTTCGTGGACTTACGGGGTCCTCCGCTTCCAGACACCTCTCTTCCTCTCTTTTGGCTAAACTCATCACGGCGGATGATATCTCTTTCAATTCAGTAGCATGCATCTAAAAGGGCACCAAAGTTTGCTAGATTTGCATTAACCAGCCTTGTTCGGATTCTAGGGTTTAGTCCTCTCTCAAATTTCAACATTTTGGTTTCTTCATCGTTCATGGTGGATGGTTGGAATCTTCCCAAAGCTATAAATTTCTTAGCGTAGTCAGCAACCGTCATTCCTGGTTCTTGCATTGGGGATTCAAACTCATGTCTTTTCTGTAGTTTGACTGAGGGTGGTATGTAGAACTTATTGAATTCCTGAAGAAACCTTTCCCAGGAAATTGGTCTTGGCATGGCTTGTAAATTGGCATTCCACCATTGGTTGGCCTCTCCTAACAGAAATGGTCTAACCGCCTGAGTTTTTACTTCTTCCGGGGCTCTAATTAGTTCGAAGCAGTTTTCCACCTCATCCAGCCACTTCTCAGCGGCATCAGGATCTGACTTCCCTTCAAACGGCGGAATGTTGGCTCTTTTCAACTTTTCAAAATAATATTGAGCATCTCTGACCGGCTTGTGAGGTTGAGGGTTATTCTGTTGCAGCATTACTTGCCCAATTTGGGTGATTGTTTGGCAAAAGTTCTGAAAAGCGTTAATGTTAGGCATCATTGGTGGAAAAGGTCCTTGGGGTGGAGGAACATTCTGAACTGGCGGTGGATTTTGGCCTTGCGGTGGCGGGGGTGGAGGGACCTGAGCAGGTGGAGGAGGGATAGGCTCCTGCACCTCGGGTCTAGCTCTGGCTGGTCTACCTATGGGTCGCACAATCTACAGTATGCAGTGTCGGCTTTATTCAATACGGAAATGTCATAATAAGTACCAGAATTTAATTTAGCATATCGGAGGAGCATATACGTGCATACGTTATAAATTAAATTCTGTGATTGCTCATTAATTAGGGCATTATCAATGTGCCATACCCTAATTTTCTAGTCTAAGTTATCCTAGTCTAAGGTCAACTCTCATCTAAGATCAGAACTTAGATCTAAGATCAAACTTAGTTGACTACAATCATAACTTAATTCTATATTTTGCCCGGATCTGGAGCCTTAGCTTTGATATCACCTGTGGCGTCCTGCACCCCGGCCTAGCCGAAGTTGGTGCACCCGCCGTACTTCACTAAGGAGAGTACTAGGCATCGTTCCATACATGTTATGATCCATGAGATAATGCATGGATTTTCACGCTTACACGTAAATAAGTAAGCGAAACCGTGGCACAATTTAAAACTTCAAATTACAAACATCCACACGATCATTCATAATTTACATCCCAAATCAAAAGTATCGAAAGTCACAAAAACAAATGTTTCCCATCTCAAATACGTCATCAGTTATCAGTCATTGTTGGCCAGTCATGTCTCCTAAATCCGTCCACTCCTTGCTGCGCTCACGGGTAGGGGACCCTAGGTTCATCCTCAATCCATTCTACTTTATTCCCTGCAGCCTCTGGGAGGAAAAATAGGGGGTGAGTGACAAAGTCACTAGCAAGTATACTATAATAATTGAGGATTAAATGGAAAGTGCGTACAAGAACCGAACCCCAAAAAAATTCGATTTAGAAGCATACCTGTCCTCCATCCAATACTCGATAGGGATCAACACTTAATGCATCAAGATCATAATTTAAACAAAATCGTTACTCAATACAGAACATAACAATAAAAGACTGTAACTCGCATCAATTCATAACATAACAGGAATCATCACCTGATGAAGTCATACTTAGGATCTACAAGGTCATAACAACTTAGTCTAAGTATCATGTGTCACTACACAATGACTCCATAAACGTGATATGCATGCATATGTACGTGTGATGCATCATGATAAAAATGAGAATATGACTTTTCATGCTTTTCTTTCAAATCATCATCGTCAGAAAACAACAGAGTGTTCAGATCTATCTTCCCGGATCTGAGCCGGTAACGTCTCCCCTTCGAATCTATTATTCCCGGATTCAGAACGGTAGCGTCATCACTTATCGGGTCTATTCTTCTCCAGGCCCGAACGGTCATTATCAGGTCTATTCTTCTACGGGCCTGAACGGTCATATCATCCGATCAATTAACCTGGATCCGGGCCGGTTCTTACTGGCCAGGCACATACACACACACGGTACCGATGGGGAAGCGTTCTTTTTTATAAAAAAACAAGATCATCTTTTTAAAACGCTTTTCATCTTTCTTTCGCATAAAACCAATGCCATAAATCATGTAAGTTACGATGATGCAATGCATGACATGTAGTATGCAAATCATGGCATAACGCGTTACATATACATATATGTACGTCTCGTCGCTATGCTGGAAAATTTCCAGCTTAGTGGCGCCTACTTTGCCTTAGTGATTTCCTTTTAAAATAATTATTTTAAACTAAGCGGTTCGCATGTACTCCTTCATATATGTCTTAAGTGATTTCCATGAAAGTTTTACGAAATACGATATCGATAGGGGGATCATTTATTCTTTTTCATAAAGTGGGTACAAACTGAATTCTGGAATGACCAATTTCACTATAAAATTTATTGTGATCAACCCTTAAGTCCTTTTTTGTAATTCCAACTCTCCAGCTTAATAAACACATTGGACTAGCATCTTATCTAAATTTAGCCCAATTGCATTTTTCTAAGGTCCAATTCCAGATCATGCAACACGCCGCACTAATTCTGCCAGTCCAGCGAATTTCAGCCTGACCCATTTTACTAGAAAATTCATTAAAAATAAACCATAACCCGTTTTGTCAAAATTCCAACTCTCACCTCTACTCCATGTATGGAGTTAGTTTCATACCGAAAATTAGCTAATTTGTATACTCCTAAGGTCTATTTCTAGGCTACTCAACAAGTTACTTAAATTCTGTCCAGTACAGTATTCTTAGCAGGACCAACTTTACTAGAAAATTTATTAAAAATAAACCGTAGCTCTTTTTAATGAAATTCCAACTCTCACATCTAAAATACACATAAAAATAATGTCATACCAAAAATCAACTAAATTGACAGTTCCTAAGGTCTCTTTTTAGGTCTCACAAAACAGCCTAAATTTCTGTCATGTTCCAGTAAATTTCCTAGTTTGTCACATTTCCTTCCTAAATGACCTTAACTTGCATTTTTGTCATAAACACTTAATTAAGCATCAAACTTACTCTTTTTATAGGAAATCTACAGGTTCAACATTCTACAAACATCACATGAAAATGCCTTACCAAACAGTTTATACACCCCAATACATCATCCTTTGGCTAACATACAACATTCCTACTAAAACAACACTAGCAACGATTTTGGGTGCACACGCACCCTAGTCACCACAGCCCCTTTTTCGGTGCATGCAAGACAAAATGATGTATCCAAGTACATGTTAAGCTTAACACTCGCAAGAGCATAACCTCTACCACATAAGTTGTCATTTTCATGCAAAATCACTCTTATTTCCTTCACCCTCTCCACCGTGTGCCCTTTTCATGGAAAAGAAAAGATCTTTAACATGTTCAACGTAGATTAATACATAATGGTGCATAAAAACCACAAAGATTCCATCTTTAAGCAAGGATACACACCTACACACCATTTGGCCCCTAGGCCGAAAGTTTAGGCATCAAAACTTAGCACATCACAACTAAGATCAAGTCTTAAGTTCATCTAGCCATTCATGCAAACACTCTCACATTCAAGCCACAAAGAGTATAGTGTACTTGCCTTCTTGCTTACTCTTCTTGAAAATGTATGGAAAGTTGGAACCTTTCTTCTCTTCTATGCATGCATCCCACGGTTTTGGGGAAAAGAAGAGGTCAATAGTTAGTTACTTTTCTTCAAATAAAAGATATATTTAGTAAGGGTTATATGAACTTACCAAAATAAAGCTTGAGTAGTATTTGACCCTCTCTCCAAACTAGGATCCTCAAAAGATTGAGATTCTTGAGCCTAGTGACCATTGAAGGTCACGGTTTAGGACAAAAGATAAGAGAGTTTTCAAGCTAAGTGAAATGTAAAAATTCCCCTTGAATAGTTGAGTATTTACTTACCTAATTCCCTCTTGAGCTTGTATGAATCTTAGGCCTCCTTGTATGCTCTTGGCCGTGTGGTTTAAGGAAAGAGGAAGAGAATGCACTTCTCTTGCACTAGAAGTTCTTTGGAGTGTTTGAAAAGCCTAGAGAATTCTCAAGTGTGGTTGGAGGGAATTCTTTCTTTCTTTTGGCTATGTTGTAGCCGTTAGGGGGGTAAAGGGAGGGGTTAGAGTTTACCATAAGTATTAACCTTGATTACTTTAGTAAATCAAGGTTAAGTTAGTACTAACCTTGGTTACTTAATTCCAACTATGGTTACTTTGGAGCAAACCCAAGTTACTTTATCCAATCATGGTTACCTTAACCGTGGTTTAAGTGAAAAAGTAACCATGTTAGGAGTTAAAAATCCTCCATGGTTAGCCGTTAAGTGTCCGGCTAGTTGGGGGTCTTTAATGACCCCAACCATACTTTATCCCCTTTTAAGGGTTGTTTTATTTAATTTGTTTTTAGTTTCTTTTTCCTTTTTCTTTCTCTTAAAATAACTAATTTGGCAAATGTTGAAGCCCTCTTTGGCTAAGGGCCGAGAGAAAAGGGTAAAGAAATTTTGTGTTGCAACCAAATCCTCTTGCTATTACCCACATGTTCTAAGGGCTTATTATCTTACTTAGAAGATGGCCCTAACAATCTTAAGAAATTCAATTGGGCCTTCCCCAACCTTGGGTCTGAAACCTTCCAAGCTCTCGGGGGTGAATTGGTCCCCTCCTCATGGTCCAATATTCTTGCTCGAATAACATATGCGTATATTACTTCTCGTAACGTAATCTATAATAATAATAGTCATCGACTCAATAAATTATAATTGCAATCTTACCTTGTCACATATTCTCTTAATAGATCATAAGTACAAAAAAAAGGATTCCCTTATTGGGTTACAACATCGTGTACATAAAAACCAAATTTTCGACGTTTATCGATGACCTGATTTTTCTCTAATTAAATTCCAATTTTTTTGTACATGTTATATATATTATGTTACACATAATATACATAAATTAAACTTTATTATTCAGCACTTAGGCTGATCTTAAAGTGGCGCCCAAACCATGTGACAAAATTGAAATTGGAATCTCCACAATTTGGCCTTAATGTGGGGTGATTTGTGTGTGCCAATATGGAATGATTTTATGGCTGTACATACCATATAAGCCACGAAATTTTTGGCCATTTTTGAAGTGTATGGGCTGACCATCTATTTATGGCAAGTACCTGACACGTTGGCGAAGTTTCGGTATTCGCCCGATACGACAATTTTCGGTTTAGAACCTTTTAACGTGTCGTAAAAAATTTGTCATCACCATGACTTATATCATATGATATAAGACCTGAATATACTCATAAATATGAGTTAAGTATAATGGTGTGATGTTAACATACGTAAAATATATAACGTGTCGGTAGTACGTTGGAATATATGTGTATGTGCCCTTTTAAAAAAAATCTGAATATATATATATATATATATATATATATATATATATATATAAATGGCGTGTGTATGTGTGGAGAGGGAGTGGAGAACTTTTCTTTCTTCAACTTGATGCCTTTGTGCCTTTTCCAAATATGGCTTCCTTTAATAAACTACTTAGTTTAATTAATTAAGTACTTCACTCAATGAACTAGTTTAGTTCATTAATGGTGGCACCTGAAAATAGTTTAAACACAACAAATGTTTACCATTTGATGTAAGCTTTAAAGCTTCATGGCTCGTTAGTACGACAACATTATATATGAACTATATAAGGCAAGTTTTATGCAACAACGTGTCATGTCATAAAATATGACATGCATTTCTCTGTAACACGTTATTTAAATCATGCATTTTAAAATCACTCAAACCCCTTTTTCTCTACAGCCTGTACTCGGCTAGAATGCAGGCAACATCGGTATGTTCATGGTTTATATTTTAATTCTTTTCATCTTTCCATATTATGCATGTTTGACTATTGCTTTGTGTGGCATATACGGGTGCTCGATTTTTCATTCAACGAGGATGATTTGGCACATGCGATGCTCACTCTGGAGAATTTCGCGACATGGCAATTTGGAATCACAAACAATACACATTAGTCTAGGTTGTTGTATATTTACATAGAACTTTAATACTTGCGATAGATTTCCATTTCATTTTTCATACAGGTTTATGTTTTCATATCATGCATTTTTGCATTCTCGTGGGAGAGTCTCTCACAATAAATGTAACCACGGTATTTGTTACAACCCGCATTTTCGGGTCAATGGAAAGTGAAGTGAGATGATTAAAAATAGAACACAAATGCTATGTCGACAAAATTTCGGCGGAATTTAAATTTTTATTTAAGATAAGAAAAGACATCGACATTCTATATCAAGTTAAAAACGCTCGGAAAAAAGTACCGGAATGACAAAGTTAACAGATATAACGAGACAGAGCGGGACTAGATAACAAACGTGTCGGATATACGATACGTTTTAAATAAGTTAGTCGGTAGCAACCTAAGTCAGGAGATATAAATTAAACCAAATAAAAATATCCGATACGATAATTCCACTACTCACTTTTATCCCATTTATCACATTTTCTCCCACTTTACCGTACATGTCACAAAAGACAATTTTTTTCCCTCTTCCCAATACCCTAGCTGCCGCCCTCCCCTCCCTTGAAAACCTTACACCTTTTTGTATTTTGTCTCCCTCCACATGCTAATATGCCACTTCCAAGAAATACCAATTATTCTTTAGATTCTTCCAACCAACACAAAAGACAAGCTATTATCCTTTCTCTCTCCAAATTCCCACGCCTAACACCTCATCCAAGATATCTTTTTTTACACTTTTTCACTCATCTATCACTTCAATCTTACACTACACTTTCTTTCCACCAATAGCTTCATGCAGCCTACTACCTTCACACTACCATCATTTTTTTCCTCAATACAATAACACTTCTTTCTCTCCCCCACTCCCTCCCACTCACGGCTACACCAAAAAAGAACAAGACATTTTCTAATTTTCTTAATTCTTCATTTTGATAATCCTTCTCAACCCAATTTCTTCTTCTCTCTCTACCCTCTTCCTCTCTTCTAAAGCCAAAAATGTTCTCTCCTCTTGAAGTCCTCCAACCGTGAGGGATGAAGAAGTGATAAAATTCTTCTACTTCCTTAGCAAAAAGGACAAGTTATTTCACCACACAACATTCATTCCCTCCAAGCTTCTCATCCACTTCATTTTTCAAGAAAACTTCATTCTTCTCCCTCAAAGACCTTCAACCGTGAGCTTCTCAAGCCAATGGAAGCCAACTTCTTCAACTAACAAGTGGAGCATCAATTATTCTTCTTTGTTCTCCCACCAAAGAGGGAAGCAAAGTTTTCAAGACTCTCTCCTTCCATCAAAACCGTGAGCTCAAATCTAGTAGGGGGAAGAAATTGTTTTAACCATCAGGTGAAGAAACTAAGCTTGTATGTATAGGATCCTATAAGGTAGTAACCCCAACATCATTTAGAACATTCTATTCTTCACCCAATTTCTCAAAAGACTTCATTTTTATCTCTCCTAAGCCACATACCCATAAGCTTCATAGAGAAGGAGAAAGAAATTCTCTTAGTTGAACAAGTGAGGATTTAAAGGTATCCAAAGGCCGTGAATACCAACAAGAAGAGGAGAAGAGAAATCTTTTTCATTTTTTAAGGTCAAGATTCAAAAGAGAGGCAAGTATTCTTCCTAGATACTACATGGTTTTACAAATGTTTAGTATATATGTTTATATCAAAGTTGGATCATCATGTAGTATATTCAAGATTACCCCTCAAAGATATGTGAAAATATATGTTTATGTGATACATATATGTATGCACATACTATATACGGTCCATGCACCTTAATGGAAATAAAATGAGTATATTGTGTATATATAAGTATATGTATATGTATAAATATAAAATAGTATTAGGTTAGCATATATGTATATATATACATACACGCCATACCTATATACACACAGCAACATACATAATAATGGAGTTTATGCATAAATAAAAAGAAGATATATAATTATATGTAAACAACATATACGGCCCTTGGCCACTTAAAGGCTATTTGTGTACTAAAAATGTTTTTAATTTGTGTTATAGACATTTATATGTAAAAGGTTTTTTTTAAAATAAAAAGCATTTATAAATTTGTATACACGCATATGAGCATACATGGATATTGTAAAAGAATATTGACTTTATTAAAAAAATAATATATAGACACATATATAAAGAACTAATTTTTGTATACCATGAAAAGGTTATAAAATTACATGTGTACACAAGCATACCCCTTTTTCACATTTTTGGCCCTAAGGCTTTTTAATAATATAAATAATTTTTCAATATCTACATACATATATATATATACTAAGATATAAAATAAACAAGTTTTGAATATTATGTAGTATATAATAAAATGATTATACACATATGTATTTTCATTACACATAATTCGGCCTTTTGGTCATATTTACAATAAAGTAGCTTTATTATATTGTCTACATATGTATAAATGTGTAATGTATAATTAAGATATGAACATGTTAAGTTTTGATGTCATACAAATACATCACAAATATTTATGTATATGTGTGAACACTACATGAAATTCGGCCATTAGGCCTCTTTGATAAAATGACTTCGTTATGGTTATGTGATGTATATGTATACTATTAAGATATGAAAATGATAAATTTTGGGCATTATATGAGATATTACAAAAGAATTTCAAACATGTATATATATGCAATACACACATGCGGCAATTTGGCTATTAGAATAAAAAGATAAGATCTAAACATATCCAAATTGGTATGTTTTGTATGATATTCTATGAAATGAGTATATATACACTTATGTTCGGTCGTTTGACATGTGTGATACAATGCCTTTATTGTATTTATACACATGTATATATGTATAATGAATATGTTAAGTTATGAGGGTATGTTAGTATGACGCTAAGTAATACGTCATTAAAAGACATAAAATATATGTAGTTAATATGTACATAGCTAAGTACACGGCTACAAGGCATTTTATAATGTATGTATATGCCTTTATTACACGTTATGCATACTAATGTGTATATTTTGTGACAAGATGTAAGTTAAGATGTGAGTTATGGAATTTACCAATGATATGTTATTGTAGTTAGGATTTAAGTGTTTTAGGCCTTTAAGTTATGAGATGTGAAATACATGCATGAAATAGATGTTACGAAGGAAGTATTGGATGAAGATGAAAAATGTAAGATCTTTTGGGATGTGTATACGGAATGATACTCTATTAGAGATGAAGGGATGATTTCCTTGAGTTATTAAATGTAGTATTTAAGTAAGCAATTGATGTATGAAGAAAGGATGTAGTATGACAAAGATACCCTTATACGTCGAGTCTCACGTTGCATGAAATCAAGGTTTGAAAAGTTATGTTTTACGTTACATGTTTTAAAGTTCATATGCATATGGATGAAAAGTATGTTTCAAGGAAAAGACAATGTTTCACAGTATGTTTATGACATGATTTACGACATGATTTTATGACATGTATGAAAAGTATGGAAATGGAAGGAACTGTATCTACGAGACAGAAGTTTCTTAATGCGACATATGTAAGGTTCAGGTTTGTACCTTGTGAAGAACCTGGCTCTTGAACCTTATATTACATGTTGGGTATCGGGTTTGTACCTTGTGAAGAGCTTGGCTCCTGAACCCTTTTATGTATGATGAGTTGGGTGAATACCTTGTGAAGAACATGGCTCCCGAACTCTTTTATGTGTTGTGTGAATACCTTGTGAAGAGCTTGGATTCAACAACGTCGTATGTATCTTGAACACCTTGTGAAGAGCTTGGGTTCTTGGCCTACGAGTCAACGTAAAGCTACCTATTCAGATGATGTATAGATCATTGTTTACGTACCTTTATAGAGATGCATCCTGGACGTTGCTAGATATTGTTCTTACATTTCAATGGCCATACATAAGTACGAAAAGTATGACAATGGAAGTTTTGACATGTTGTTGCATGATTTTTAAAAGGAAGCTATGTTTTATATTATAATCATGACTCACTACACATTTATGTCTACCTGGACTCCTGCAATGCTGTAGTAGAAGTAAGCTGTGATAAATAGAGTTAAGAGGGTAACACATAAGTTAAGGAAATCGTGAGGCTAGTATTTATGGATTTTAGCTAGATCTGGAGATCTTTTTACTGTATGTGCAGTATTTCTTGTCTGTCACTATCTGTTGATGAAGTATGAACTGTGGTGGTGATGCTTAACGCTGATTATATACGAAAAGTAAAACACTATGTTTCCTTGTCTACCTACTATCAGTTTATGATTATACCAATACCCTTTACTGGTTAACATGGAGACGTGATTATTATTTTTGATATATGCGGATATTATGTTTTGCCACCCTGTCTCCTCATGTATGATCCACATGTCGTATCTAGTAAGACTACTTGCTGAGCAATTAAAAGATGGTGGATATAGCTCATACTTGCCTTATTTATCATTTCCAGATAACAGGTATCACTATACAGGCTTGTCGAGGACAAGCTAGGTAGATCATTGATAACGAAGAAACCTACAGAGAGATTCACATTTAAAGGCGTTAGGTCTGGGTTTGTGATGTCATTCAGAAGGTTTCAGTACACTGTGTGTTATGGCTTGTGCAGATTATGATGTAGTGCATGGCATGTCGATGAAGGTTTGTTTATATTATGTTGCTTCCGCTTATCGATTAAGTATTCATGTCGACATATACATGTATAGTATCGACGCCTTGTACTCTTTGGAGTAGAGTACGACGGGTGCACCGGGTCGAAACCCTGGTTTCGGGCAGGGCGCTACAGGTGGTATCAGAGCAAAGGCTTTAGATCCACTGCGGACACATAAGTAAACAACGACATGAATTTAAGAAGTGATCTTAGAATTCAAGAAATGATCATAGACGTAAGAAATGATCTTAAAAGAAAGTGACAACCTTAGTATAAAAAAATCTATACTAATAAACTGTATTAGATTATGATCGTAGAACCTAGGTTATGATTGTAGAACTAAAGCAAATATTGTAGAGTCTAAGTATATGATCTTAGACTAAGCGTTGCAGCCTTAGTATAAGAGAAATAAAACGGTATTAGGCAGATACGAGAAGCTAGAGAGTGTAAGTAGGTTGTTAAGCTTTCTGACATTTATACAGGTCAAGTCGCTGGAATACCTCAATTCTGTTTTCCTGTTAGTAACATAGTAGTCATAAACTGTACATTTCTCAATTTCGGGTTCAACTTTATTTAGGATAATATTTGGAGATAGTGATAAATTTTGTAGGCTGATTAAGATATGATATGTGGTAAAACTATAAGCAGTGATTAATAATAAATATGAAAATTGGAGTTTCATAAATACATCGCACAAGTGGTACATGTTGAATTAAGACGATGAATTAGAAGATTTCGGAGTAGGCTAAAATGTTAGTCACATTAGAGATATTAATTCATAGCGATAAGAGTACGATTATATAAATAGAAATAAGGATATAATGAATAATCATATCGGGAGTCAAAATATTAATTCTAAAGGACGTCGGATTATCTAGGTCAGATTAGTGTGCGTAAGTTGAATCTGAGTAAGCCGGACTAGATTAGAATTGATATGATTGAACCGGATTAAGGTTAGCGGTTGAATTTGGTAAGTATAAAATTTGGCATACGCAGAAAATATGAGGTTGTAAATATTTAAGCGGATTAATAGAAGTATACGGTAGTACTAAATTAAGAAAATGTTATCATAAGTCAGCGAAGGCTAAGCTGAATCATAGGCGATTAAGAAATGACGCTAGAAATTAAGTGTTTAAATCAGTAAGGGTAAAATTGACACCCCAAGTTTCAAGGACGAAACTTTTTATAAGGGGGAAGAATGTTACAACCCGCATTTTCAGGTCAGTGGAAAGTGAAGTGAGATGATTAAAAATAGAACGCAAATGCAATGTCGACAAAATTTCGGTGGAATTTAAATTTTTATTTAAGATAAGAAAAGACATCGACATTCTATATCAAGTTAGAAACGCTCAGAAAAAAATACCCGAATGGCAAAGTTAACAGATATAACGAGACGGAGCGGGACTAGATAACGAACGTGTCGGATATACGATACGTTTTAAATAAGTTAGTCGGTAGCAACCTAAGTCAGTAGATATAAATTAAACCAAATAAAAATATCCGATACGATAATTCCACTACTCACTTTTATCCCATTTATCACATTTTCTCCCACTTTACCCTACATGTCACAAAAGATAATTTTTTCCCTCTTCCCAATACCCTAGCTGCCGCCCTCCCCTCCCTAGAAAACCTTACACCTTTTTGTATTTTGTCTCCCTCCACATGCTAATATCCCACTTCCAAGAAATACAAATTATTCTTTAGATTCTTCCAACCAACACAAAAGACAAGCTATTATCCTTTCTCTCTCCAAATTCCCACGCCTAAAACCTCATCCAAGACATCTTTTTTTACACTTTTTTACTCATCCATCACTTCAATCTTACACTACCCTTTCTTTCCACCAATAGCTTCATGCAGCCTACTACCTTCACACTACCATCATTTTTTTCCTCAAGACAACAAAACTTCTTTCTCTCCCCCACTCCCTCCCACTCACGGCTACACCAAAAAGGAACAAGACATTTTCTAATTTTCTTAATTCTTCATTTTGATAATCCTTCTCAACCCAATTTCTTCTTCTCTCTCTACCCACTTCCTCTCTTCTAAAACCAAAAATGTTCTCTCCTCTTGAAGTCTTCCAACCGTGAGGGATGAAGAAGTGATAAAATTCTTCTACTTCCTTAGCAAAAAGGACAAGTTATTTCACCACACAACCTTCATTCCCTCCAAGCTTCTCATTCACTTCATTTTTAAAGAAAACTTCATTCTTCCCCCTCAAAGACCCTCAACCGTGAGCTTCTCAAGCCAATGGAAGCCAACTTCTTCAACTAACAAGTGGAGCATCAATTATTCTTCCTTGTTCTCCAACCAAAGAGGGAAGAAAAGTTTTCAAGGCTCTCTCCTTCCATCAAAACCGTGAGCTCAAATCTAGTAGGGGGAAGAAATTGTTTTAACCATCAAGTGAAGAAACTAAGCTTGCATGTATAGGATCCTATAAGGTAGTAACCCCAACATCATTTAGAACATTCTATTCTTCACCCAATTTCTCAAAAGACTTCATTTTTATCTCTCCTAAGCCACATACCCGTAAGCTTCATAGAGAAGGAGAAAGAAATTCTCTTAGTTGAACAAATGAGGATTTAAAGGTATCCAAAGGCCGTGAATACCAACAAGAAGAGGAGAAGAGAAATCTTTTTTATTTTTTAAGGTCAAGATTCAAAAGAGAGGCAAGTATTCTTCCTAGATACTACATGGTTTTACAAATGTTTAGTATATATGTTTATATCAAAATTGGATCATCATGTAGTATATTCAAGATTACCCCTCAAAGATATGTGAAAATATATGTTTATGTGATACATATATGTATGCACATACTATATACGGTCCATGCACTTTAATGGAAATAAAATGAGTATATTTTGTATATATAAGTATATGTATATGTATAAATATAAAATAGTATTAGGTTAGCATATATGTATATATATAAATACACGCCATATCTATATACACACAGCAGCATACATAATAATGGAGTTTATGCATAAATAAAAAGAAGATATATAACTATATGTAAACAACATATACGGCCCTTGGCCACTTAAAGGCTATTTGTGTACTAAAAATGTTTTTAATTTGTGTTATAGACATTTATATGTAAAAGGTTTTTTTTAAAATAAAAAGCATTTATAAATTTGTATACACGCATATGAGTATACATGGATATTGTAAAAAAATATTGACTTTATTAAAAAAATAATATATAGACACATATATAAAGAACTAATTTTTGCATACCATGAAAAGGTTATAAAATTATATGTGTACACAATCATACCCCTTTTTCACATTTTCGGCCCTAAGGCTTTTTAATAATAAAAATAATTTTACAATATCTACATACACGTATATATACTAAGATATAAAATAAACAAGTTTTGAATATTATGTAGTATATAATAAAATGATTATACACATATGTATTTTCATTACACATAATTCGGCCTTTTGGTCATATTTACAATAAAGTAGCTTTATTATATTGTCTACATATGTATAAATGTGTAATGTATAATTAAGATATGAACATGTTAAGTTTTGATGTTATACAAATACATCACAAATATTTATGCATATGTGTGAACACTACATGAAATTCGGCCATTAGGCCTCTTTGATAAAATGACTTCATTATGATTATGTGATGTATATGCATACTATAAAGATATGAAAATGATAAGTTTTGGGTATTATATGAGATATTACAAAATAATTTCATACATGTATATATATGCAATACACACATGCGGCAATTTGGCTATTAGAATAAAAAGATAAGATCTAAACATATCCAAATTGTTATGTTTTGTATGATATTCTATGAAATGACTATATATACACTTATGTTCGGTCGTTTGACATGTGTGATACAATTCCCTTATTATATTTATACACATGTATATATGTATAATGAATATGTTAAGTTATGAGGGTATGTTAGTATGACGCTAAGTAATACGTCATAAAAAGACATAAAATATATGTAGTTAATATGTACATAGCTAAGTACACAGCTACAAGGCATTTTATAATATATGTATATGCCTTTATTACACGTTATGCATACTAATGTGTATATTTTGTGACAAGATGTATGTTAAGATGTAAGTTGTGGAATTAACCAATGATATGTTATTGTAGTTAGGATTTAAGTGTTTTAGGCCTTTAAGTTATGAGATGTGAAATACATGTATGAAATAGATGTTACGAAGGAAGTATTGGATGAAGATGAAAATGTAAGATCTTTTGGGATGTGTATACGGAATGATACTCTATTAGAGATGAAGGGATGATTTCTTTGAGTTATTAAATGTAGAATTTAAGTAAGCAATTGATGTATGAAGAAAGGATGTAGTATGACAAAGATACCCTTATACGCCAAGTCTCACGTTGCATGAAATCAAGGTTTGAAAAGTTATCTTTTACGTTACATGTTTTAAAGTTCATATGCATATGGATGAAAAGTATGTTTCAAGGAAAAGACAATGTTTCACAGTATGTTTATGACATGATTTACGACATGATTTTATGACATGTATGAAGAGTATGGAAATGTAAGGAACTGTATCTACGAGATAGAAGTTTCTTAATGCGACATATGTAAGGTTCAGGCTTATACCTTGTGAAGAACCTGGCTCTTGAACCTTATATTACATGTTGGGTATCGGGTTTGTACCTTGTGAAGAGCTTGGCTCCTGAACCCTTTCATGTATGATGAGTTGGGTGAATACCTTGTGAAGAACATGGCTCCCAAACTCTTTTATGTGTTGTGTGAATACCTTGTGAAGAGCTTGGATTCAACAACGTCGTATGTATCTTGAACACGTTGTGAAGAGCTTGGGTTCTTGGCCTACGAGTCAACGTAAAGCTACCTATTCAGATGATGTACGGATCATCGTTTACGTACCTTTACGGAGATGCATTCTGGACGTTGCTAGATATTGTTCTTACATTTCTATGGCCATACATAAGTACAAAAAGTATGACAATGGAAGTTTTGACATGTTGTTGCATGATTTTTAAAAGGAAGCTATGTTTTATATTATAATCATGACTCACAACACATTTATGTCTACCTGGACTCCTGCAATGCTGTAGTAGAAGTAAACTGTGATAAATAGAATTAAGAGGGTAACACATAAGTTAAGGAAATCGTGAGGCTAGTATTTATGGATTTTAGCTAGATCTGGAGATCTTTTTACTGTATGTGCAGTATTTCTTGTCTGTCACTATCTTTTGATGAAGTATGAACTGTGGTGGTGATGCTTAACGCTGATTATATACGAAAAGACAAACACTATGTTTCCTTGTCTACCTACTATCAGTTTATGATTATACCAAGACCCTTTACTGGTTAAAATGGAGACGTGATTATTATTTTTGATATATGCGGATATTATGTTTTGCCACCCTGTCTCCTCATGTATGATCCACATGTCGTATCTAGTAAGACTACTTGTTGAGCGATTAAAAGATGATGGCTATCGCTCATACTTGCCTTATTTATCATTTCCAGATAACAGGTATCACTATACAGGCTTGTCGAGGACAAGCTAGGTAGATCATTGATAACGAAGAAACCTACAGAGAGATTCACATTTGAAGGCGTTAGGTATGGGTTTCTGATGTCATTCAGAAGGTTTCAGTACATTGTGTGTTATGGCTTGTGCAGATTATGATGTAGTGCATGTCATGTCGATGATGGTTTGTTTATATTATGTTGCTTCCGCTTATCGATTAATTATTCATGTCGACATGTACATATATAGTGTCGACGCCTTGTACTCTTTGGAGTAGAGTACGGCTGGCGCACCGTGTCTAAACACTGGTTTCGGGCGGGGCGCTACAGTATTCCTCCGCCACAAGTGAGGGTAGTCCCGACGGTACCGCCCATCCTTAAATAATATATATGTATAATTTCTAGATGACCTAGATACAAAATTTCTCCTAGGTATATGTTGTGCAAAATTCGTTTTAGAAGAAGGAGTAGGCAAATTTGAATATATTTTATTTGCCTTCTAATGTAGCTTTGTACTAGATGAGACAAACTTAGTATTTTTATTTACCTTAACATTTTCAATTTTAAATCCTAATCATGTTTTATCATTTACATATTTTTGTGATGATATTAATGTGCCTAACATGTTTGTTCTGGATTTAAACTGTTCTAGAGTTTTCTCCAAGTCTAGTTTTGATTTTTAAGTTATGATATTTCATTTTCACAACTATCTATCTTAGATTTGAACAAACTATTCTCAATTTTAAAGTATGCTCCTTTTTCCGATATGACTCAATTTTAATCTTTAACGAATCAAGAGTATTGGTAAACTCTTGTTTAAAATATTCTGATTGATCAGAAAATTCCAAGTTGGATGTCTTCAACTTGTCATTTTCTTCAATTAGTTTCTTTTTCTCTTTGGATAGCCTTTTACAGCGTGTATGCATCTTTAAGAATTCTTCATACATTTCATCAAATGACATTTCATTATCAGAATCTACATCAGAAGAGGAAATTATCTCGCTGGATACGAAGCATACTTGAGCTTCCTCATGCTCTGAATGTTTGGATTCTGAATCGGAGGAGTCGCTCCATGTGCTCGCCTTCATTTCCCTTTTGCCCTTCCTTGCCTTGGGGTCTTTTTACTTGGGTCTTTGTGCCTCCTTAACTTGTTTATTATTATTATTATTGTTGTTGTTGTTGTTGTTATTTTTGTTATTATTGTTGTTGTTTTTCTTTGTCGGACAGTCATATAAAATGTGTCTTTTTTGACCGCAATCGTAGCATTTAATTTTTTTAACATACCACTTGTCATTATTTTTATTTGAGTTATTTCTCCTAAGTTGAGAAGAAGAAGAAGATTATTGTCTGTTCCTATTAGGCCGTTTGAAAAACTTTATAAGTTTTCTAGCTACTAATTTTAAGTCATCATCTAATTCACTATCGCTATTAATTTTATCATTGTTCATACAGATGACTCAGATGATTTGAAAGCAATAGACTTACTTAATGGTTTTGATGTTTCAGATTTTCGTTGATTTAATTTTACCTCATATACCCTTAGTGAACCAAGTAACTCGTCCATCTTAGTGATTGATTTTGTCTCCTCAATTGCCGTTGCCTTTGGGTCCCATTCAGCGGGAAGGCTTTGCAGCACCTTTTGAACCTTCTTGTTGTTCGTAAAAGATTTACCTAAAGCTTCAAGTGCATTGAAGATATTAGTAATTTTCAAATCCATAGATGTTATGCATTCGTTTGGCAACATTTTGAAATACTGAAGTTCAGTAATAAGCATATTTATTTTTGACTCTTTTACACCGCTAGTACCTTCATGCTTTAATTCTAATGATTTCCACATATCGTATGCACTAGTACAATTTGAAGTATAGCCTGCTTCAGAAGCCGTAAGTCCGTTTAGAAGTAATTGCATAGCTTTAGCAATCATAGACATTTTCTTTTTGTCTTCACATGTCCATTCACTTTTATATTTTTCAACCTCTTGTGTTACCCCATTTACTTGTACAACTTTCATTGGTATGTATGGCCCATCTTCAACTATAGCTCAAAAATAAATATCTATAGCTATTAAAAATAGTCTCATCCTAAGTTTCTGATGAACAAAATTATTACCATCAAAAAGAGGAGGGCATTGGACACACATACCTTCCAACTCACCTTTGTGAGAAACTATGACCATTATAATATACCTTTGATTTCAGATAAGAAGGCTTGAATGAATTCTTGCGTGTAACCTTGTCTTCTTTGAATGGTGTGTAACTCGCTTCTTAGAATGGTGTTGGCCTGACTCTAATACCAATTTTTGGACCGTAACACCTGTAATAAGCACCACTAGAGGGGGAGTTAGTGGTTACCAGAAATTACACTACAACCCTTAAAAAAATTCTCTCAAAACAGACTGAGAGCTACTCAGATTTAATACCTGTTTTTAAAGAATTCAACAATCACTGCACACAACTCCAAAAATTATGAAATTTTTGAGAAGTCAATTTCAAGGTCTTGGCTATACCCTGTCCAAAAATAAGCTTAAAATAAAAACGTTTGACCCTTCAAACAAGAGAAAATTGCAGTTATCATCCAAACGTTGGTCAAATTTTCTAGTTAACATTTAAACGTTCTAAAACCTCATTTGACATAAAAACGTGGCAAAACTTGATCAATTAACACCAAAATATCGGCTGTAATCTTTGACTTTTTAAATGCAACCGTTGACTAACTCAATTAACACCAAAATGCCGATTTTACTGCCGATTTTATTTGATTGACGGTAAAAGGTGGTCGTTGATGGACGTTCGACAACAGGACTAAGAAACCTTGTGTTGATGGAGATTTCAGAGTTCTTTAATAGTCGCACAATGATATTAAAGAGAAGGCCTGATACGTGCAAGAATGGACCTTTCTTTAACTCTAAAGCTTCTCCTCCAAATATGGTTTAGGCACAATGGAGATAGCTTCACCTTGCTTCCAAATAAGTTGAAGAAAACCTTTTGAACATAAGTCCTCTAATGAGTTCTACATAACCCAAGCAAGATACCTCCCTCTTGGATGTTTCCCTCCCCGGAATTGGACAACTCTCACAAGGATGTTCAAGCCTTGAAAGATTCTAGCCTTGATTTTTAATATGAACCAAGAAAACACACAAGAATTACTTTTGAAGAAGAAGAAATTTTCATTGAAAGTGTGAGATTACAAGACTTCTTTTATGTGCCTTTTATAGGCAAAACTATGACAAGACAACAAACTATCTTACAAATTGAAATAATGATTGAAAAGACTACTTCTAAAAACTATTCATGTAGGCTCCATAAAAACTAGTCTTGCAAGTCTTGAATGATAATTTTCAAAATAGGTCCATCAAATACTATTCATGAAAGACTTTAAGGATTTGTCTTCAAATTGAAATCTTTTCTGGTTTGTGATTGATTTTTGACATCTTCCAATCCGAATTAGGCTTGCTATTTCTTAGAGAATTGTAGCTCATTGAGTGTACAAAATAAACATATAAAGTTCTTTGCATTTGGCCCAACCATCGAGGAGATACATCCAAATTACTGAAAGTATGTCACATAATTCGGTAGAAACAGTACTTCCATTTACATGCTCCTTTTGGCTATCAAGATGACCGATTTTGGAAAAGTACAAAACAGGAAAGTTGTAGATCTTTGTCTTAGATTTCCAACGCATCTTGCAACTCCTGATTTGGCCTTGTGGTTAGAGAGATACGTCATTACACCAAAACTGGTCTTGCAGAAACTCACAATCTGAGATGGGCCTAAACTAATACAACATAAACATTTAAAAATCAAAATAAAGAACACATTTTATCTTAATGATATTTTGTAATGGTTCTAAAAATTCTTATAAATCATGTTATAGGTTCAATAAGGTGAACCCAATGTATAAATTTCCTTGGTTCATCTTGCACATGTTTAAATAGGAAGGCCCCCATTTCACGCATTAGTTTCTTAGCGTTATTTCTTGTTAAGGCTCCTTGATCTTGTATTTTTGTAACATTATGTGCATTCTCATTATCTTGACATAGATGAGGTTATGGATCTCATTATTCCCCCTTCTTCAAAAGGATTCGACCTCGAATCTAAATCATCACCAAATGGGGTAAGATCAGCAACGTTAAAAGTATAAGAAATTGAACCATACTTACTCTCCAGAAGGTCAAGAATGTAAGCATTATCTCCAACCTTTTGAAGTACTTTGAAAGGGCCATCTCCTCTTGGCATGAGCTTAGATTTCCTTTCTCTAGGAAACCTTTCTTTCCTTAAATGCAGCCAAACAAGATCACTGGTTCAAACAAAACTTCCTTGCGTCCTTTGTTAGCTTGTTTTGCATACTATTTGTTTTTCTTTTCAAGTTGTAGCTTAACCTTAGCATGCAATTTCTTAATCAGTTTAGCTTTATTCTTACCATCAATACTTGTATGTTCATGAACAGGAATAGGCACAAGATCAAGTGGAGACAAAGGATTGAAACATATACAACTTCAAACAGTGAATGTGTGGTGCCACTGTGAACACTTCTATTATAAGCAAACTCAATATATGGCAAGCAATCTTCCCAATTCTTAATGTTCTCCTGAATTATATCACGCAATAATTGAGACAAAGTTCTATTCACAACTTCAGTTTGACCATCTGTTTGGGGGTGAGCAGTAGTAGAAAATAAGAGTTTTGTTTCAAGTTTACCCCGCAACACATGCCAAAAGTGACTTAAGAACTTAGTATCTCTATCACTAACAATGGTTCTAGGCATGCCATGTAGACGTACAACTTCCTGAAAGAACAAGTTTACGACGTGAGATGCATCATCAACCTTTTTACAAGCTATGAAGTGTGCCATTTTAGAAAATCTGTCAACGACAACAAACAGACTATCACTTCCTTTTTTTGATCCAGGTAATCCCAAGACAAAGTTCATAGATATATCAATCCAAGGTGACATAGGGATAGGTAATGGGGTGTACAAACCATGTTGATGTGATGTAGATTTAGCTTTCTTGCAAGTTATACAACTTCCACAAACCTTCTCTACATCAACTCTCATATGGGCCCAAAAGAAACGCTCCTTTAACATCTCTAATGTCTTAAAGATGCCAAAGTGGCCCACTAAACCTCCACCATGTGCTTCTTTGACAAGTATCTCTCTGACAGAACACTTACATATGCACAATTTTCTTTCTTTAAACAAATATCCATCATGTAAATAATACTTACCAATGGAGAATTGGCACATGCATCAAATATTGACTGAAAGTCAAGATCAGATGTTCAATTCCTTGATGCACTCAAATCCAAGCAAATGAGATGACAATGTAGTAACCAATGAATATCTTATAGATAATGCATCAGCTACAATGTTATCTTTTCTTTGCTTATATTTTATCAGATAAGGAAATTGTTCAATGAATTCAACCCATTTGGCATGCCTCTTGTTTAAATTTCCTTGCTTTTAAGGAACTTAAGACTTTCGTGATCAGTATCAACCACAAACTCCTTATGTTGCAAATAATGTTGCCAAGTCTGCAATGATCTAACCAGTGCATACAACTCTTTGTCATAGGTTGAATAATTCAATTGCGCTCCCTTAAGCTTTTCACTAAAATAAGTAATCAGTTGTTTAGACTGAGATAGTACAGCTCCTATACCAACAACACTAGCATCACATTCAATTTCAAATGTTTTATCAAAGCTAGGTAGTCTTAGAATAGGTGCAGAAGTTAACCTTGCTTTAAGTTCATCAAAGGCTTTCTATTATGACTCCTCCCACTAAAATCCTACGTCTTTTTTTAACAATCTCATTCAAAGGTGCAGCAATAGTGGAAAAGTCCTTAACAAATCTCCTATAGAAACTAGCCAACCTATGAAAGCTTCTCACCTCTCCAACAGTCGTGGGAATTGACCATTCTAAAATTGAGTTCACTTTATCTTGGTCCATTTCAATTCCATTTGCACTAACCACAAATCCTAGAAACACAACTTTTCCATACAAAAAGAACATTTCTTGAAATTTGCATATAATTGTTTTGTCTTCAACGCTTCTTAGGTGGCATATGTGTTAATGCAAAATCTTAGAGTAAATCAAGATATCATCAAAGTACACAACAACAAATTTTCCAATGAATGCATGTAAGACTTCATTCATTAATCTCATGAAAGTACTAGGTGCATTAGTTAAACCAAATGGCATGACTAACGACCCATATAATCAAAACTTAGTCTCAAGTGCAGTTTTCCATTCATCACCTTCTCTAATCCGTACTTGAAAGTATCCTCTTTTAAGATCAATCTTGGTAAAATACTTAGCACCGTGCAATTCGTCAAGCATATCATCAAGTCTAGGAACAGGGTGCCTGTATTTTATAGTTATCTTATTGATGGCTCTACAATTAATACACATTCTCCATGTACCATCTTTCTTTGGTACAATGATCACAGGAACAGCACAAGGACTCATGCTTTCCCTCACTTTTTCTTTGGCCAAGAGTTCTTCTACTTGGCATTGAATTTCCTTCGTTTCAGCAGGGTTTGCTCTGTAGGCTGGCCTATTAGGCAGGACAGCACCAGGTATGAAGTCTATTTGGTTCTCAATTCCTCTTAAAGGCGGCAAACCAAAAGGTTCTTCTTCATGAAACAACCCTAAAAACTCATCAAGCAATGATACAACTCCACTAGGCAAAGTGGAGGGTAAGTCACTCATAGAAAACAGAGACTCCTTAAACATCAAAACATAGACAATTTTCTTTGAGTTTATGGCATGTGACACTTCACTTGGTTTGGCAAAGAAAGAAAATTTCTTTTGAGATTTGTCTTCATCAATGTTTACTATCTCTTTGCCTTTAGACTCATTTTTCTTTCTTTCACTTTTAATACACTCCAGAAATTTCTTTTCTGCCTCTTTTTCCTTAGGATCATTCATGTTCTTACACATTCTCTTTTGATCTTTAAATACCTTGTGTGGGGGTAATGTATGTAGCTTAAACAACTTATTGTTAAACCTGAATGAATACCTATTTAAGTATCCATCATAAGTAACTTTCTTATCAAACTGCCATGATTTACCTAAAAGGATATGACTTGCATGCATAGGAGCTACATCACATAAGATATCATCTTTATACCCACCAATAGATAATGAGATCAAAACTTGTTTGCTAACACTCACTTCTCCACAATCATTCAACCAAGATAGTTTATAAGGGTGTGGGTGGTTAAGTAATGGCAAATCAAGTTTTCTAACGAGTTCAACACTTGCTACATTAGTACATGATCCAGAGTCAATAATCAAAGTACAAACTTTTCCTTTAACCATGCAATGGATATGAAAAATGTTGCCGATGTGTTGATCTTGCTCATCAATCTTAACATGTGCATTAAGAGCTCTTCTAACAACCAAGAATTCTTTTGATGCAAACTCTTCATCCTCACTCACACTTTCCTCATTTTCATCATGATTTTCCTCAAAATTAACATGTTCCACTTTCTCATCATCAGAATAATATTCATCAGACTCTTCAATGAACATGATACATTTAGAGTTGGGACATTGATTTGTAAAATGACCTTTACCTAAACATTTAAAGCATTGAATGTCTCTAAATCTAGTAGTGGAATTAGAAATGTTACCTTCAACCTTGTTTTTCCTTTATCTAATTTTTGTTGAGGTGGTCTTTGATTTGGTTGAGTCTTGCCTTGGAACCCACGGCCTTGAGGTGCAGTTGGCCTAAAACTTGTGCATTGGTTTGTCTTAGACGACATTCTTGGATAGGATGAAGAATTAGCTCGAAAAGATGAACTATATTGAAAGGGTTTTACCTTGAGTTTGTTGAGAAAAAGAGTTTGAGTGATTCACAAAATGCATGATTTAAATAACGCGTGTTTAAGCAATGCATGACACAATTTATTACCTGACATGTTTTTGCGACAAACTTGCCTTATATACTTTATATATAATGTTGACGTACTAACAAGCAACGAAGATTTAAAGCTTACATCAAATGGCAAACATTTGTTGTGTTTGAACTATTTTCAGGTGCCACCATTAATGAACTAAACTAGTAAGTACTTAGTTAAATGAACTAAGTAGTTCATTAAATGGAAACATATTTGGAGAAGGCATGATGTCAACAAACTTGGAAATGGAAAGTCTCCTTCTACATCAATCCAAACGTTTTTATATATATTATATATATAAATTCAGCTTTTTTATAAAAAGGCACAATACACATATATTCCGACGTACTACCGACACGTTACATATATTACGAACGTACGTCAACGTCACACCACTATACTTACCTCATATTTATGAGTACATTCAGGTATTATATCATATGATATAAGTCATGGTGATGACAAAATTATTACGACACGTTACAAGGTTATAAGCCGAAAATTATCGTATCGGGTAACTACCGAAACTTCGTCAATGTGTCACGTACTTGCCATATATAGATGGAAAGCCCATATACTTTAAAAACATCAAACAATTCATGGCTCACATGGTATATTTAGCCATAAAATCATTCCATGTTGGCACACATAAGTCACCCCCAAATTAAGACCAAATTGTGGAGATTTCAAATTCAATTTTTTGTCACATGGGGCGCCACTTTAATCAGCCATTGGAGCTGAAAATTCAATTTATTTTATGTATATTATGTGTGACATAATATATATAACATGTGCAAAAATTTTGAATTTAATCGGAGAAAAATTGCGTAATCGACTAAAGTCCAAAACTCGGGTTTCTATGAACACAACACATGGAATGTTTTTGGCATGACATGTAACATGTATCTAGACACTTTTTACATATGCAATACATATTAAAGTGTACTAGAATATTCAAATTAGGGCTGATTGGAATATACCATACATGTGTAATTAATGTGCAATATTTGACAAAGTATACAAAAGTAAAATTCAGCACATGTTCAAGATGCATATACACGACATTCTTAGCTTGGTGGAGCTTATGTGGAGCTTGGTTGGCATCTCAATTGGTGGAGAATAAGCCACAAAAGGTTAGTGACATAATGTAGGAAGCTACACAAGGTAACATTTCAAGCTTTCTATCAAATGAAACACATGCTTAAAATTCAGCATGTGAGACTTAGTGGCCGATTTTTACTACCATGTTGGTGACTAATTTGCTTCCCAAATTTGAAGGGGTTGATTGTAGAATATTTTACAATGTTTTGAACTTTATTTGGCACATGTGTTTCATTTTAATCTCAGATTTTTAAAGCTACTAAATGGTGACAAGGTTGGACCAATCATGAAGTGCCAAGTAAGAAAATCAAAGACATTCATCCAATCAAGTTGTGCCAAGTAAGCAAGATGGTGTCACATATACACAAGGCATTCTTCCAAGGACATAAAAAAGAATTCTCAAGGTGAAGAAAATCCCTAGGGGGCGGGCAAGACAAGATAAAAAGAAGAGAAGAGAGCCACACAAATGCAAGACAACTCTCATTTTCCGAAGTGCTAAAAGACTTTCCACTCTCTTCTTCTACCTTTCTTTCTTTCTTCTTCTTCTCTCAATCCTATTGCTATTATATTCAATATATTGAATAGGATTTGATTAGACCACCATACATGTTTTAAATTGTAAAAGGTTGATCAAGGTGTGATCAAACCTTCATCCGTTCGATGGTGGTGTTTGTGATCGTGTGATTGCTTGTAACGTTTGTTTAAGGGTGGAGTTGGTGTGTAACTCCATCAAACCTTGTGGTAAGGTGTTAATTTTGTTTAGTGATAACCGAGGAAGGTGTCCTCGAAGACTGGAGTAGGTTGATTTAACCGAATCAGTATAAAATCCTTTGTGTTCTTTACTTTACTGCACAATAATTTCAGTTTCCAGCATTCTGCATCCATTTCGTTGCAATCTTAAAAATAGCAAACAAATTTCAAAAATTGTGAAATTTTGCAAAAACATAGCCACACCTCTTAAGTTTCATTTGGCATAAGTTTCAACCCATTTGGACAAGTATAAGTCAATCAAACTTTAATAGATCTGAGACTAGGGCAATCTAATTTTCAAACTTGCAAAGGTTGAGAACTTAAACGTATTTGACATACTTCCCAAAGGAATTTTTCAAATTGTTTCAACACATTAAAATACATATTTTAAGGGGTCTTTCATTAAATTTTCAGACCATCTGGAGTTACGAATTAATCGCAATAAATTTGTCAAATCGGAGTACCGTTTCTGGCAGATTCATGCAATCTGACCACAAACGTATTTTCAAAGGGTTAGAGGTTGAATTTTAATATGAAATGTTTAGGGGATACTCAGAACAGCTGAGAGTAGAATCTCCCCAAATTTCAAAATTTTTGAAGGTCTGTAACTTAGTCTTTCAAACGTTTTAAATCAGGATCTGAAAATAGAAACTATTTTTAGAAGTTGGGTTTTAGGGTCAAAATATTTTAAAAACCAAATTTTCCGCACCCACTATTCAACCCCACCTTCTAGTGGTGCCTTACAGGTCCTACAAGTGGTATCACAGCGTAGGCACACTCACAACAAGGAGATTCAACGATCTTAGTGAGATGGCAACCACTAGCTTCAAAACCAAGCAAGAAGGTATGTCGAGTCAAAGAACTCCTCTTTTTCATGGTGAGTCCTTTATCCAATGGAAACTTAGAATGAAACTATTTCTTATGGCTATTGATATTGATCTGTTGTCTATTATAGAAGACGGTCCATTCGTTCCATCTAAGTTATCTACTGTGGATGGTGTCACACTAGAAGTTATAAAACCAAAACAAGAATACACTAGTGATGACAAAAATAGATTAAGTTTGAATGCTAGAGCCGTGCAATTACTTTTAAACAGGCTAAGCAAAAGTGAATCTAGTTAAGTATCTAATTGCTCTAGTGCCCAAGAGATGTGGAGAATTCTTGAGATGAAACATGAAGGGACTAGCCAAGTAAATGAGTCTAAGATTAATATGCTTGTGTCCACACTTGAGTCTTTCAAATCATTGCCAAATGAGTCTATTGTTAATATGGATTTACGATTGACTAACATCTATAATTCTCTTGAGTCTCTTGGCAAAGCTTTCTCTACGCAGGAAAATGTCCAAAAGGTATTAAGAAGTCTCTCATCCGAAAGGGACCCTAAAGTCACAGCAATTGAGGAGAGTAAATAAACGAAATCAATAAAAATGGAGGAACTAATCGGATCGCTAAAGGTATACGAAAACAAACTTACATTAAGGAAATCGGAATCAATGTCAAAACAAGGTAAGGCTATTGCTTTTAAATCAAATGAATACGTCTCTACTTCCTCCGATCACGTAGATGATAGTGATTCCGAATAAGACAATGATGATCTAATACTATTGGCTAAAGGTTTGAGAAAATTCATGAGAAAGTCATTTAAAAACAAACCTAAGGCTACTTTGACTATAAGAAATAAAAATAAAACTAATGACAAGGACGTAAAGTGTTATGAATGCGGGAAACTTGGACACTTGTCATATGACTGCCCTAACAAGGATAAACAAACAAACAAACACCTTGACAAGGATCGGACCAAAACTAGACTCGTCTCAGAACCTAAACAAAGGAGAAGAGCTATCAAGGCCTCCACTTGGAGTGAAACATCCGTCTCTGAGACTGATACCGAAGAAAAGACGGCACAAGTATGCTTTGTTGTACCCCAACGATCATGTACGTGAAAACTATGAATATGAGATGGAATGAAAGCGACAATTTCTTTTAGCGCGTGTTACTTAAGTCAACTTAACCCTCTTTACTTAATTATTACTGAGGTGATACCAAGCCAAATTAAATAAGGGAAACTTCAAGAAAGTAGTACATGAAATATAGAGTTATATGAACGATGCATACCACTATATATTGGTATGTGCGTGTATATGATATATGTGTACGAAATGTATAAATACCTACATACGTATACATAGGAGGATATATATATATATATGTAATACACATGGCGTTTATATGTATGTATACATACATATGTTAACCTTAGAATATGATAAAATAAAGAAAACAATATAGTATATGATTTAAAATTACAAGAAATATCAAGATGCCAAGAGGCCCAAAAATCGGCCAAGACATGTAAGGGTTCTAGAATTCTCTAGTCAATTTTAGTAGTTAAAATAATTACTTAAAGTCTACTACACCATTAAGACAAGAAGTTATTATGCAAAGAATAAATAGAAAATAAAATAGACATGCATTTAAGGAACAAGTAAGACAACTCATTAAAGAAAGAGGTAGTATGGTTGAGGTCATAAAGACCCCAACCAAAACCGCCCCCTTAAGTGTCTAGACATGGAGGATTTTTAAATCCTACCATGGTTACTTTTTCCTTAAACCAAGATTAAGATAACCATGATTTGATAAAGTAACTTGGGTTAGCACCAAAGTAACCATAGTTGGAATAAAGTAACCAAGGTTATACTAACCTAACCTTGATTAACACTCATGAGAACCCTAACCCTCCTAATTCTCCCTCCAAAACCGTCCCCCCTTCCTAAGTCCCTAGCATGTTTTAAACCCTTCTAGAAACATCTACCTTCTTGTCATCTTGAGACTCCTCTCAAGACACATTCAAGCAAGAGCAACACTTAGCAACAATTCCCTCATCTCCCTCACCAATATTTTGGCCCTTCATCTTGAAGGATAGAAGTTCAAATTCACTTTCAAGACTCAAGAAGACATCTAGGTAAGTCTTATTCCAAGCTTCCTTAAGTGAGTTCTTATTTTGGTAAAGAATGAAGCTAACATGAATCCTTCCATTCACATCAAAACCGTGACATCCATGGTTCAAATAGGTGAAAGCCTTAAACTTTCCTAGGTGGTGTTATATAGAGGTGCTTGCATCTCCATTCCAAGCTCATTTTGGTAAGAAGCTCTAGACCTCAAGCCTATCCTATTTTCTCTATTGAATAAAGACTAATCTTTTCCTTTCATTTCCATCAAAACCGTATGCTCAATGTAAGGAAAGAGAAGGATTTCAACTCAACTCACTCCATAACCAAGCAAAGACGAGAGCTTTAGCTTGAAGAGGCAAGTATACAATGATCTCTCATGATTTATTTAAAGAGTTTGTGACTTGAATGCTTAGAAGTTCTTAAGATATGATCTTTAGTTGAATGTCTTAAGTTTGAGACTATATCTTAGTGATTCCCTAAGAACAATGCCTTGCATATGATTTATTCCTTTAAAGATGAAGTCTTTTCCTATATGCTCTATGAAATAAGGCTGACCTAGAGTGAAATAAGGTTCACCTAAGTAGGTCTAGACAATATTGACTTGTGAATGTAACACAAAAGGTCCTAAGGAAAGAATACATGTGAAAGCTAGGAGCTTTATGAGGTTGTTGGTAAGTTTAGATCAAGATGACTCTTGAATGTGAATGCATGCTTGAAAATGTGTTGTAAAATGTGGTTAAGGCAACACACAAGTTTCGGCCCAAAGTATTGAGTGAAAACATGGACATTTGACTTGGATAGATGACACAATAGCAAACCACTGGAATTGGACAGAATAGAGTGACGTTTTAGATGGTTTAAGAACTGACTATACAGACCTTCAATGAAGCTAATTTCTAATACAAAGATAGCCTTATGAGTGTAGCCTAAGGGAGAGTTGGAAGTTCGTTAAAATCAGTTACGGATTATTTTTAAGAAATTATGCGGTAAAACTGCTCCAGTAGAAAATCCTGGAGCTGGGCAGAATTGATCACTGGTTTCAACGAATTAAAAGAGGACCTTTTGGACCTTCAATAAATCTGATTTTTGGCACAGAGCCAGTCGCATGAGTGTAGCAGAGATGAGAGTTGGAATTTTGGTAAAATAAGTTATGGTTAATTTTTAATTAAATATTTGGTAAGACTGGTCAGACTTGAAAAACGGGAACTGAGCAGAATTGTAGCCTCTTTTGGTTGGCTTGAAAAGAGACCTTGTAGAGGACCAATAAAGCTGATTTTTGGCATGGTAATAATCCTATGAGTATAGTGAACACTCCAGCTGGAATTTTGGTAAAACAAGTTCTGGATTATTTTATATGAATTAATTAGTCAAACTGGTCAACTGGAATCACTGGAACCAACCTGAAGTTTAGTAATGACTTTATGGACTCAGAAAGGGGACTTAAAAATATTAAAATAGGTTAAATTTCGGTAGGATACTAGTTCCATATGTTTACGATTTGTTCAAGTTGGAATTTCTGGAAAAAAAATCTCGGATTTGCCTCAATTGAATTTTTAGTAGAATATGTCAGTTCAGTTTCAGCACTTAATCCGTTTCGGAAGTTAATTAAATGAGCCCTTTATTGTTATTGAAATAATCAGAAATTTTTATGACATGTATCTAAGATTCCACCGAACGTATTTGTGGCAAAAGAATTATGGAAATGGACCTAATTGGTTAGCTTAACCGCCCTATGAGTATGAAGTAAAAGTCTGGAAATATTTAGCTTCCAAATTCATGTTATAAGGAATGCATACGATTATTCATGTCATGACTTGCATTTCATATCACGGCATGTATCATGCATGATCATGAAACTGATTTTCATGGATTTTATGATGCAAGCAAGTTTTATAAGCAGCTATGTTTTCGTTATGCCTGAAAAGTTTTACGGTCCCATGTTTTTAAAGAAAGCTTCATGATTCCTTTGCCGGCCAAGCATGCGACTAACCCGACTCCAGACCCGGGGTTAATTGGTCTGATGACATGATATGTTTTGAACTCGTTCAGATCTGGAGTTAATTGATCTGATATCTGTTCTGGACCCGTTCAGATCCGGGGTTAATTGATCTGATATCTGTTCTGGACCCGTTCAGACCCGGGGTTTATTGGTCTGATGATATGTTCTGGACCCGCCCAGATCCGGAGTTAATTGATCTGACACTCTGTTTTACGACATGTTACTTTATGGGACCAAAATGATGTTTTGACATGACATGACATGACATCATGCATTGCATTTTGCATAACTCACGATCATGAGGACATGTTGCATGTTACCGATAATGGTATAAGTTATTATGAGTGTAGCATTACCTAAAAACATGCCTAAGTTGAACGCCAAGTAAGCTCAGGATCCAAGATCAGGTATGGTATAGAATTCCCTAAAACATGCTTAAGCCGAACGTCAAGTAAGCACAGGATCCAAGATCAGGTATGAATTATGATTATTTGAGGTTTTTGGGGTAATACATTCATGTTATGATTCTTTACGTATTTCATGGTAGTTTATTGTATTCTTGCTGGGTGATTTTTATCACTCACACTTTATTTTTCCCCAGAGCCGGATAATGCCAAGATAGAATGGATCGAGGACGAGCCGAGAGTACCTTATCCATAGGCGAGGAGCATAAAGGGAGCTAAGCTTAAGGACTTTTGTGCTGCCAAGACGTTTTGTATCATGACTATGTTTGAACTCTCTGGATTTCAGTTATGTTATTTTGTGGGACTACTACTTTTGGGAACTTAGCAAATTAGTGATGCATGTTTATTTTAAAAAGTTTTAATTCTGCCGAAATTTTACTACCATGTTGAATGTTAGCATAGGAGTCCACGACTTATGTTATGGATGTTCGCATGTTATGCATGACGCCTTGTACTCTCCTCAGTGAAGTACGACGGGTGCACCGTATCCAGACGAGGCCCGGGTGCGGGGGCGCTACAGGTGGTATCAGAGCCTAGGCTCTAGATTTCGGGCAGAACGTAGGACTACGTTATGATCTTAGCAATCTAAGTTTGATCTTAGACCTAAGTCATGATCTTAGATGAATGATGGCCTTAGACTAGGATCACGTAGACCGGGTTTAGGATGTAACTTAATAAAGAATCTTGAACTATGAAAGTTAGGTCTATGATGAAATACGTGCCCTTTCCCCTCGTATTTTAAAATTTTCGAATTATGGTCCTTGGTCAAATAAATTGATTTTATTCCGATATTCTAAATATACGATAAACCATAAGTGCAGATGGTGAGGCCACGTGGCAGACCCCCGAGAGCACGACTAGCTGCTCAGGAGCCCATCCCTCCACCACCAGAACAGGTCCCGCCGCCACCTCAGCCGGACCAGGATCCTCTAGCATAAAATAATCCGCCACCGGCTCCACAGGCACCTGTCCCTCCGGTCATACCGGATATGAATGCATTTCAGAAATTTTGCCAAGTTGTTACCCAGATAGGGCAAGGCCTAATTCATCAGAATGCTCCACCTCAGCCACATCAGCCAGTAAGGGATGCCCAGTACTATTTTGAGAAGCTCAAGAAGGCTAATGTACCACCATTTGAGGGAAAGCCTGACCCAGATACTGCGGAGAAGTGGCTAGATGAAGTTGAAAATTGTTTTGAGCTAATTCAAGCCCCAGAGGAGATGAAGGCTCAGGCTATCAGACCTTTCCTGATCAGTGAAGCTAATCAATGGTGGAAGACAAATCTGCAACCTTTGCCCAAACCGATTACTTGGGAAAGATTTCTACAAGAATTTCACAAGTTCTATATCCTCCGTCAGTCAAATTGCAAAAGAGGCATGAGTTTGAATCTCTGAGGCAAGAGTCGAGTATGACAGTAGCTGAGTATGCAAATAAGTTCATCGCACTTGGGAGGTTCCAGCCTGTTACTATGAATGATGAAGAAACGAAAATGCTGAAGTTTGAAAGAGGTCTAAACCCAAGAATTAGGACATGGTTGGTGAATGAAAATCCTGCCAATTTTGGAGCACTTCTGGATGCATGCTACCGTATAGAGAGGGATATCATACGAAGAGATGATGTGGGCCAAAAGCGAGAGAGACAAGGGACCGAAAATGAGAAGTATAGGAAAATGGCTAAGAAGAATTTCAGAGGATCCGTTCGTCAGGGACAATCTCAAGGACAGAATCAGCGCCGCAAGCAAAATCAAAATAATCAGCCGAAGAATCAGGCCCCAGCTCAGCAACCAGCGATACCAGTATGCCCTTATTGCCAAAAGAGGCATGTGGGAGAGTGTAGGTGGAAGACAGGTAAGTGCTTTGGATGCGGAAAGGATGGTCATATGATTAAGGATTGCCCGGAAAAGGGAGCACAACCACAACAACAGCAAAGGACCCAGCGGCCACGTGCAAATGCAAGGGTGCACGCTATGACTGATGCTGATGTTGAAGAGACTACTGACGTAGTGATTGGTAAGATTTAAAGTTTTATGTCTTTAATACCTTTCACTTATGCATAACTATCATATTGCTTAGAAAAACGTGCCTGGTTCAAGAACTATCTTAGTGTGTAGCATACCTGCAAATGTGTTGTTCGACAGTGGCGCCAGCCACTCATTTATCTCAAGGAAGTTTGCTAAGAATATCGATCATAATCCAGTCCGTTTAGACTCACCCTATAGAGTGCAAGCAGCTGGCGACCAGGTGCTTGTTTCCCATCACATATTCAGAAATTGTGCCCTGGAGTTTAATGGCCAGTTGTTTGAGGCCAATTTGATTCCCATATCTATGAGTGATTTTGACGTGATTCTCGGAATAGATTGGCTCTCAAAGAATGATGCTCACAATGACTGCCGAAGCAAGCAAGTTATCATTAAGAACCCAACTCGAGAGGAGATGTCATTCCAAGGAGGAACTAAGTTAAAGAAACCATCCAAGAAAGTCTTTGTTAACGCAGCTCGTGCCAGCCAAGCATTAAAGAAAGGTCATGAAGGATTCTTGGTTTATGTTTTAAGTGTTGAACAAGAAAGCCTTACCCTTGCACAAGTTCCAGTTGTTAATGAATATCCTAATGTATTTCCTGATGATCTGCCTGGACTACCTCCTGATCGCGAGATTGCTTTCGAAATAAACCTTGTTCCAAGAGCTGAACCCATATCTAAAGCCCCGTATCGCATGGCACCTGCGGAACTAAAGGAGCTAAAGGAACAGTTATATGAACTGTTAGAAAGGAAACTCATTCGCCCCAGTGTTTCACCTTGGGGTGCTCCGGTGCTATTCGTGAAAAAGAAAGATGGAAGTTTGCGCTTATGCATCGATTACCGGGAGCTCAATAAAATCACCATAAAGAACAAGTACCCACTACCACGGATTGATGACTTATTCGATCAGCTCAGGGTAAGTAACTCGTAAGTTTTAACTTGACTAAGATTTTAAATCCTTTGAAACCCTATCTAAAGCATTTTAGTGCAGGGATCTCGAATTTTTAGTAAGATTGACTTACGATCTGGATACTTTCAATTGAAGATTAAGGCGGAAGATGTCCCTAAGACTGCTTTCAGAATCCGCTATGGACACTATGAGTTCTTAGTCATGGCTTTTGGTTTGACCAATGGCCCTGCCGCCTTTATGGATCTTATGAATCGAATTTTTCAGGAGCAGTTGGACAAGTTCGTAGTGGTCTTCATAGATGACATCTTGATTTATTCACCCAACGAAGAAACTCACGCAGCCCATTTGAGGACAGTCTTGATTATTCTAAGAGCAAGACAGTTGTACGCTAAGTTTAGCAAATGCAAGTTTTGGCTGCGAAGTGTATCATTCCTTGGCCATGTGATTTCAGAAGATGGGATTTCGGTAGATCCCAAGAAAATTGAAGCTATCACGGAATGGCCCAGGCCAACTAATGTTACTGAAGTGAGAAGTTTTCTCGGACTAGCCGGATATTATAGGAAAATTGTTGAAGGATTCTCGAGGATAGCTGTTCCCCTCACCAGATTGACCCAAAAGAAGACCAAGTTTGAGTGAAGTGCCGACTATGAGAAGAGTTTCTCAGAGCTAAAAGCAAAGTTGACATCCGCTCCTATCCTAGATCAGCCCACTCCTGGAGAAAAGTACGTAGTGTACATCGATGCTTCGAAGAATGGTCTCGGATGCGTCCTTATGCAGAATGATAAAGTAATAGCCTATGCATCCCGACAGTTGAAACCATTTGAGCAAAATTACCCCATCCATGATCTTGAACTTGCCGCAGTGGTATTCGCATTAAAGATATGGAGGCACTATTTGTATGGAGAAAAGTGTGAGATCTATACAGACCACAAGAGCCTAAAGTATCTCTTCACCCAGAAAGAGCTCAATATGCAGCAGCGTAGATGGTTGGAATTGATTAAAGATTATGATCTCTCCATTCAGTATTATCCAGGAAAAACTAACAAAGTCGCTGATGCCCTAAGCCAAAAAACAAGCCACCCACGACAACCACCTCTTCAGCGAGATATGGAAGAATTTGGCCTAGAAGAAGTTGACTCAATCGATGAAGTTCTCGCCAAGTTAGTTCTTGTCCCTTCATTGATTGATAAGATTAAGGAGACTCAAGGAATCGATGAAAACTTAAGAAAGGTCAAGGAAAGGATGGATGAAAAGCCGCGAGATGACTTTGAGATTCGCAGTGATGGCAGTTTATGGTATCAAGGACGGTTATGTGTTCCCGAAACAAGGAAATCAAGGATGAAGTTTTGATGGAAGCGCATAATTCTCGATTGTCTATACATCCTAGAGCTAATAAGATGTATCAAGATCTCAAGCAAAAGTTTTGGTGGCCTGGTATGAAGAAACAAATAGCAGAATTTGTTGAGCAATGTTTGATCTGCCAAAGAGTAAAAGCCGAACACCAAAGACCTGCTGGATTGTTACAACCCTTGGAAGTGCCCGAATGGAAATGGGATCACATCACCATGGACTTTGTGACTGACCTACCCAAGACTAAGTATGGGAATGATGCTATATGGGCATTGTGGATCGTTTGACTAAGTCTGCTCACTTTTTGGCTATGACGATTAAAGCATCTATGGAGAAGTTAGCCTCTATGTATATTGATCAGATTGTTTGTTTACATGGAGTGCCCATCAGTATTGTATGCGACCACGACCCCCGATTTACTTTGAGATTTTGGACCGCCTTTCAAAAAGCAATGGGCACAGAGATAAGAATGAGTTCTGCATTTCATCCTCAAACAGATGAACAATCAGAAAGAACAATCCAAACCCTTGAGGACATGCTCCGCGCTTACATTCTTGATTTTGGAGGAAGCTGGGATAAAAGTCTTAAGCTCGTTGAGTTTTCTTACAATAATAGCTTCCACAGATCCATCGGAATGGCACCTTATGAGGCATTGTATGGACGAAAATGTCGGTCCCCACTCTATTGGGACGAGATTGGAGAAAAAGTCTACACAGAACCCGACATTGTTGAGCAAACAAGAGAGAAGGTAAAGTTAGTCCAACAAAGGCTAAGAGCAGCGCAAGATAGAACGAAGATATGGGCAGATGTAAGAAAGAGATCTTTGGAGTTTCAAGAAGGAGAGAAAGTCTTTCTGAAAGTTTCTCCGACCAAAGGAGTTAAGAGATTTGGCATCAAAGGAAAACTAAGCCCAAGATTCGTTGGACCTTATGAAGTGTTTGAAAGAATAGGTGAGGTTGCGTACCGTTTGGCGTTACCACCATCCCTTTCTCAGCTGCACAATGTATTCCTTGTTTCTCAACTCCGTCGATATGTATACGACCCAAGCCACATCCTTGAAGATCAACATCTGAAGGTTGAAAAAGATGTAACTTATGAGGAGGAACCGTTAACGATAGTTGATCGGAAAGAAAAGGCATTAAGGAAGAGATCCATACCCATGGTAAAGGTACAATGGAAGCATCATTCGGAAGAAGAAGCAACTTGGGAAACGGAGGAAGACATGAGGAGTAGATACCCCCATCTTTTTGACTAGTTCCGAAGTTTCGAGGACGAAACTTATGATAAGGGGGAGGATGTTGTACCCCAACGATCATGTACGTGAAAACTATGAATATGAGACGGAATGAAAGCGACAATTTCTTTTAGCGCGTGTTACTTAAGTCAACTTAACCCTCTTTACTTAATTATTATTGAGGTGATACCAAGCCAAATTAAATAAAGGAAACTTCAAGAAAGTAGTACATGAAATATAGAGTTATATGAACGATGCATACCACTATATATTGGTATGTGCGTGTATATGATATATGTGTACGAAATGTATAAATACCTACATACGTATACATAGGAGGATAAATATATATATATATGTAGTACACATGGCGTGTATATGTATGTATACATACATATGTTAATCTTAGAATATGATAAAATAAAGAAAACAATATAGTATATGAATTAAAATTACAAGAAATATCAAGATGCCAGGAGGCCCAAAAATCGGCCAAGACAAGTAAGGGTTCTGGAATTCTCTAGTCAATTTTATTAGTTAAAATAATTACTTAAAGTCTACTACACCATTAAGACAAGAAGTTATTATGCAAAGAATAAATAGAAAATAAAATAGACATGCATTTAAGGAACAAGTAAGACAACTCATTAAAGAAAGAGGTAGTATAGTTGAGGTCATAAACACCCCAACCAAAACCGCCCCCTTAAGTGTCTAGACATGGAGGATTTTTAAATCCTACCATGGTTACTTTTTCCTTAAACCAAGATTAAGATAACTATGATTTGATAAAGTAACTTGGGTTAGCACCAAAGTAACCATAGTTGGAATAAAGTAACCAAGGTTATACTAACCTAACCTTGATTAAAACTCATGAGAACCCTAACCCTCCTAATTCTCCCTCCAAAACCGTCCCCCCTTCCTAAGTCCCTAGCATGTTTTAAACCAAGGTTATACAACACTTAGACAAAATTCCCTCATCTCCCTCACCAATATTTCGGCCCTTCATCTTGAAGGATAGAAGTTCAACTTCACTTTCAAGACTCAAGAAGACATCTAGGTAAGTCTTGTTCCAAGCTTCCTTAAGTGAGTTCTTATTTTGGTAAAGAATGAAGCTAACATGAATCCTTCCATTCACATCAAAACCGTGACATCCATGGTTCAAATAGGTGAAAGCCTTCAACTTTCCTAGGTGGTGTTATATTGAGGTGCTGGCATCTCCATTCCAAGCTCATTTTGGTAAGAAGCTCTAGACCTCAAGCCTATCATATTTCCTCTATTGAATAAAGACTAATCTTTTCCTTTCATTTCCATCAAAACCGTATGCTCAACGTAAGGAAAGAGAAGGATTTCAACTCAACTCACTCCATAACCAAGCAAAGACGAGAGCTTTAGCTTGAAGAGGCAAGTATACAATGATCTCTCATGATTTATTTAAAGAGTTTGTGACTTGAATGCTTAGAAGTTCTTAAGATATGATCTTTAGTTGAATGTCTTAAGTTTGAGACTATATCTTAGTGATTCCCTAAGAACAATGCCTTGCATGTGATTTATTCCTTTAAAGATGAAGTCTTTTCCTATATGCTCTATGAAATAAGGCTGACCTAGAGTGAAATAAGGTTCACCTAAGTAGGTCTAGACAAGATTGACTTGTTAATGTAACACAAAAGGTCCTAAGGAAAGAATACATGTGAAAGCTGGGAGCTTTATGAGGTTGTTGGTAAGTTTAGATCAAGATGACTCTTCAATGTGAATGCATGCTTGAAAATGTGTTGTAAAATGTGGTTAAGGCAACACACAAGTTTCGGCCCAAAGTATTGAGTGAAAACATGGACATTTGACTTGGATAGATGACACAATAGCAAACCACTGGAATTGGACAGAATAGAGTGACGTTTAGATGGTTTAAGAACTGACCATACAGACCTTCAATGAAGCTAATTTTTGGTACAAAGATATCCTTATGAGTGTAGCCTAAGTGAGAGTTGGAATTTTGTTAAAATCCGTTAAGGATTATGTTTAAGAAATTATGCGGTAAAACTGCTCCAGTAGAAAATCCTGGAGCTGGGCAGAATTGATCACTGGTTTCAACGAATTAAAAGAGGACCTTTTGGACCTTAAATAAATCTGATTTTTGGCACCGAGCCAGTCGCATGAGTGTAGCAGAGATGAGAGTTGGAATTTTGGTAAAATAAGTTATGGTTAATTTTTAATAAAATATTTGGTAAGACTGGTCAGACTTGAAAAACAGGAACTGAGAAGAATTGTAGCCTCTTTTGGTTGGCTTGAAAAGAGACCTTGTAGAGGACCTATAAATCTGATTTCTGGCATGGTAATAATCCTATGAGTATAGTGAACACGCCAGCTGGAATTTTGGTAAAAAAGTTCTGGATTATTTTATATGAATTAATTAGTCAAACTGCTCAACTGGAATCACTGGAACCAACCTGAAGTTTAGTAACGAATTTATGGACTCAGAAAGGGGACTTAGAGATATTAAAATAGGTTAAATTTTGGTAGGACACTAGTTACACATGTTTATGATTTGTGCGAGTTGGAATTTCTAAAAAACAAATCTCGGATTTGCCGCAATTGAATTTTTAGTAGAATATGTCAGTTCAGTTTCAGCACTTAATCCGTTTCGGAAGTTAATTAAATGAGCCTTTTATGGTTATTGAAATAATCTGAAATTTTTATGACATGTATCTAAGATTCCACCGAACATATTTGTGACAAAAGAATTATGGAAATGGACCTAATTGGTTAGCTTAACCGCCCTATGAGTATGAAGTAAAAGTCTGGAAATATTTAGCTTCCAAATTCATGTTATAAGGAATGCATACGATTATTCATGTCATGACTTGCATTTCATATCACGGCATGTATCATGCATGATCATGAAACTGATTTTCATGGATTTTATGATGCAAGCAAGTTTTATAAGCAGCTATGTTTTCGTTATGCCTGAAAAGTTTTACGGTCCCATGTTTTTAAAGAAAGCTTCATGATTCCTTTGCCGGCCAAGCATGCGACTAACCCGACTCCAGACCCGGGGTTAATTGGTCTGATGACATGATATGTTTTGGACTCGTTCAGATCTGGGGTTAATTGATCTGATATCTGTTCTGGACCCGTTCAGATCCGGGGTTAATTGATCTGATATCTGTTCTGGACCCGTTCAGACCCGGGGTTAATTGGTCTGATGATATGTTCTGGACCCGCCCAGATCTGGAGTTAATTGATCTGACACTCTGTTTTACGACATGTTACTTTATGGGACCAAAATAATGTTTTGACATGACATGACATGACATCATGCATTGCATTTTGCATAACTCACGATCATGAGGACATGTTGCATGTTACAGATAATGGTATAAGTTATTATTAGTGTAGCATTACCTAAAAACATGCCTAAGCTGAACGCCAAGTAAGCTCAGGATCCAAGATCAGGTATGGTATAGCATTCCCTAAAACATGCTTAAGCCGAACGTCAAGTAAGCACAGGATCCAAGATCAGGTATGAATTATGATTATTTGAGGTTTTTGGGGTAATACATTCATGTTATGGTTCTTTACGTATTTCATGGTAGTTTATTGTATTCTTGCTGGGTGATTTTTATCACTCACACTTTATTTTTCCCCAGAGCTGGATAATGCCAAGATAGAATGGATCGAGGACGAGCCGAGAGTACCTTATCCATAGGCGAGGAGCATAAAGGGAGCTAAGCTTAAGGACTTTTGTGCTGCCAAGACGTTTTGTATCATGACTATGTTTGAACTCTCTGGATTTCAGTTATGTTATTTTGTGGGACTACTACTTTTGGGAACTTAGCAAATTAGTGATGCATGTTTATTTTGAAAAGTTTTAATTCTGCCGAAATTTTACTACCATGTTGAATGTTAGCATGGGAGTCCACGACTTATGTTATGGATGTTCGCATGTTATGCATGACGCCTTGTACTCTCCTCAGTGAAGTACGGCGGGTGCACAGTATCCGGACGAGGCCCGGGTGCGGGGGCGCTACATGCTTTGTATCCAAAGCATCAAACGAGGTATCTTCTGATTATGACTCTGATTCTGAACCTTCATATGATGATCTATTTAGTCAATATTTAGAATTGCATAAATTCACAAAGACTCTCGCAAAAGAAAAGAAACGGTTAATTGAAGACAAGAAGTTGTTAGAATCGTCTAACACGAACCTTGTTTCGCAATTAAACGATTCAAAAGAAGAGTCATCTTGCATAATCAATGCATTCAAATTAGAGATCTCATTTCTAACGACACAAAATAATGAAATGAAATCCGAGGTTTCAAATTTGAAATCAAGGAATATGGATTTAGAGAAAATGGTGAAACAATTTGACACGGGAACAAACATGCTAGATCGCATCATTTCATCACAAAAACATGATAGTGATAAAACCGGATTAGGATACATTGAGAAAAACGAGACATTAAATAAACCAACCAAATTCATTTAAACTAAGAAAATAGATGCACCCAAGATATATGTGGCGCCTAAGAAGACGCCTAGACCACCTCTCCCTTCATCTCATCATGCTTCTTCTTCATATCATACAAGATATAATTATGTGCTGTATAGATATGAGAAGAAACCATTAATGCATACACGACATACATTCCATGCATCTAGATCACGCACTATGCACACAAACACAAGAACATATTAAAAACGACAACCATACAATATTCATAAGGGAATACTCGTCCAAAGGTCAAATATATTCTCACCTCATGTCTACTATATTGCTTATTCATCTAGATTCTCACCATTTGCTAAACCGAGAAAGATCACCCAAGTATGGGTACCGAAAGGCACTCTTACAAAGAGGTGAATAACTAACTCGTAAGGACCCAAAATAAAAGGGTACCTAAATCGTTGTTGTACATTGCAGAGAACCCATACATCTAAAGGCACATCAATCAAGTGGTTCCTTGACAGTGGTTGCTCGAGGCACATGACGGGTGACTCGAGCTTATTCTCAAAGTTGAAGAAGGTTACAAAAGGTGGATCAGTGACTTTTGGAGATAACAATGAAGGAAAAATCATCGGAAAAGTTACAATTGGAAGTCCAAGTACCCTTCAAATCTTCAACGTTTTCTTGGTAAGTAATCTTTCATATAAATTTCTTAGCATCTCACAGTTTCTTGACAATGACTTTGATGTGTATTTCAATCACCCATATTGCAACATAGTAAAAAAAATGGAGAAACGGTATTAAAAGGAAAAAGAGAAGGAAATATTTTAACACTCTCTATGGATGACATGTTAGACGCTAAGGTTAAGTGTTATATGTCAAATGAACCTAACGTTAATTTGTGACATAGGCAATTAGGACACATTGGCATCTCAATGCTTGAAAATTTTCAACGAAGGAACCTAGTACGAGGATTGCCTAAACTTGATTTAGACAACTTTCAGTTGTGCGAATCTTGTATTAAAGGCAAACAAACACGCGAGTCACTTAAATCTAAAAATGAAATTAGAATTATTACACATTGATTTGTTTGGTCCTAGTCATATTAGGAGTCTTTGTGGACGCCAGTATGATTGTGTAATTGTTGACGATTTTTCTCGCTATACATGGACTTTATTTCTTGCGAACAAAGATGGTAGTGCCTTTGAGATTGCTAAACTAATAAAACAACTTGAAAATGAATATGGTTTGAAAGTGAAAAAGATTAGAAGCGATAGAGGCGGCGAGTTTAAAAATAAGGACATGAATGCGTTTTGCGAAGAAAAAGGAATTAAACACGAGTTTTCGCCACCTAGGTCACCACAATTAAATGGAGTAGTAGAAAGAAAGAATAGGACACTACAAGAAATCGCTAGGACCATGTTGTGTGAAAATAAGTTGCCTAGATTTTTGTGGGCGGAAGCCGTAAATTGTGCATTCTATATAGTTAATCGTTTGTCAATTAGAAAGAAAATAAATAAAACTCTTTATGAAATAATAAATGATCGCATTTCTAAAATTGATTACTTGCGTGTGTTTAGTTGTAAATGCTTTGTTTTGAATACAAAAGATAATTTAGATAAATTTGAATCTAAATCAATTGAATGCAGCTTTGTTGGGTATTCTGTGAATTCTAAGGCATATAGATGTTATGATCCTATCACTAGACAAATTCTAGAATCTATTCATGCGAAGTTTAATGAATTTGGCGAGTTTGAAAAAGATAAAGAATATGACGATGATTTTGAACTAAAGCCCATGTTAGATGATGTAGAAGATGATGACGTGCATGATGATTCAAATACACTAGAAATGCATGATCACTTTGAAATGCATGAGAACTTAGAGAATAATCAACCAAGATGGTATAGGAATCACCCACACGATCTCATTATAGGCGATATAACTAAAGGTGTCCGACCACATAGAAGAATAAATCCGGATGAAATAAATCAATTTCATGCTATGATATCCGAAATTGAGCCTAAGAACATTTTTGATGCTTTGAATGATTCTTCTTGGATTGATGCTATGCTTGATGAATTAAATCAATTCATAAGAAATGATGTATGGGATTTAGTGTCACGACCACAAGATAAGACAATAATAGGCACAAAGTGGGTCTTTAGAAATAAAATGAATAAAGAAGGTAAAGTTGTTAGAAACAAAGCGAGACTTGTAGCACAAGGATATAATCAAGAATAAGGAATAGACTACGACGAAGCATTTGCACCCGTAGCACATTTAGAAGCCATACGCTATTACTTGCTATTGCTTGCATGAAAGGTTTTAAACTATATCAAATGGACGTAAAAAGTGTATTTTTAAATGGCTTTATACAAGAAGAAGTACAGTAAAGCAACCACCCGGTTTTGAAGATTTGAAATATCCTGATCACGTGTACAAATTAAAGAAGGCACTATATGGCTTAACACAAGCACCTAGGGCTTGGTATGATCGTTTTGCTACTTTTCTTTTAGAAAATGGATTTAAAAGAGGCACCATAGATACCACATTATTCTTGAAACACGATAAATCGGATTTATTAGTTATTTAAATTTATGTTGATGACATCATTTTCGGATCTACATCTCATAAACTTGTTGAAGAATTTGAAATTTGCATGAAATCTGAGTTTGAAATGTCTATGGTTGGTGAATTGAATTACTTTCTTGGCTTGCAAATTAAACAAACTAATAAAGGTATTCACATAAGTCAAGTCAAATATGTGAATGACATGATTAAAAAGTTCAATTTGAGAACTTGAAACCATCCCCACCCCTATGAGCGTCACCACTAAACTAGATAAAGATGAAAATAAAAAAGACTTCGATAATGCTTTATATAGGTCTATGATTGGTTCTTTGCTTTATCTTACCGCAGGTAGACCCGATATCATGTTTAGTGTATGTATGTGTTCATGTTTTCAAAGCCAACCTAAAGTGTCTCACTATAATGCTGTAAAAAGAATATTTCGATACATTAAGCACACCCCCACTTTAGGAATTTGGTATGATAAGAATTGTGAATTTGACTTGCATGCATATATCAATGCGGATTATGATGGATGTAAAATTTATAGAAAAAGCACAAGTGGAATTTGCCAATTTATAGGAAGTTTATTAATTTCTTGGTTTTCGAAAAAGCAAGCGAGTGTGGTATTATCTACTACTGAAGCTGAATACATGGCACTTATTCTTTGCTGCACACAACTCTTATGGTTAAAACAGCAACTGTCTGATTTTGGTATCATGGTAAATTGCATTCCCATTTATTGTGATAGTATGAGTGCTATAAATCTATCTAAGAATCTCGTACTACACTCTAAGGCAAAGCACATAGAAGTGTAGGACCTCAGGCGCTACCATCTCTCCCAAAACCAATTGGTGACAGGAGATGCGCATACCCTAGCCTTATAGTGCATTCAGCACACAAGCGCCCACGGCATGTTGAGAAAAAGGGGTTTGAGTTATTTCAAAATGCATGATTTAAATAACGTGTTACAAAGAAATGCATGACATATTTTATGACATAACACGTTGTTGCATGAAAGTTGCCTTATATTGTTCATATATAATGTTGTCGTACTAACGAGCCATGAAGCGTTAAAGCTTACATCATATGGCAAACATTTGTTGTGTTTACACTATTTTCAGGTGCCACCATTAATGAACTAAACTAGTTCATTAAGTGAAGTACTTAGTTAATAAAACTAAGTAGTTCATTAAAGGAAGCCACATTTGGAAAAGGCACAAAGGCAACAAGGCTAAGGAAGGAAAGTCTTCTCCTCCTCCCCTCATTAATATATACACGCCATATACATATATAATACATATATTTTCAGAATTTTTGAAAAAGGCACATGCACATGTATTCCAACGTACTACCGACACGTTATATATTTTGCGTACGCACGTTAACGTCACACCACTATACTTAACTCATTTTTATGAGTATATTCAGGTCTTATATCATATGATATAAGTCATGGTGATGACAAATTAAATACGACACATTAAAAGGTTCTAAACCGAAAATTGTCGTATCGGGCGAATACCGAAACTTCGCCAACGTGTCACGTACTTGCCATAAATAGATGGCCAGCCCCTACACTTCAAAATTAGCCATAAATTTCGTGGCCTACATGTTATGTGCAGCCATAAAATCATTCCATGTTGGCACACACAAATCACCCCACATTAAGGCCAAATTGTGGAGATTCCAATTTCAATTTTGTCACATGTCTAGGCGCCACTTTAATCAGCCTTATGAGATGAATATTAAAGTTTATATTATGTATATTATGTGTAACATAATATATATAACATGTGCAAAAAGTTGGTATTTATTTAGAGAAAAATCGGGTAATCGATAAACATCGAAAATTCGGTTTTCTACGTACACGACACATGGAATGTTTTTGGCACATCATACAACATGTATCTAGACACTTTTTACATATGTCATACATCTCAAAGTGCTCTAGAAAATTCAATTAAGGGCTGATTGGAATATACCATGTGTGTATAATTAAATGTGCACTATTCTACAAAGTTTGCAAAAATAATTCAGCACATGTGCAGGAATTTCACACACCATTTTCAGCTTTGTTGGAGCCTAGATGGAGCTTATTTGGCACTTTAATTGGTGGAAAATAAGCCACACATGATGGGTGACTTTGAAGAGGGCAACACACAAGGAAATATTTCAAAAATGCAACACATGCTGAAAATTTTCAGCACATGTGAATAGTGGCCGAATTTACTATTCATTTGTCCTTAACTTGCATCCCAAAATTGAAGGGATTGAATGGTGATTATTTGGTAGTGTTTTGAATTCTTTTTTGGCACATGTTTTTCAAGTTAATCTCAGATTTTTACAGCACACTAAATGGTGACAAGGTTAGATCAATCATGAAGTGCCAAGTAAGCAAGAGCTTAATGATCATCCAATGAGGAGTTGCCAAATAAGTAAGGAAATGTCACAATGATGCAATACACTCTTCCAAGGGCTTTGAAGATAATTTTCAATAGGAAGAGAGTGATAAAAAGAGAAGAAGGAGAACAAACAAAATAGAAGACAAGGCTTACAAGTTTCAAAGATAAAAAAACGTTTTCTACTTCTTCTTTCTACACTTCTTTCTTTCTTCTTTCAAAAAGCCTATTGTACTTACATTCATATTCTTGAATAGGCTTATCTTAGACCACCACACATTCTTTATCTTTGTAAAAGATTGATCAAGGTGTGATCAATCTTCATTCTTGCAAGGTGGTGGTGTTCGTGTGCATTGTATTGAACATACAAGGTTTGTAAAGGGTTGGAGTTGGTGTGTAACTCCATCAACCCTGTGGTAAGGTGTTTTTGAGTTGTGTGATTAGTGTGAACCAAGGAAGGTGTTCCTTGAAGACTGGAGTAGGTTGTTGATAACCGAACCAGTATAAAATTATTGGTGTCATTTACTTTCAGCACTGATTTTCTGTTTCAGCACTATTTACTGTTTTTAATCACGTTCGTAAAAATAGTAAACGAATTTTAAAAATCACGAAACTTTCAGAAAATATAACCACACGTTCTAGGGTTCTTTTGGGGCAAGTTTCAACCCTTTTGAACAAGTATAAGTCATTCAAACGTCCAAAGTTCTAAGACTAGTGCAGTCTGATTTTCAGGCTTGCAAAGGTTGAGACTTTGATCGTATTTGACTAACTTCCCAAAAAAATTTTTCAAAACTGTTTGAACTCATTTAAATATAACTTATAAGGGGTTAGTGATTAAAATTTCAGAGCATTTCGAGTTACGTACAAATAGGAATTAATTTTTGAAATCAGTCTACCGTTTCTGGCAGATTCGCACAATCTGACCACCAACGATTTTTGGAGGGGTTAGAGGTTGAATTTAAATCTGAAATTTTTAGGAGACACTCAAAACATCTGAGGCTAAGTTCTCTTCAAATTTCAGAATTTTTGAAGACCTGAAACCTAGTTTTCAAAACGTTTTAATACTGGTCCTGAAAACAGAAACTGTTTTCAGAAGTTGAGTTTTTGGTTCAAACTAATTTTAAAAACCACATTTTCCGCACCCACTATTCAACCCCCCCTTCTAGTGGTGCCTTGCAGATCCTACAATTGGTATCATAGCGTAGGAACACTCACTTCAAAGAATCCAACGATTCAGTGAGATGACAACCACTAGCGACAAAACCGAGCAAGAAGGTATGTCAAGCCAAATGCCTCCACTATTCGAAAATGAGGTAAATTCTGATTCTGACTCGGATTCTGAACTATCTTATGATGATTTATATGTTGAATATCTTGAATTACATAAGTTTGCTAGAACTCTTGCAAAACAAAAGAAACGGTTAATTGAAGACAAGAAATTGTTAGAATCTTCTAACACAAATCTTGTGTCTCAATTAAACGATTCAAAAGAAGAGTCGTCTTGCATCATAAATTCATTAAGGTCTGAAATTTCATCATTGACATCCGAGAACACTGAAATGAAATCCGAGATTTCAAACTTGAAATCAAGGAATACCAATTTAGAGAAAATGATGAAACAATTTGATAAGGGATCTAACATGCTAGATCGCATTATTTTATCACAAAAACATGACAGTGATAAAACTGGATTAGGATACATTGAGACAAACGAAGCATCATCTAAACCATCCAAGTTTGTTTTATCTAAGAAAGTAGACACATCAAAGGCATGCGTAGCGTCTAAAGTAATGCAAAGACCCCCTCTCCCCTCATCTCGTCATATCTCTTCTTCATCTCATTCGAAGTATAATTATGTGCCGCATAAATATGAGAAGAAAACTAGTACACCGCTTATCTCATCTCATCGTGCTTCTTATCATACAAAGATAAATCACGTGCCATATAGAAAGCCACTGATGCATATGCGACATTCATATCATAAAAATACATCTAGATCACTCCCCGTGCATGCAAACCAAAAACGAAAACCATACTATATGCATGATGGGATTCTTGGCCAAAGGCCAAACGCATTTGCCCCCAACGTATACTATGTTGTATTTTCATCACCTTTCTCACCTTTTGGAAGACCTAGAAAGGTCACCCAAATTTGGGTACCAAAAGGGACATTTTCAAAGGGTTGAATAAATAACCCTTAAGAACGCAACTTTGAGATTACTTAAAATGCATGATTTTTTTCTTCTTTACATGCGCTTTTGATTGACTTTCCAAAATAAAGGGGGAGAGAATGCATGATTTAAGGGGGAGAGAGAAAGATTAATAGCATAAATCAAGGGGGAGCGAATTATAAAAATGAAATTCAAAAGTTTAATTTATGCACAATTGGAGGAGGAGCGATAAGATTTAAATCATGTATGTAGGTTATTTTGAAAATCATCAAAAGGGGGAGATTGTTGAGAAAAAGGGGTTTGAGTGATTTCAAAATGCATGATTTAAATAACGTGTTACAAAGAAATGCATGACATATTTTATGACATAACACGTTGTTGCATGAAAGTTGCCTTATATTGTTCATATATAATGTTGTCGTACTAACGAGCCATGAAGCGTTAAAGCTTACATCATATGGCAAACATTTGTTGTGTTTACACTATTTTCAGGTGCCACCATTAATGAACTAAACTAGTTCATTAAGTGAAGTACTTAGTTAATAAAACTAAGTAGTTCATTAAAGGAAGCCACATTTGGAAAAGGCACAAAGGCAACAAGGCTAAGGAAGGAAAGTCTTCTCCTCCTCCCCTCATTAATATATACACGCCATATACATATATAATACATATATTTTCAGAATTTTTGAAAAAGGCACATGCACATGTATTCCAACGTACTACCGACACGTTATATATTTTGCGTACGCACGTTAACGTCACACCACTATACTTAACTCATTTTTATGAGTATATTCAGGTCTTATATCATATGATATAAGTCATGGTGATGACAAATTAAATACGACACGTTAAAAGGTTCTAAACCGAAAATTGTCGTATCAGGCGAATACCGAAACTTCGCCAACGTGTCACGTACTTGCCATAAATAGATGGCCAGCCCCTACACTTCAAAATTAGCCATAAATTTCGTGGCCTACATGTTATGTGCAGCCATAAAATCATTCCATGTTGGCACACACAAATCACCCCACATTAAGGCCAAATTGTGGAGATTCCAATTTCAATTTTGTCACATGTCTAGGCGCCACTTTAATCAGCCTTATGAGCTGAATATTAAAGTTTATATTATGTATATTATGTGTAACATAATATATATAACATGTGCAAAAAGTTGGTATTTATTTAGAGAAAAATCGGGTAATCGATAAACATCGAAAATTCGGTTTTCTACGTACACGACACATGGAATGTTTTTGGCACATCATACAACATGTATCTAGACACTTTTTACATATGTCATACATCTCAAAGTGCTCTAGAAAATTCAATTAAGGGCTGATTGGAATATACCATGTGTGTATAATTAAATGTGCACTATTCTACAAAGTTTGCAAAAATAATTCAGCACATGTGCAGAAATTTCACACACCATTTTCAGCTTTGTTGGAGCCTAGATGGAGCTTATTTGGCACTTTAATTGGTGGAAAATAAGCCACACATGATGGGTGACTTTGAAGAGGGCAACACACAAGGAAATATTTCAAAAATGCAACACATGCTGAAAATTTTCAGCACATGTGAATAGTGGCCGAATTTACTATTCATTTGTCCTTAACTTGCATCCCAAAATTGAAGGGATTGAATGGTGATTATTTGGTAGTGTTTTGAATTCTTTTTTGGCACATGTTTTTCAAGTAAATCTCAGATTTTTACAGCACACAAAATGGTGACAAGGTTAGATCAATCATGAAGTGCCAAGTAAGCAAGAGCTTAATGATCATCCAATGAGGAGTTGCCAAATAAGCAAGGAAATGTCACAATGATGCAATACACTCTTCCAAGGGCTTTGAAGATAATTTTCAAGAGGAAGAGAGTGATAAAAAGAGAAGAAGGAGAACAAACAAAATAGAAGACAAGGCTTATAAGTTTCAAAGATAAAAAAACGTTTTCTACTTCTTCTTTCTACACTTCTTTCTTTCTTCTTTCAAAAAGCCTATTGTACTTACATTCATATTCTTGAATAGGCTTATCTTAGACCACCACAAATTCTTTATCTTTGTAAAAGATTGATCAAGGTGTGATCAATCTTCATTCTTGCAAGGTGGTGGTGTTCGTGTGCATTGTATTGAACATACAAGGTTTGTAAAGGGTTGGAGTTGGTGTGTAACTCCATCAACCCTGTGGTAAGGTGTTTTTGAGTTGTGTGATTAGTGTGAACCAAGGAAGGTGTTCCTTGAAGACTGGAGTAGGTTGTTGATAACCGAACCAGTATAAAATTATTGGTGTCATTTACTTTCAGCACTGATTTTCTGTTTCAGCACTATTTACTGTTTTTAATCACGTTCGTAAAAATAGTAAACGAATTTTAAAAATCACGAAACTTTCAGAAAATATAACCACACGTTCTAGGGTTCTTTTGGGGCAAGTTTCAACCCTTTTGAACAAGTATAAGTCATTCAAACGTCCAAAGTTCTAAGACTAGTGCAGTCTGATTTTCAGGCTTGCAAAGGTTGAGACTTTGATCGTATTTGACTAACTTCCCAAAAGAATTTTTCAAAACTGTTTGAACTCATTTAAATATAACTTATAAGGGGTTAGTGATTAAAATTTCAGAGCATTTCGAGTTACGTACAAATAGGAATTAATTTTTGAAATCAGTCTACCGTTTCTGGCAGATTCGCACAATCTGACCACCAACGATTTTTGGAGGGGTTAGAGGTTGAATTTAAATCTGAAATTTTTAGGAGACACTCAAAACATGTGAGGCTAAGTTCTCTTCAAATTTCAGAATTTTTGAAGACCTGAAACCTAGTTTTCAAAACGTTTTAATACTGGTCCTGAAAACAGAAACTGTTTTCAGAAGTTGAGTTTTTGGTTCAAACTAATTTTAAAAACCACATTTTCCGCACCCACTATTCAACCCCCCCTTCTAGTGGTGCCTTGCAGATCCTACACGGCATTCGACTGTGACTTGGCCCACACGGCCTACGCCCACCGGCCTACGCCACGGGACAATTGCTGCACCTAACAATCTCCCCCTCAGCAATTGCTCCTGCTGGGAATCGAACCCGTGACCTCGCTCTGATACCACTTGTAGGATCTGCAAGGCACCACTAGAAGGGGGGTTGAATAGATGGTGCGGAAAATATGGTTTTTAAAATTTCTTTAAACCTAACCAATTCAAGTTCTGAAAACAGAATCTGTTTTCAGGACCAGTTTTAAAACGTTTTTAAAGCTAGGTTAGAGGTCTCCAAAAATTATGAAATTTTGAGAGAACTTAGCCTCAGATGTTATGAGGGTCCCCTAAAAATTTCAAATCAAAATTCAACCTTTAACCCCTTCAAAAACCGTTGGCACTCAGATTGTGCAAATCTGCCAGAAACGGTAGATGATTTTGAAAAATTAATTCCTATTTGTGTGAATGTCCAAATGGTCTGAAAATTTGACCAATAACTCTTCACACACTATATTTAAATGGGTTGAAACAGTTTTTGAAAATTCTTTTAGGAAGTAGGTCAAATACACCCAAAGTCTCAACCTTTGCAAGTCTGAAAATCAGACTGCACTAGTCTCAGAACTTTTGATGTTTGAATGACTTATACTTGTCCAAAAGGGTTGAAACTTGTGCCAAATTAACCCTAGAACGTTTATGTATGTTTCTGGAAAATTTTCTAATTTTTGGAAAACGTTTACTATTTTTACGAACGTGAACAATATGAGTAAACAGTGCAGAAACTGAAAAGTAAATGCTGAAAGTAAATTGCACCAAGAATTTTATACTGGTTCGGTTATCAACAACCTACTCCAGTCTTCAAGGAACACCTTCCTTGGTTCACACTAATCACACAACTCAAAAACACCTTACCACAGGGTTGATGGAGTTACACACCAACTCCAACCCTTTACAAACCTTGTATGTTCAATACAATTCCCACGAACACCACCACCTCGCTAGAATGAAGATTGATCACACCTTGATCAATCTTTTACAAAGATGTATGAATGGTGGTTTATCTCAAGCCTATTCAAGATTGAAAGAATATGAATACAATAGGCTTACAAGAAGAAAGAAAGAAAGAGAATGTAGAAGAAGAGGGCTAGAACACTTTTGATCTTCCAATTTGCAACACTTGTTCTTGTTCTTGTTTTGCTCTTCTTCTCTCCATTTTAACATGTAATGGCCGACCCCCTTGCCTCCTCTCCCCTCTTGAAAATTTCCTTTTAATTGCTTGAGAGAGTGTAAGACATCATGGTGACAATGCTTTGCTTACTTGGCATCACTCCATTGGACCATCATTTAGTCATTGCTTACTTGGCACCTCTTGATTGGCTTAATGTTGTCATCATTTGATGACATAGAAAATCTGAAATAATCACTTTAAACATGTGCCAATATCAAACATTAAGTCATACCATAATTCACAAATTCTCTCATCAAGTGCAAGACACAAAATATCCTTCCTTCCATCCTCAAAAAATCGGCCATTATGCTCCTTGCCATGCTGAATTTTTCAGCATGTGCAACATCCATTTTTATTCAAGATAATCCCCAATTTACTTTGATTTTTCTCATTAAAATAAATCAACAATACATGGTAAGTCTTGCTAACAAATGAAGAATGAACTTGGACACAAAAAGAGGTAAATTTCGGCCAGCACATCTTCACACATGCTGAAAAATTTCAGCATGTGTGATATGTAAAATATCACACTTTTATTAATTTAAATAATATTCAAATCACTTCCATAACTCCTTCACTTAATCCTTTAATGAAAATTGACAAAATATGTTATCTTGATGATCAAAAATTCGGCCAAGGCAAGTGTAGTATGCTGAGATTTTCAGCATGTGACATAAGAGAGGTATATGTTGAATACTTACCTTTTGTAGCTTCTCTCTTTGATTTCTCAACATTGTATGATTGATCCTTGACCAATCAACATGCCAACAAGGCTCCACATGTGCTTCATCTCAGCTGTATAGGCGTTTATGATATGTATATACATGTGCTGAATTTTATTTTTGCTAACTTTGTAAAATAGTGTACATTTAATAATACACACATGTAATATTCCAATCAGCCCTTAATTTAATTTTCTAGAACACTTTAAGATGTATATTATATGTAAAAAGTGTCTAGATACGTGTCACACCATGGTCAAGAAAAACGTTCCATGTTAAGTGCGTAGAAAACCGAATTTTCGATATTTATCGATTACCCGATTTTTCTCAAATTTAAATTCCAACTTTTGCACATGATATATATATTATGTTATACATAATATATATAATATATACTTTAAATTTCAGCTCATGGCTGATTTAAAGTGGTACCATAAACATGTGACAAAAATAAAATTGGAATCTTCTCATTTTGGCCTAAATGTGGGGTGATTTGTGTGTGCCAACATGGAAAGTATTTTTGCCTGATTTTTCAGTGTATTGCACGAAATTTCCATCAATTTTTGTTGTATATGGGCTGGCCATTTATTTATGGCAAGTACGTGACACGTTGGCGAAGTTTCGGTATCGCCCGATACGACAAATTTCGGTTTAGAACCTTTTATCGTGTCGTATTTAATTTGTCATCACCATATCTTATATCATATGATATAAGATCTGGATACACTCATAAATATGAGTTAAGTATAGTGGTGTGACGTTAACGTACGTACGTAAGATATATAACGTGTCGGTAGTACGTTGGAATACATGTGTATGTGCCTTTTATAAAAAATCTGAAAATATAGTATATATATATATATATATAAAAACGTGTGAAATGAATTTGGGGAGGAGGAGAGGACTTTCCTTCCATAGCCATGTTGCCTTTATGCCTTTTCCAAATGCATCTTCCTTTAATGAACTACTTAGTTTATTAAACTAAGTACTTCACTTAATGAACTACTTTAGTTCATTAATTGTGGCACCTGAAAATAGTATAAACTCAACAAATGTTTGCCATATGATGTAAGCTTTAAAGCTTCATGGCTCGTTAGTACGGCAACATAATATATAAGCTAAATAAGGCAAGTTATCATGCACACATGTACACTTATGTACGTTTATATCTTATGCTCGTTTTTGTAATTGTTAGGTGCAGCAATTGTCCCGTGGCGTAGGCCGGTGGGCGTAGGCCGTGTGGGTCAAGTCACAGTCGAATGCCGTGGGCGCTTGTGTGCTGAATGCACTATAAGGCTAGGGTATGCGCATCTCCTGTCACCAATTGGTTTTGGGAGAGATGGTAGCGCCTGAGGTCCTACAAGTGGTATCAGAGCGCAGGAACACTCACTTCAAAGAATCCAACGATTCAGTGAGATGGCAACCACAACCGTGCAAGAAGGAATGTCAACCATAAGGCCTCCTCTTTTTGTGTAACAAGTTGCACGATCTGGAAAAGGGCCTTAGGAAATTGTAATTGGGCTAAATGTTTACAGGATACTAGCCCAATGAGTTTTTTAAGATGGAGAGTTGGAATTTCCAGAAAAAGATTAAAGGATTGGTCACAATAAATTTTATAGTAAAATATGGTCATTTCAGAATTCAGGTTACACCGTTTTATGAAAAAAGAGCAAACGAGTCCCTTATCGACATCGTAACTCCACTATGCATGCATGTCATTCACTTATGACATTTACGGAGAAGGACATGTGAACCAATGGGTCTAAAACGTGCATTTTAGTAGGAAATTCCTAAGAAGAAGTAGACGCTACCAAGCTGGAAATTTCCAGCATGGACACGAAACGTGTCTATTTGTTTACGTCATGCATTATGCCGCGATTTGCATATTACATGTCATGCATTGCATCATCGTCACGTACATGATTTACAGCATGTCTGCTTTTTATGAGAAATAAAAAAAATGAAAAGAGTTTCAAAAGATGATTTCGTTTTGTAAAGAATGATTCCCCACCGGTACCGTGTGTGAGTATGAACTTGGCCAGTATGATGACGTTACCATTCCGAATCCGGGAATAATAGATTCGAAGGGAGACGTTAGCGCCTCAGATCCGGGAAGATAGATCTCAACATGAGAAAGATGACATTACCGTTCCGAATCCGGGAATAATAGATTCGAAAGGGAGACGTTACCGCCTCAGATCCGGGAAGATAGATCTGAATATGAGAAAGATGACGTTACCGTTCCGAATCCGGGAATAATAGATTCGAAGGGGAGACGTTACCGCCTCAGATCCGGGAAGATAGATCTGAACACTCTGTTGTTTTACGACGATGATGATTTTTAAAGAAAAACATGAAAGTTCATTTTTCCATTGTCATCTCAATGCATCACACGTACATATGCATGTACACATTCATGAAGCGACATATGAGATTTAAGTTGTGATGACTTCGTAGACCCTAAGAGATGATTCTGATTGTGTTATTCCTCAATACGAGTTACGGTCTTTTAATGTTATGTTTTGCTTTGAGTGATGAATTTAATTAAGTTATGATCTTGCTATCCTAAGTGATGATCCATACCGAATTTTGGACGGAGGACAGGTATGCTTCTAAACCATAAATTTTTGGGATTCGGTTCTTGTTCGTACTTTCCATTTAACTCATGATTATTATAGTATACTTGCTGGTGACATTGTCACTCACCCGATTTTTCCTCCCAGAGGTGGCAGAAGACAAGGTAGAATGGATCGAGGACGAACCTAGGGTTCCCTACCCGTGAGTGCAGTGAAGGATGGCCAGCTTTAGGAGACCGAACATACCAGCTTTAAGGGATGATTGAGATATGTACTTGAGATGGGAAAACAATTTACTTTTTGTCGCTTTCTGCTACATTTGATGTGGGTTGTAAACTTTAAATGGTTGTGATGACGTTTTTAATTTGAAGTTTTAAATTCTGCCACGGTTTCGCTTATTTGTTGCGCGTAAGCATGAAAATCCATGCAATGCTATCATGGATCACGACGCGTATGGATGACGCCTAGTACTCTCCTTAGTGAAGTACGGCGGGTGCACCGACTTCGGCGGGGCCGAGGTGCGGGGCGCCACAGGTGGTATCAGAGCGAGGGCTCCAGATCTAGGCAGAATATAGAATTAAGTTATGATTATAGTCGACTAAGTTTGATCTTAGACCTAAGAATTGATTTTAGATGAGTGTTGATCTTAGAACAGGACAACTTCAACTGACAAATTAGGGCACGGCCCAGTGATATGCCCCAACTAATGACCTATCGTAAATTTGAATAATAGTGTATGTACGCATATGTTCTTCCGATATGCCAAGTTAAATTATGTTACTAGATGTGACATTCCTGTATTGAATAAAGTTGACACTGCGTGCTGCAGATGGTGCGACCCAGAGGGAGACCGGCCAGAGCTAGGCCCGAGGTGCAAGAACCTATTCCACCTCCACCCGCTCAGGCCCCTCCACCTCCACCGCCTCAAGGCCAAAATCCACCGCCAGTTCAGAACGTCCCTCCACCACAAGGACCTTTTCCACCCATGATGCCAGACATCAACGCTTTTCAGGACTTCTGCCAAACCGTTACCCAGATTGGACAAGTGATGCTACAACAGAATAACCCTCAACCTCACGAGCCGATCAGAGATGCTCAGTATTACTTTGAAAAGTTGAAAAGAGCCAATGTCCCGCCTTTTGAAGGAAAGTCAGATTCTGATGTTGCTGAGAAGTGGCTCGATGAGGTAGAAAATTGTTTCGAACTAATTAGAGCCCCAGAAGAAGTGAAGACTCAAGCAGTTAGGCCCTTTCTACTAGGGGAGGCCAACCAATGGTGAAAGGCCAATCTACAAACTTTACCAAGACCAATTCCCAGGGAAAGATTCCTCCAGGAATTTAACAAGTTCTATATACCCCCTTCAGTCAAACTACAGAAAAGACATGAGTTTGAATCCCTGATACAAGAGTCTGGAATGACGGTTGCCGACTACGCCAACAAATTTATATCTCTGGGAAGATTCCAATCATCCACTATGAACGATGAAGAAACCAAAATGTTGAAATTTGAGAGAGGATTGAACCCTAGAATCCGAACATGGTTGGTTAATGCCAACCCAGCAAACTTTGGTGCCCTTCTAGATGCCTGTTATAGAATTAAAAGAGATATCATCCGTCGGGACGAGTTTAGCCAAAAGAGGGGAAGGGAGATGTCTGGGAGCGGTGGGCCCCGTAAGTCTGCCAAGCAAAACACAAGGGGGCCAGGGCGTCAAGGGAAGAACCGATTTCAACGCCATTCCCAGAAAAACCAATCACAGAATCAAGGACAACAATCTGCCATTCCAAACTGCTCTCATTGTGGTAAGCGCCATGTAGGAGAATGTTATATCCAGGCCGGGAAATGTTTCGGATGCGGCCAGACTGGGCACATCTTTAAGGACTGTCCGAACAAAGGAAACACCTGCTTTGGATGCGGGAAACCAGGACATATGGCCAGAGAGTGTCCGGAGATGGGAAACCAGCAACAACAACAGCCACCAAAACCCCAGCGCCAGCGTACCAACGCACGAGTCCACGCTATAACCGACGCAGCCGCTGAATAGGCCGACAATGTGGTAACAGGTATTTTCAGGAAACGATACTAATTTTCGTTTACAACATCGTTGCCTTATGGTTGCTTAGTAAGAATTATATGATACAGGAGTTATATTAGTATGTTCAATACCTGCCAACGTACTATTTGACAGTGGCGCCAGCCACTCTTTCATATCCAAGAGATTCGCAAAGAATATTGAGAAAGGCCCAACCCATAGTGCTGCACTTTATAGAATCCAAGCAGCTGGGGAGCAGGTGCTTGTAGCTCACCATGTATTCAAAAATTGTGAACTTGAGTTTAATAACCATCGGTTTGACGCCGATTTGATTTCCATACCTATGACGGACTTCGATGTAATTCTTGGGATGTACTGGCTCTCCAAGAACTGTGCCAACATCGATTGTAGTGAAAAACAAGTTACCTTTAAGGACCCCACACATAAAGACGTAACCTTTCAAGGGGGATCAAAGTTACTAAAGAATCCTAAGAACATTTATGTAAATGCAATTCGCGCCAGTAAAGCTTTAAAGAAAGGACATCAAGGATATCTCGTCTATGCCACAAACACTGATCAAGCACCCACAGACTTAACCCAAGTTCCAGTAGTTCGAGAATATCTGGAAGTTTTTCCAGAAGAATTGCCAGGCCTTCCCCCGGAGCAGGAAATATCTTTTGAGATCGACCTAATTCCAGGAGCTGAGCCAATATCGAAGGCTCCCTATAGAATGGCCCCCGCAGAACTGAAAGAGCTGAAGGAGCAGCTACGTGAGTTATTGGAAAAGAAGCTGATACGCCCAAGTGTTTCCCCTTGGGGAGCTTCGGTACTATTCGTCAAAAAGAAGGACGGGAGTATGCGATTATGTATTGATTACAGGGAACTCAACAAGATCACTATAAAGAATAAGTACCCCTTGCCAAGGATCGACGACTTGTTTGATCAGCTTCGGGGGGCAAGAATTTTCAGTAAGATTGATCTTCGCTCAGGATACTTCCAGTTGAAGATCAAGGCTGAGGACGTTCACAAAACTGCATTCAGAACCCGTTACGGACATTACGAATTCCTAGTAATGCCGTTCGGACTGACCAACACGCCTGCCGCATTCATGGATCTAATGAATCGAGTTTTTCAAGATCAATTAGACAAATTCGTCGTAGTCTTCATCGACGACATCTTGATATATTCACCAGATGAAGAGACCCATGAAGCCCATCTAAGGATTGCTCTAGACATTCTACGAAGGGAACAACTATATGCGAAGTTTAATAAGTGCAAATTTTGGCTACGAAGTGTAGCCTTTCTAGGGCATGTGATATCCGAGGAAGGTATATCAGTAGACCCCAAGAAAATCGAAGCAATTACGGAGTGGCCCAGACCGACAAATGTTACAGAAGTACGAAGTTTTCTCGGTCTCGCAGGTTATTATCGGAAGTTCGTAGAAGGATTCTCTCGGATTGCTATGCCCATGACCCGCTTAACCCAGAAGAAAACCAGGTTCGAATGGACCTCAGACTGCGAGAATAGCTTTACTGAATTGAAGAAGAAACTGACCTCCGGTCCAGTCCTAGCACAGCCCATTCCAGGAGAAAACTTTGTTGTGTATAATGATGCCTCTAAGAACGGGTTAGGATGTGTACTAATGCAAAAACATCGAGTAATTGCATACGCATCCCGACAGTTGAAACCATTTGAACAAAACTATCATGTACACGACCTTGAGTTGGCAGCTGTGGTCTTCCCACTAAAAATATGGAGGCACTATTTATACGGCGAAAAGTGCGAAATTTTCACAGACCACAAAAGTCTCAAATACCTATTCACTCAAAAGAGCTGAACATGCGACAACAAAGATGGCTAGAATTAATAAAGGACTATGACCTGTCAATTCAATATCACCCGGGAAAAGCCAATAGGGTGGCAGACGCATTAAGTAGAAAAACAAGCCATCCACGCCAACCGCCTTTCCAGCGTGACATGGAAGAATTTGATCTAGAGGAAGTCGATTCAATTGAGGTTATGCTCGCAAAGTTGATGATAATTCCTTCACTAATAGACAGAATTAAAGAGGAGCAAGAAAAGGATGAAACCCTAAGGAAGATAAAGGGCCGAGCACAAACGAAACCCATTGGAGAATTTAAGGTTCGAGACAGCAACAGTCTGTGGTTTCAAGAGAGATTGTGCGTGCCCAATAACGAAGACATTTTGAATGACGTTCTTAAGAAGGCACATAACTCGTTATTATCCATCCACCCTGGAGCCAATAAAATGTACCAAAATTTGAAACGACGATTCTGGTGGCGCGGCATGAAAAGACAGATTGCAGAATTTGTGGGAAAATGCCTCCTGTGCCAGAAGGTGAAAGCAGAACACCAGAAACCCGCAGGGTTGCTGTAGCCTCTCGAAGTTCCCGAATGGAAGTGGGACCACATTTCTATGGATTTTGTTACTGACCTGCCTAGAACGAAAAACGGTTACGATGCCATTTGGGTGGTTGTTGATCGTCTTACCAAGTCCGCCCATTTCATGGCTGTGATAATCAAAGCTCCAATGGAAAAGTTGGCTACAATGTACGTGGAACAAATTGTGAGCCTTCATGGAGTAACCCTAAGTATCGTGTGTGATCGCGACCCTCGTTTCACATCACGATTCCGGACAGCTTTTCAAAAAACAATTGGCACTGAGATTCACATGAGCTCGACATTTCATCCCCAAACGGATGGTCAATCAGAAAGAACTATTCAGACACTGGAAGACATGTTGCAATCTTGCACACTCGACTTTGGGAAAAGCTGGGATTGAAGTCTCAAACTAGTAGAATTTTCATATAACAACAGCTACCATCGATCTAGAGGAATGGCCCTATACGAAGCACTCTATGAAAGGAAATGTCGATCTCCTCTTTACTGGGATGAAATAGGAGACAAGATTCTCACTGGACCCGACCTAGTAGAGCAGGCTCGAGAGAAAATAAAAATTATAAAGCAAAAGTTACAAGCGGCCTAGGATTGAAGCAAGGCCTGGGCAGATGAGAAGCGGCGATTGTTAGAATTTCAAGATGGGGAAAAAGTGTTTCTAAAAGTGTCGCCAACAAAGGGAGTTAAAAGATTTGGTATTAAAGGGAAGTTGATCCCAAGATTTATTGGGCCATACGAGGTTCTTGAAAGAATTGGGAAAGTGGCCCATCGACTTGCTCTACCGCCCACCCTATCTCAAATACATGACGTGTTTCATGTCTCTCAACTGCGATGATATGTACACGATCCTAGTCATGTCATAAAAGATCAACCTTTGAAGCTGGAAGCTGACACGACCTATGAGGAAGAACCAGAAAAGATAGTCGATCGTAAGGAAAAGGTGCTAAGGAAACGAACTATACCAATGGTTAAGGTGCAATGGAAGAACCATTCTGTGGATGAGTCTACCTGGGAACTAGAAGAGAACATGAAGAATTTGTACCCTCACCTCTTTGGTTAGCACATTCAAGTTTCGAGGACGAAACTTATAATAAGGGGGGAGACTGTTGTAACCCAATAAGAGAATCCTTCTTGTACCTAAGGTTGAGTTAGTAAACATGTGACAATATACGATTGCGTTTGAAATTGATTAAGTCAATGATCATTATAAATATATCATGAAGAGTACTATGTGCATTACAAGAAGAGATCCAATTTCCCCATGGCCTATTAGGGTTTCGGCCACTAGCCAAGAAGGGCTACTTCTTAATTCACAATTTAAGAAACAAATAATGAAATGGATATGTATTTTTTTTAGAAAAAAAAGGGGGAAACAAAGGATTTAATTAAGGCTTAGTTGGGGTCATTAAAGACCCCAAACGCCGGCTAGTTTAAGAGGGGGGGGGGGAGGAGGAGGCTAATTAAGGAGGTTGTCTTGCTAGAAATTGGTGAGCCATTAACCTAAATAACAAAGGTTAGTCAAAAGCAACCATGGTTAGCATAAAGTAACCAGGGTTAGTAGTAAAGTAACCTTGGTTAACTAAAAAGTAACCAAGGTTAGGAATTTAATTAAAGTTAAACCCTCACCCCACCCCTTTCACCCCAACGGCTAACCTAGCCAAAAGAAGAAGAATTTCCCTCCCAAAACACACTTGAGCACTCTCTAGACTTTTCAAACACTCCAAAGTACTTCAAGAGCAAAAGAGCTCCTTCCTTTCCTTTCTCTCCCAACCACACGGCCAAGGGAGCAACCAAGAAGAATTGGGTTCTTCCAAGACTAAAAGACATTAGGTAAGTGTTCTTAGCCTCTTGAGAAGACATTCACACTTCCATGAAGATGAAACTCATGGTGTCATCTCTTGTTGCCCCAAACCGTGACCTTTCATGGTCTCTAGGTTCAAGGATCTCAAGCTTTCAAGGGCTCTAGCTTAGAGAAGCTTGGACACTACTCAAACTCCTTTTTGGTAAGCCATTTAGTTTTTTTTTTTAAAAAAGGGGATATTGAGTTAAAGATATAGACTAACTATGTTCCTCTTTTTCTCTCCTCCACCGTGGGAATGCTTGTGTAGAGGAGAGAAAGACTCCAATTTTTCACCTTTCCAAGAAGAGTAAGCAAAGAAGGCAAGTACACTATACTCTTTATGGTTTAGATGTGAAAGTGTGTGCATGAATGGCTAGATATACTTAAGATCCAATCTTAGTTGTAAAATAGCAAGTTGAATGCCCACAATTTTCGGCCTAAGTCATTTTGTATGGACTTAAGTCTTTGTATGGACTTAAGCAAGTACCCAAACAGTGGCATTTGAAGTTTGATGAGGCAATGTTGTTAAATGGCTTCAGGATCAACGAGTGTGACAAGTGTGTGTACATCAAGAACACACCAGACGCTTATGTGATAGTATGTCTATATATAGACGACATGCTTATCATCGACAGTACTCGTGACATCATCTTGAATACCAAGAAGATGTTAACACGAAATTTTGATATGAAAGATATGGGGATTGCCAATGTTATTCTAGGAATTAAAATTTCTCGGATAACTGAAGGCCTTGTTATGTCGCAAACTCATTATATTGAATCTGTTCTTAAACGATTAAATATGTTTGATACAAAACCAATAAAGACCCCATTAGACTTAAGTATACACTTAAGAAAGAATCGAGGTAAACCTATAGCTCAATTGAAATACTCACAGGTAATTGGAATTCTGATGTACATAACGAACTGTACAAGACCAGACTTAGCTTGTTCAGTAAACAAATTGAGCAGGTTTACCAGTAATCCAAGTGAAGACCATTGGAAAGCTCTAAATTGTGTGATGAGGTACTTGAGGTACACAATGAAGCTTGGATTACACTATACAAGATATCCAGCAGTATTGGAAGGATATTGTGATGCGAATTGGATATCAGATAGCAAGGACTCTAAGTCCATTAGTGGATACCTATCACTGTTGGTGGAGGTGCTGTGTCATGAAAATCTACAAAACAAATGTGCATAGCTCGGTCCACTATGGAAGCAAAGTTTATAGCACTAGATAAAGTTGGAGAAGAGGCTGAATGGCTTCGAAATTTCCTAGAAGATGTTCCATGTTGGCCTAAGCCAATCGCTCCTATCAGTATACACTGTGATAGTCAGTCTGCTATAGGACGGGCACAAAGCAGCATCTACAATGGTAAGTCACGACACATACGCCGGAGACATAATACCATTAAGCAATTGATCTCTAATTGCGTGATTTCCATTGATTACATAAAATCAAAGGAGAATCTTGCGGATCCGCTTACAAAAGACTTGCCTAGAGATCAAATGTCAAAATTGACAGACGGAATGGGACTTAAGCCTACTACGCAAGAATCTTTGTAATGGTAACCCAACCTTGTTGACTGGAGATCCCAGAATCTTTGTTCAATGGGACAACTAAGTCATGAAGTTTTAGTTTAGCACTTACCATTCCATTACATAAAAGTGCTATCTGCAGAGAATATTTAGGGTAAGCTAAAGCTTTTAATGATGTCATATATCTTGATACATCAAGTGGGGTATGGCAGAATGCTCCTGATAGGAATCACCTATGTAAGTGTGAAGTAGGGCCGCTTCTATGAGAATTCTGTGATGCAAAGAAATCTCTAAAACACTTTCTAAAACCAGGTTGTTCATGGCCAAAATGAGCACAACCATGAGAACCAAAAGAATGTTAAAGGAAATGTTGTGTGAGTATTGTTGTCTAGGTTCACAACAAAGACTGACTAGTTCAAGACATCAAGTCACTACTTAGCCGAGTGAATCCGATGGTACATCACTACGAAAGGTTCAAAGCCAGAAGCTACCTCTTCTGATGCAACATTTTCTTGTCTGACTTCTCGTTAGAGTCTGCATCTGCATTTGCATTAATTTTCATTCATGTGGGGGATTGTTGGAGAAAAATTTGCAAATGGGTTTGTCCAAAGTTGGTGAGCAACATATTTTGAGCTTAATCAAGATTAGTTTTCGTTAATCAAAAATGAAAACTAATGAATCCTAAATTATCTACGTAATGAGTAGTTAATTTTAGGCTTTTGAATCACTCAATTTCGATACCAGGTGAATGAGAAATTAATACTCAAAGTGGGAATAAAAACTGGTTGCAAATTAGAAAATTGGTGATGTGGCTTCATGAGAAGACACATCACCTTTTTGCAAATATACCACATTGGCAAATTGAAGGGAAAATGCCACCGAATATAGTGCTAGAAGAGGCACTTTGTATGTGCCCTAAGGGCATGGGAAATTTTTGACCGGAGGAAAGACCTAGAAAGTGCCACACGCGCTGCAACACCCCGCCCGTCTGGCCGGCCGGCTCGGCTCATGCTCGTGGCACGTGGCATGTGGCCCGCCCCCCGGTTCTTATATTTTTGTATAAATTTTCTTTTAAATTTTTCCAGAAAATAATTTACTTGATCCTACGGTTATGATTTAATCTTATGATCTAATGGCTCAGATTAAGGTGACAATTTCAGCTGACTGATTCCTACCAGTCGTGGGTTAATGGCCGATCAGAGGCAGTCGTGGGGTGCGTGGTGAACGTGGGGGTTGCTGGCCAATCAGTGCGGTCGTGGGTTGCCGTAACCTCCAAGATTTCCCTCTATAAATGGAGGCAGCGCACATCTTCTGAAAAACACAGAATTTTCATCTCTTCTCCTATTGCATACGAGCATTCTGCATAAACGATTGCTGCATATTGCATACACTGCTGCTGCATTTCATCAATCCGAGCAGTCAAAACATTTGTCAGGTTCGTGGAGTTCTTGCATAGTAGTGCCACTCGTACGAATTGTTAGTCGTTGTATCTTGAGAGACGTTTGCAATTTTTCGATTGGGCACAATATACCAGAGCATTGCGTCTTAAGGACAGAGTCCTGGACTCGCCTCGGTCCCTATGTTGAGCTCATCCCTGTGTTGAGTCATCTCTGTGTTGAGCTCATCCCTGTGTTGAGCTCATCTCGGTGTTGAGCTCATCAGTTCGTCTCATCACTGTGATGGCACTTCGGCTCATCACTGTGATGACCTCGGCTCATCAATTCGGCTCATCCCTGTGCTGAGCCCTGCTCCTTCTTGTGCTGTTCAAAATGTCAGTTTCGTTCTCTAATAAATCTGAGTTCGTATATGGGTCAACACTCTTTACCTCTGCCCCACATTTTGCCTAGCTGCCACCTCCAACTCCGTTGATCTATGCTTGTCTCTGCCACTGTAACGGATGCCCAACATCCAATGCCACCAACACACCACAATTTTGGCAGCCTCCACCATATTAGCTCTTCTGACGATAGGTGTGGGGAAGACTTAATTTTGAGGGGAATTGGTTTTGGCTGTAAAATGTGCTGAAACCGGCTGCAGCAGGTCATCAGCCGGTTTTCGATGTTAATTGAGTCAAGTTTGGCCGCGTTTTGCTGTCAAATGAAGTTTCAGAACATTTAAATGTTAAATGGAAAATTTGACCAATGTTTGGGTGATAAGTACAATTTTCTCCTTCAAACAAATACAAAGATTCAGATGGTCAATCTAGACAGTATTGGACAGAAAGTTGACAAATTTTGAAAGACTATAACTCTTTGTATACTTAGCCAAAAAGGTTGATCTTTATATCAAAATACTCCTCAGGATGTCTAGTTTAAGTTTTTGAAAAGCCCTGACCTGAAACTGTGCTAAATAAAATCAGAATGCACATTTCTTAGAAATTGGTTAGATTGCGGGCAGAATGGAGCACTTATTTTTAAAAGACTGAAAGGCTAACTTTCTTTTACTCAAATCAAGTGATTCCTGTTGCAAACGAAAGTTAACAGTCTGATGTATCACTCCACCAAAAATCATGAATTTCGAAAATGTTTTGCTATTTTTTCAAGTCATATGAAATTGGGTGAAAACTGCAGTGAAAAACAGGCCGAATGCAAAAAAGAAGAAGCAAGACAAGAACACTGAGAATTTATCCTGGTTTGGTCAATGTTGTAGGACCTGCAAGGCACTACTAGAAGGGGGCTGAATAGTAGGTGCAGAAAATTTAGTTTTTAAAATTGTTTTGGACCAAAAACCCAACTTCTGAAAACAGTTTCTGATTTCAGGACCTGTTTTGAAACATTTTGAAAACTAGGTTACAGGTTTTCAAAAATTCTGCAATTTGGAGAGATTTTAGTCTCAGATGTTCTGAGTATCTCCTAAAAATTTCAGATTAAAATTCAACCTTTAACCCCTTTAAAAATCGTTGATGGTCAGATTGCGCAAATCTACCAGAAACGGTAGTCTGATTTGAAAAATTAATTCCAATTAAACCGTGACTCCAAATGCTCTGAAAATTTAATGACACGCCCCTTATTATGTTTATTTAATTGTGTTGAAACAGTGTTGAAAAATTCTTTTGGGAAGTGAGTCAAATAGGTTCAAAGTCTCAACCTTTGCAAGTCTGAAAATCAGACTGCACTAGTCTCAGAACTTTTGACGTTTTGATGACTTATAATTGTCCAAAAGGGTTGAAACTTGCGCCAAATGAACCTTAAGATGTGTTTCTATGTTTCGGGAAAGTTTCATGATTTTTGAAGTTCGTTTACTATTTTTAAAAAGGTGATAAAAATGATGCACTGTGCTGGAAACTGAATGTAAGTGCTGAAAAGTAAAGAGCACAAGGAATTTTATACTGGTTCGGTTATATCAACCTACTCCAATCTTCGAGGACACCTTCCTCGGTTATCACTAATCACAAAACAACAAACAACACCTTACCACACTGGGTTGATGGATTTATACACCAACTCCAACCCTTTACAAACCTTGTAAGTGATTACAATGATCACGAACACCACCACCTAGCAGATGCAAGATTGATCACGCCTTGATCAATCTTTTACAACAATATAGAGTGTATGGTGTTATAGATGAAGCCTATTCAAGATGTATGAATATGAGTACAATAGGCTTTAAGAGAGAAGAAAGAAAGAAATATAGAAGAAGAAGTAGGCACGTTTTTGCTCTTGAAAACTTGTAAGATTTGTCTTGTATTTTGTTTGTTCTCCTTCTTCTCTTTTTATCAACATATGGCCGCCACCTCCTTCCTTTTCTTCCTCTCAAAAATTATCTTTTAAGTCCTTGGAAGAATATCTTGCATCATTGTGACATTCACTTACTTACTTGGCAACTCCTCATTGGATGATCATTAAGGCCTTGCTTACTTGGCACTCATTGATTGGATGAAAGTTGTCATCATTTGATGACTTGATAAATCTCAAAAATATCACTTAAAACATGTGCCAATTAGTCATAAAACATTTCCAATTACCTCACAATCAATTCCACATAATTTGCAAGACAAATTATCTCCATTTTCCTTCCAAAAAATCGGCCAACTTGATTATTCCACATGCTGAAATTTTCAGCATGTGTGATATTTCAAAATATCATCACATTATTTCCATAATAATTTAAAACATTGCTATTTTATCTTCCAATAAATCCATATAATTCAAACAAGTAAATATGGCACAAATTATCATAATAATTCGGCCAACTCAATGCTCAAATGCTGAAATTTTCAGCATGTGTTACAAATGTGACATAGTTTGAAATGTTACCTTGTGTAGCTCCTTTATTTATGTCACTAACATTGTATACTTCATTCTTGGCTAATCAAGATGCCAACAAAGCTCCACATATACTCCAACAAGTCTGTAGTAGGCGTGTGACAAGCTTGTATATGTGCTGAATTTTATTTTTGCAAACTTTGTAAAATAGTGCACAATAATTATACACATATGGTATATTCCAATCAGCCCTTAATTGATTTTTCTAGAACAGTTTAGAATGTATAGAGTATGTAAAAAGTGTAGATACATTTTACATGTCATGCCAAAAACGTTCCATGTGTCGTGTTCGTAGAAAACCAAATTTTCGACGTTTGTCGATTACCCGATTTTTCTCTGATTAAATTCTAACTTTTTGCACATGTTATATATATTATGTTACACATAATATACATAAATTAAACTTTAATATTCATCTCTCATGGCGGAGTAAAGTGGCGTCTTACATGTGCTAAAAATGTTGAATTTGAAATCTCCACAATTTGACCTTAACTGGGGGTGATTTGTGTGTCCCAACATGGAATGATTTCATGGATGAATATAGCATATAGACCACAAAGTTTCTGATCATTTTTGAAGTGTAGGGGCTGGCCATATATATATGGCAAGTACGTGACACATTGGCGAAGTTTCGGTATTCACCCGATACGACAATTTATGGTTTAGAACCTTGTAACGTGTCGTAATAATTTTTTCATCACCATGACTTATATCATATGATATAAGACCTGAATATACTCATAAATATGAGGTAAATATAGTGGTGTGACGTTAACATACATTCATAAAATATATAACGTGTTGGTAGTACATTGGAATATATGTGTATAGTGCCTTTTTAAAAAAATCTGAATATATATATATATATATATAGATATATGTTAAAAGGTGCGTATAAAGGAGAGGAGAAAACTTCTCATTCTTCAATTTGTTGCCTTTGTGCTTTCTCCAAATATATCACCATTTAATGGACTACTTAGTTCATTTAACTAAGTACTTCACTTAGTGAACTAGTTTAGTTCATTAATGGTAGCGCCTGAAAATAGTTCAAACACAACAAATGTTTGCCATTTGATGTAAGCTTTAAGGCTTCATGGCTCGTTAGTACGGCAACAATATATATAAACTATATAAGGCAGGTTTCATGCAAAAATGTATCAAGTCATAAAACGTGTCATGCATTTCTTTAATACACGTTATTTAAATCATGCATTTTGTAATCATTCAAACCCTTTTTTCTCAACAATCTCCCCCTTTTGATGATTTACAAAATAATTCTAGTACATGATTTAAATTTTTTAGCTCCCCCTCCAATCGTGCACAAATTCAAATTTTGAATTTCAAATTTCAAATTTTGAATTTTCTCCCCCTTGATTTGTGCAATCATTCTTAATAAAATCTCTCTCTCCCCCTTAAATCATGCATTCTCTCCCCCTTTATTTTGGAAACACAATCAAAAATGCATGTAAATATGGAAAGAAATATGAAATCAAATCAGCAGAAATCATGCCTAATTTGGAACGAAGATTTTCATACGCGGCCTGATTTAGTGCTTTTGTGAAGATGTCAGCTACTTGTGCCTCAGTGTGTACGTGATCTATAACAACATCACTATTATTTATGTGATCACGAAAGAAGTGATAGCGGACTTCTATATGCTTTGCCTTAGAATGTAGAACGGGGTTCTTAGATAAGTTGATGGCGCTCATACTATCACAATATATAGGAATATGATTTACTGTAATCCCAAAGTCAGGAAGTTGTTGTTTTAGCCATAGTAATTGTGTGCAACAAAGACTAAGTGCCATGTATTCAGCTTCAGTGGTGGATAAGGCTACGCTTGTTTGCTTTTTAGAAAACCATGAAATAAGTGAATTTCCTATAAATTGACAAGTGCCACTCGTGCTTTTCCTATCTATTTTACATCCACCATAATCTGCGTCAGTATAGGCATGCAAGTTAAATTCACAATCTTTATCATACCAAATGCCTAAGGTGGGTGTGTGCTTAATATATAGAAATATTCTTTTCACGGTATTGTAGTGAGACACTTTTGGTTGACTTTTAAAACGTGCACACATACATACACTGAACATAATATCAGGTCTACTAGTAGTAAGATAGAGCAAAGAGCCAATCATAGACCTATATAAAGCATTATCAAAGTCCTTACCATGTTCATCTTTATCTAGTTTAGTGGTGACACTCATAGGGGGGACGGTTTTAAATTCTCAAAATTGAACTTTTTAATCGTATCATTTAGATACTTAACTTGGCTTATATGTATATCTTTACCCGTTTGTTTAATCTGCAAGCCAAGAAAGTAATTCAGTTCACCAACCATAGACATTTCAAATTCGAATTTCATGCAAGTTTCAAAATCTTCAACAAGTTTATGAGAGGTGGAGCCGAAAATGATGTCATCAACATAAATTTGATTGATTAGTAAATCCGATTTATCTTGTTTTAAAAATAGAGTACTATCTATAGTGTCTCTTTTAAAACCATTTTCTAAGAGAAAAGTAGCAAAACGATCATACCATGCTCTAGGTGCTTGCTTTAAACCATAAAGTGACTTCTTTAGTTTGCACACGTGATTGGGGTGTTTCAAATCTTCAAAACCGGGTGGTTGTTTCACGTATATTTCTTCTTGTATAAATCCATTTAAGAATGCACTTTTCACGTCAATTTGATAAAGTTTAAGACCTTTCATGCAAGCAATAGCAAGTAAAAGTCGTATGGCTTCTAAATGTGCTACGGGTGCAAATGTTTCATCATAATCTATTCCTTCTTCTTGATTATATCCTTGTGCTACAAGTCTCGCCTTGTTTCTAACAACTTTTCCTTCTTCATTCATTTTATTTCTAAACACCCACTTTCTGCCTATTATAGTCTTATCTTGTGGTCGTGGCACTAAATCCCATACATCATTTCTTACAAATTGATTAAGTTCATCATGCATAGCATCAATTCAAGAAAAATCACTCAAAGAATCAAACACATTTTAAGGTTCAACTTCGGATATCATGGCATGAAAATGATTTATTTCATCCGCATTTATTCTTCTACGTGGTTGCACACCGTGAGTGATATTGCCTATAATGAGATCGTGTGGGTGATCTCTACGCCATCTTGGTTGATTATTTTCTGCGTTCTCATGCATTTCTAAGTGATCATGCATTTTTAGTGTATCATGCGTGCCATCATCATCATCCAATGCGGGTTTTAATTCAAAATCATCGTCCTATTCTTTATCTTTATCAATCTCGCCAAATTCATTAAACTTCACATGAATGGATTCTAGAATTTGTCTAGTGATGGGATAATAACATCTATATGCTTTTGAATTCACAGAATATCCAACAAAGATGCATTCAATTGATTTAAATTCAAATTTATCTAAATTATCTTTCGTATTTAAAACAAAGCATTTGAAACCAAACACACGAAAGTAATCAATTTTAGGCATGCGATCATTTAATATCTCATAAGGCGTTTTATTTATTTTCTTTCTAATAGATAAACGGTTAACTATATAGCATGCACAATTTACGGCTTCTACCCACAAAAATCTAGGCAATTTATTTTCACACAATATGGTTCTAGCGATTTCTTGTAGTGTCCTATTCTTTCTTTCTACTACTCCATTTAGTTGAAGAGTTCTAGGTGGCGAAAACTCGTGTTTGATTCCTTTTTCTTCGCAAAATGCAATCATGCCCTTGTTTTTAAATTCACCGCCTCTATCTCTTCTAATCCTTTTCACATTGAAACCATATTGATTTTCAAGTTGTTTTATTAGTTTTGCAATCTCAATGGCACTATCATCTTTATGTGCAAGAAATAAAGTCCAAGTATAACGAGAAAAATCATCAACAATTACACACGCATAATGACGTCCACTGAGACTCGTAATGTGACTAGGACCAAACAAATCAATGTGTAATAATTCTAAAACTCTAGATGTGCTTATTTCATTTTTAGGTTTAAGTGACTCGCGTGTTTGTTTGCCTTTAATGCAAGATTCACACAGCTGAATCTTGTCTAAATCAAGTTTAGGCGATCCTCGTATTAGGTTCTTCCATTGGAGTTTTTCAAGTGTAGAAATACCGATTTGTCCTAAACATCTATGCCACAAGTTAACGTTAGGTTCATTTGACATAAAACACTTAACCTTAGCGTCTAACATATCATCCATAGAAAGCGTAAAAATGTTTCTTTCCCTTTTTCCTTTTAGCACTACTTCTCCATTTTTATTTATTATATTGCAATAAGGATGAGTAAAACACACATCAAAACCGTTGTCAATAAATTGTGAGATGCTAAGAAGATTATAGGATAAGTTGCTTACCAAAAAGACGTTGGAGATTTGAAGGGTGCTTGGGCTTCCGATTGTACCTTTTCCGATGATTCTTCCTTCATTGTTGTCTCCAAAGGTCACAGATCTGCCTTTTGTGACCTTCTTCAACTTTGTGAACAAGCTCGGGTCACCAGACATGTGCCTCGAGCAACCACTGTCAAGGAACCATTTGATAGATATATCTTTTGATGTGTGGGTTCCCTGCAATGTACAAAAATGATTTAAGTACCCTTTTAATTTTGGGTCCTTATGAGTTAGTTATTCACCTCTTAGTAAAAGTACCTTTCGGTACCCATACTTGGGTGATCTTTCTCGGTCTAGCAAATGGTAAGAATGTAGATGAAGGAGCAATATAGTAGACATGCAGTGAGTGGACTTGAGGCCTTTGGTCGAGAACTCCTTTATACGCATCATATGGTATGCATTTTTGATATGTCCTCGTGTTGGTGTGCGTAGAGCGTAATCTAGATGAATGAAATGGATGGCGTGTATGCATCACTTGTTGCTTCTCATATTTATACGGCACATAATTATATTTCGTATGATATGAAGAAGAGATGTGACGAGATGAGGGGAGAGGGGGTCTTGGTGTTACTTTAGGCGCTACGTATGCCTTTGATGTGTCTACTTTCTTAGACAAAACAAACTTGGTTGGTTTAGATGATGCCTCGTTTGTCTCAATGTATCCTAATCCAGTTTTATCACTATCATATTTTTGTGATAAAATAATGCGATCTAGCATGTTAGATCCCGTATCAAACTGTTTCATCATTTTTTTCTAAATCCGTATTCCTTGATTTCAAATTTGAAATTTCGGATTTCATTTCATTTTTATGTGTTGTCAACGATGTGATCTCTGATTTCAAAGAATTTATGATGCATGACGACTCTTCTTTTGAATCGTTTAATTGAGCAACAAGATTCGTGTTAGAAGATTCTAACAACTTCTTGCCGTCAATTAATCGCTTCGTCTCTTTTGCGAGAGTCTTAGTAAATTTATGCAATTCTAAATACTGAATGAAAAGATCATCATATGAAGGCTCAGAGTCAGAATCAGAGTCAGAAGATTCCTCGTTTGATGCTTTAGATACAAAGCATACTTGTGCAGTCTCTTCTTCTGTATCAGTCTCAGAATCCGATGTGTCACTCCAAGTGGAGGCCTTGAGAGATCTTCTCCTTTGCTTAGGTTTTGAGACGGGTCCATTTTTGGTCCGATCCTTGTCAAGGTGTTTGTTTGTTTGCTTGTCCTTATTAGGGCAGTCATATGATAGATGTCCAAGTTTACCGCATTCGTAGCATTTAACATCCTTGTCATTTGTTTTGTTCTTATTTCTTTTAGTGGAAGTAGCCTTAGGTTTGTTTTTAAATGACTTTCTCATGAATTTTCTCAAGCCTTTAGCCAATAAAATTAAGCCATCGTTGTCTGGTTCAGAATCACTATCATCTACGTGATCGGAAGAAGTAAAAACGTATTCATTTGATTTCAACGCAATAGTCTTACCTTGTTTTGATGATGATTCCGATTTCCTTATAGTGAGTTTGTTTTCCTATTCCTTAAGTGATCCAATTAGTTCCTCCATTTTAATTGATTTGGTTTCTTTGCTCTTCTCTGTAGCCGTCACTTTAGGGTCCCATTCGGATGGTAAGCTTCGTAATACCTTTTGGACCTTTTCCTGCATAGAGAAGTCTTTGCCAAGAGACTCAAGAGAATTGTAAATGTTAGTCAAGCGTAGATCCATATCAACGATAGAATCATTTGGGAATAATTTAAATGACTCAAGTGTGGACATAAGCATGTTAATTTTGGACTCTTTTACTTGACTAGTCCCTTTGGGTTTCATCTCAAGAATTCTCCATATTTATTGAGCACTAGAGCAATTAGAAACATAGCTAGATTCACTTTTACTTAGCCCATTTAGAAGTAATTGCATGGCTCTAATGTTCATGCTCAGTCTCTTTTTATCATCATTAGTATACTCTTGTTTAGGCTTAACAACCTCTAGTGTGACTCCATCTACAGTGGATAATTTTGACGGAACAAATGGATCATCTTCTATAATGGACCATAGATCAATATCAATAGCCATAAGGAAAAGCTTCATTCTTAACTTCCATTGAATAAAAGACTCACCGTCAAAAAGAGGAGGCCTTTGACTAGACATACCTTCTTGCTCGGTTTTGAAGTTTGTGGTTGCTATCTCACTTAGATCGTTGGATCTTTTTGTTGTGAGTGAACCTATCTCGGATACCACTTATAGGACCTTCAAGGCACCACTAGAGGGGTGAGGAGGTTGAATAGTGGGTGTGGAAAAATTTGGTTTTTAAAATTGTTTTAGATCGAAAACCCAACTTCTAAAAACAGTTTCTGTTTTCAGGACCTGTTTTGAAACGTTTTGAAAACTAGGTTACAGGCCTTCAAAAATTCTGAAATTTGGAGAGATCTTATTCTCAGATGTTATGAGTATCTCTTAAAAATTTTAGATTAAAATTCAACATTTGACCCCTTTAAAAATCGTTGGTGGTCAGATTGCACAAATCTGCCAGAAACGGTAGTCTGATTTGAAAAATTAATTCCAATTAAACTGTGGCTCCAAATGCTCTGAAAATTTAATGACACACCCCTTAGTATGTGTATTTAATTGGGTTGAAACAGTTTTGAAAAATACTTTTGGCAAGTTAGTCAAATACGTTCAAACTCTCAACCTATGCAAGCCTGGAAATCAGACTAAACTAGTCTCAGAACTGTTGACATTTGGATGACCTATACTTGTCTAAAAGGGTTTCAACTTTGCGCCAAATGAACCTTAAGACGTGTGGCTATGTTTCTGGAAAGTTTCGTGATTTTTGAAGTTCGTTTACTATTTTTTAAGAACGTGATAAAAATGATGCACTGTGCTAGAAACTGAAAGTAAGTGCTGAAAAGTAAAGAGCACAAGGAATTTTATACTGGTTCGGTTAAATCAGCCTACTCTAGTCTTTGAGGACACATTCCTCGGTTATCACTAATTCCAAAATAACAAACAACACCTTACAACACAGGGTTGATGGAGTTACACACCAAATCCAACCCTTTACAAACCTTGTAAGTGATTACAACGATCACGAACACCACCACCTAGCGGATGCAAGATTAATCACACCTTGATCAATCTTTTACAACAATATAGAGTGCATGGTGGTATAGATGGAGCCTATTCAAGATGTATGAATATGAATACAATAGGCTTTAAGAGAGAAGAAAGAAAGAAATGTAGAAGAAGAAGTAGGCACGTTTTTGCTCTTGGAAACTTGTAAGACTTGTCTTGTATTTTGTTTGTTCTCCTTCTTATCTTTTTATCAACATATGGCCACCCCCCCTTCCTTTCCTTACTCTTGAAAATTATCTTTTAAGTCCTTGGAAGAATATCTTGCATCATTGTGACATTCACTTGCTTACTTAGCAACTCCACATTGGATGATCATTAAGGCCTTGCTTACTTGGCACTCATTGATTGGATGAAAGTTGTCATCATTTGATGACTAGATAAATCTGAAAAATTTCACTTAAAACATGTGCCAATTAGTCATAAAACATTGCCAATTATCTCACAATCAATTCCACATAATTTGCAACACAAATTATCTCCATTTTCCTTCCAAAAATTCGGCCAACTTGATTATTCCACATGTGTGATATTCACACAATATTCAAAACATTTCCGTGTATGTACAGATTAATTCCTTGAAAATTGAAGAATCAAATATGTTGAATTTTAAGACACAAAATCGGCCAAGTGCATTCCAACACATGCTGAAATTTTCAGCATGTGTGATATTTTAAAATATCATCACATTATTTCCATAATATTTTAAAACATTGCCATTTTATCTTCCAATCAATCCATATAATTGACACAAGTAAATATGGCACAAATTATCATAATAATTAGGCCAACTCAATGCTCACATGTTGAAATTTTCAGCATGTGTTACAAATGTGACATAGTTTGAAATGTTACCTTGTGTAGCTCTGTCATACCACGTAACTTTTAAGCACGACTTTCAATACTTAGAAGTTGACCTTAAAAACAATTTAATTAATTGTACAGGTTACGAGACTTAGTTGAATAAAACATAGAAAAATGAAAGAAAGGGTTAAGAGTGAGAATTAAGAAAATTAGGCAAAATTACCAAAATGCCCTCCCCACTTAAGTGATGGGGGAGTTAAGAATTTAGTATGACTCCCCAAAAGAGGGAGGAGCCGTGGGTTATAACACAAAGAGAGGGGGTACCGCCTAGAGAGAAAAGGGAAGGAGAAGAGAGAAAGAAGAAGAAGAGAAGAAGAAAAACAAGGAAGAAGACCAATCTAGGTTCAATCCTTACCAAAATTCCGCAGTACACTCGTAAGCTTAGCTAGATTCCAAGGCAAGTAATCTTTCTATACGCTTTACGTAAATTTTGATATAATAGGCCCTAAGTTCTTATAAGAGAAAACCCGGATCACCCATTAGTATCTTTGATTTGGTTATGTTAATGCTTTACTATATGTAATTATTGTTTTTGATTGAGTAAAGTTATGTTCTTTGGGCCAATATCTGAAAATGGTTATGTTGTGATTTTTGTTGTTAAATATGCCCATAAGAGTGTTATACGTTATGTGTTCATTGTCTTGGTATAAGTTCTTAAGTTGGTAATTACACCTTAGATGTTTGAGAGTATTTGTAGGGAGTTGAAGGATGAATGGTGGCATTGTTGTAGACTACTTGTGTTGGAAGGTTTGAAGATATCTATTGAAGGTTGTGGGTGATAGAAGGTTCAGAGTGGATACTATTTTGCACGTTTAAGAATCAACTCATGCTAGTTGGGTGTTAAGCCTGATGAATCTAGGTGTTAAGATGGAACTTGAAGTGTTAAACATGAAGGAGGCGAAGGAGGAAGGTGATGGGAAGAAGTTACTGCAGAAAACTGCAATTCTGAAACCGTCAGAACACTTCGAACACCTATGTTAGGCGCTTCAAGTCACATTAGGCGCCTAAAGTAGGCGTTCAATGTGTCCTAGTGCAACTCTGTACACTTCGAACACCTACATTAGGCGCTTCATGTCACATAAGGCACTTCATGTAGGCGTTCGATGTGTCACAACACATTCCAAAACACTTCGAACACCTCCAAAGGCGTTCGATGTCACATAAGGCGCTTCATGTAAGCATTCGATGTATACCAGCACATCCCCAAACACTTTGAACGCCTAGTATAGGCGCCTCATGTCACTTTTGGCGCCTCAAGTAGCGTTCCATGTATACCGGAAGTCTTTTTGACCCATTAGACGCCCTATGTATGTGTAATAACTCTATTCTTTCCATTCGATCGTAAAATGCAAGGGTATGGGAGGTGTACTTGAGGAATAGATGTTAAGTCTGACTAAGTACAAATAAGATTGAATCCCTAGTGAGTTGGTGAAACAACGGACTTAGAAAGGTACAAGCACGGAGTGTTTGAGGTACAAGATCATGTACTTGATATGTAAAATGTGTGTGTATGTTACATGTTTGATATGAAGTTGCATGAACATCCTGCATTATGACATGAGCACTTTGCATCTGACATGAGATTTGCTTTGCGAAAGAACATGTGTTTACAAGAGAAGATTAAAGTTTTCGAAAAGCAAACTATAGCTGCTGGTTGATCGCAGGGTATAAAAGTCACGTCTGCAAAAGCAGGGTATAAAAGCGTGACCTGTGAATCAACAGCAGGGTATAAAGTATTTGATGGGGCCGTGGACCTATCAGCACGAGTATATGATATATGTAATAGGGTCGTGGACCTATCAGCACGGATATATGATATATGTAATGGGGCCATGGACCTTTCAGCACGGGGTATAAAGTTATATGTTATGGGGCCTTGGACCTTTCATCACGGGGTATAAAGTTATGTTTGCTGTGGACTGATCACCCACAGGGTATAAAGTTCTGCTACGCAAAGAATATGAAAAGTTTTGTGAAATGACATGCATAGCATGTTTACGAAAGAAGTCATATGCATGGGTTCTGTGTGTGGTTTTAAAGAAGTACATGCATCATGATACACGAAGCATAAGATTTGACATGCAAGAAATGTGACTAGCTTATGTTCTGTTTATGTGGTATGTTATTTTAGTTACATGTTTGTTCTCGTATCCGCGTATCATTTATGTGATTTATATGTTTTGAGAAATTGTTATAAAGATGCTATTTGCTAACCCGAGCACCTTATTTTGGGCAATGACTTATACACTGGTGACTCGTCGTGTGTGATCCCGTAAGGTGTATAGACAGGTTACTCGCTGGCGATATTTTCGCTAAGAACAGATACTCCATTCCCTTTTCAGGTGATCCAGAACACGAAATGATATTTACCGAAGACGATGGCGAGTGGGCTCAATGGGATGATGGTTATGGAAGTAGATAGATGTTTGATTACTTACTTTAAGTTGGAAAACTCAATGTTTATTATGTTGTACTGGAGGATATGTTAGACGGTTGATCGAACACCATTTATTTCCGTTGTATTTTTTTCTGGTTTCATTAATGTTGGTGAAGTTTTAAATTTTACGACGTTTCCGCTGATTTATCTTACGTCATGAATGATGTACGCTTGATCTGCTTTGACGCTTCGTAGTCCTTGTAGTAGCCTACGGCGGGTGCACTGGTTCCGATGCCAGTATTGGGCCAGGGCGCTACAGGTGGTATCAGAGCCTAGGCTTTAGATCTATCTTGGAAACTTAGGTTCATGATCTTTTAGCAATTTAAGATATGATTCTCCCTTAAGGTTGATCCTTAGTTATAAGTGCTGATTTTTCTAGGGTTTAAGTATGATCTTGGTTGGGTGTGTGCGAACGCGTTTATCATCTAATTTTGTATTATTAGTTTATTACATACCCCACCCGCCCTTACGCATTCAAGCTTTCAGTAACACTTGTATTAACTAATTGCTAATGGAACGCTGACCTTTCAGAGAAAATGCCTCCAAGAAGATATAACACAGGAAACTCTGACAATGGACAGGAGAACTAACCACCACAAGTGGTTTTACCCAGGTGCTCACTGATGCACTAACGGTGATCGCACAAGGGTTTGCTCAGCAGCATCAGCATCCGTCGCCTCCACCACCGCAGCACAATATCCGGTTCTTCTACGAAGAGATGAGGAAGATGAGAGTTTCAAAGTTTGGAGGATGTACTGACCCTGAGGAGGCCCAGCACTGGTTGGCTGAGGTGGAGAAATGTTTCCGGTTAGTGCAAGTGCCTGAAGAGATAAAGGTAGATGTGGCCACACCCCTTCTATGTGGCAAAGCTGGCGAATGGTGGGCTAGAATGGTGTTGAGAATGACCCCACCTATCCCTTGGGCACAGTTTTGTGATGTTTTCTTGAAGTACTACGTGCCAGAGACTGCGATATTGGACAAGATAAGGGCATTTGGCAGGTTGGAGCAAGGGAGGATGACGGTGTCGGAGTATGCGACTCGTTTCCATGCCTTGGGTAAGTTTGCCCCTGCGATTTTGTCTGATAATCGCCTTAAGATGACGAAGTTCGAGAGGGGTTTGGATACAGTCGACAATAGTGAACGCAAGAATGAAAACTTACGAGGACATGTTGGATGCATGTTTTCGGGTTGAGAGTGACTTCCGCAGAGTAACGGCAAGAGCAGCTAGTGAGGGGTCGTCTGATAGAGGCAAGAGACCAAGAGAGGTGGTAAGAATTAGTGGTAGACCCGGACGTTGGGTCAAGATTCCGAAGAGGGGCCCAGTCGGGAATTTTCAGAGGCCCCCATCACAGAACCCAGTAGTTCCGCAGGCGGTGGGAGTTTACCCACACTGCAATAGGAATCATGTCGGCGAATGTAGGAAGCTTGTGAGAGCGTGTTACCGGTGTGGACAGGTGGGTCATGTGATTCGGGATTGTCCGGAGATGAAGAAAAATACTCCGGGAGAAGCGGCTCAGTAGCCGAGGGTGAAGCCCCGAGCAAATGCCCGGGTACATCTCATGACGGACACTGATGTGCAGGAGGCTACCGATGTAGTAGCAGGTACCATTTAAATTAAGTTTGAATTCTTATTGAATTAGGTATTTACGCGTTTAACTTCTTGTGTGAAACTTGACATGGTCTTAGGTGCGGTTTTAGTAAATAAGATACCTGCCAATGTGCTTTTCGATAGTGGCGCAAGCCATTCCTTTGTAGCAAAGAGATTCACTAAGCACCTTGGTAAGCTGCCTGAGTGGTTAGAAACCCCGTACCGTGTCCAAGCGGCTAGAGATCAAATTATGGTTTCGTGTCAGCAGTACCGAGATTGTGAGTTGGAGTTTGAAGGAAAAACGTTCTCCATAACACTGATCCCTATTCAGATGTATGACTTTGACGCTATATTAGGAATGGACTGGTTGGCCAAGTATCATGCAAATATTGATTGTCGACTAAAGCAAGTGACAGTCAAGAGTGCTAATATGGAATAGGTAACGTTTCAAGGAGATGCGGAACGAAAGAAAGTTCCCAAGAAGGTGAATATGTCGGTTGCTCAAGCTTGCAAAGCCATAAGGAAATGTGCTGAGGGATTTCTAGTGTATGCCATGGATGTTACTAAGGAAGTACCATCTATTGAGCAAATCCCAGTAGTCAACGAGTTTCTGGATGTGTTTCCAGAAGATTTTCCAGAAGTGCCACCCCCGAGAGAAGTCGAGTTCGAGATAAACTTGATTCCATGAACTGAACCTATTTCTAAAGCCCCTTATAGAATGGCTCCGGTAGAGTTGAGAGAGCTGAAGGAACAACTGCAGGAGTTATTGGACAAGAAGTTTATCCGTCCTAGTGTATCACCTTGGGGAGCACCTGTTTTTTTTTGTGAAGAAGAAAGATGGTAGCATGAGACTTTGTATCGATTATCGAGAGTTGAATAAAGTTATCATCAAGAATGAGTATCCCCTTCCACGAATTGAGGATTTGTTTGACCAGCTCAAGGACGCCAAGATCTTCTCTAAAATTGATCTCTGATCAGGGTATCATCAATTGCGACTGAAGGCCGAGGATATCGCAAAGACAGCTTTCCGCACAAGATATGGTCACTACGAGTTCTTAGTGATGCCATTTGGATTAACAAATGCCCCTGCAGCTTTTATGGACCTTATGAATACCGTGTTTCGGGAAGAGTTGGACAAGTTTGTAGTGTTATTCATAGATGACATTCTGGTATACTCTCCTGACGAGCGAACTCACGCTGAGCATCTGAGGACCATTTTAGGCATTTTGAGGCAGAAACAATCATACGCTAAGTTTAGCAAGTGTGAGTTTTGGTTAAGAAGTGTGGATTTTCTAGGTCACGTAATATCCGAGGAAGGGATTGCTGTGGACCCGAAGAAGGTGGAAGCTATCACGGAATGGCCTAGACCTACTAATGTCACCGAAGTGCGAAGCTTTTTGGGTCTAGCGGGTTATTACAGAAAGTTTGTCGAGGGATTCTCAAGGATCGCAGTGCCTCTTAGTCGCCTTACTCAAAAGAAGTCTAAGCTTGAGTGGACGACGGAATGCGAGCAATGTTTCACGGAGCTTAAGAAGAGATTAACCACAGCTCTAGTATTGGCTCAACCCTCTGGAACTGATGGGTTTGTGATTTATAGCGATGCGTCGAAAAATGATTTAGGTATGTAAACTGTAGTATAAGGTTATGATTTTGTATACCAATTAAGTTTAGTCTAATACCTTTTTTTAGGTTGTGTTTTGATGCAAAACGAACGAGCCATCGCATATGCCTCAAGACAGATAAAGCCTTATGAACAAAACTACCCAACACACGATCTTGAACTCGCCGCGGTTGTATTCGCCTTAAATATCTGGCGGCATTATTTATATAGAGAAAAGTGCGTGATATTCACCGATCATAAGAGTTTAAAATATTTATTCTCTAAGAAAGAACTAAACATGAGGCAGCGGAGATGGTTGGAATTGCTGAAAGACTACGACTTAACCATTCATTACCACTCGGGAAGGGCTAACAAGGTAGCGGACGCTTTAAGCAGGAAATTTAGCCATGCACTGCAATCACCATTGGAAAGAGAAATAGAAGAATTTGGTTTGGATTTGGTCGAGTCCACGGTGAACGTCTTGACAACATTGACCATCACACCGAGTTTGATTGACCGGGTAAAGGAGGCCTAGAAGAGTGATAAAATCCTAGGTGAGATAACAGAAAGGATGAAACATGAGCAGGTTGAAGGATTTCAGATTCAAGAAGATGGGAGCCTATGGTTTAAAGGAAGATTGTGTGTACCTGATGTTGATAAACTGAGAAGGGAAGTTTTGCAAGAGGCTCACAGCTCAAGGCTATCAATACATCCTGGTAGTACCAAGATGTACAGAGATCTCAAACAATATTATTGGTGGTCCGGAATGAAAAGACATATTACGGAATTTATAGAGAAGTGTTTAGTTTGTCAACAAGTCAAGGCGGAACATCAACGGCCTAGTTGATTGTTGATACCATTGGAAATTCCGGAATGGAAATGGGAACATGTCACTATGGATTTTATAGCTGGTTTACCAAAGGCAAGAAGTGGATATGACATGATTTGGGTCATTATGGATCATTTAACCAAATCTTCACATTTCCTACCCATCTCAAGTGAATCCTCTCTCGACAAGTTGGTAAACTTATTTATGGATAGTATCGTCAGCTTGCATGGAGTTCCCGTGAGTATAGTGTCCGACCGAGATCCACGATTTACTTCTAAGTTATGGACAGCATTTCAGAAAACTATGGGCACAGAATTAAGGTTAAGTACGGCGTATCACCCCCAAACCGATGGACAGTCCGAATGGACTATTCAGACCTTGGAAAATATGTAAGGGCTTGTGTTTTGGATTTAAAAGGGAGCTGGGATGGAATGGTAAAGCTAATGGAATTTTCTTATAACAACAGTTACCACAATGCAATTGATATGGCTCCTTTTGAAGCTTTGTATGGAAGAAAATGTAGGTCCTCGGTTTATTGGGATGAAGTTGGCTTGAGAACCATCACTGGACCTGAGTTACTCGAGAAAACGTTAGAAAAGGTGAAAATCATACGAGATAGACTCAAAACGGCTCAAGACCGCAACAAAAGTTGGGCGGATTCCAAGCGGCGACCATTAGAGTTTAACATTGGGGAAAAGGTTTACTTGAGGGTATCACCTACAAAGGGCATTATGAGGTTCGGAGTAAAAGGCAAGCTAAGCCCCCGTTTTATTGGTCCTTACGAAATACTTGAGAAGGTGGGAGCCTTGGCATATAGGTTAGCATTACCTCCGATATTAGCACAAGTCCACAACGTGTTTCACGTATCATAACTAAGGAAGTACGTGATGGATCCAAATCATATGCTTGAGGCACAACCTTTGGAACTCAATGAGGATGTTACTTATGAAGAGATACCAGTAAAGATCGTAGACCGGAAGGACCAAGCATTGAGGAAAAGGGTGATCCCTTATGTGAAGGTTCAGTGGAGTAACCACACGGAACGCGAGGCCACTTGGGAACTCGAGGAACAGATGCGGGAGAAGTATCCTCAACTCTTCAAATAAGGTACGTAAGTTTCGAGGACGAAACATTTTATAAGGGGGGTGGAATGTCATACCCCGTAACTTTTAAGCATGACTTTCAATACTTAGAAGTCGACCTTAAACACAATTTAATTAATTGTATGGTTATGAGACTTAGTTAAATAAAACATAAAAAAATGAAAGAAAGGGTTAAAAGTGAGAATTAAGAAACTTAGGCAAAATTACCAAAAAAACCATCCCCACTTAAGTGATGGGGGAGTTAAGAATTTAGTATGACTCCCCAAAGGAGGGAGGAGCCGCGGGTTATAACACAAAGAGAGGGGGAACCGCCTAGAGAGAAAAGGGAAGGAGAAGAGAGAAAGAAGAAGAGAAGAAGAAAAAGAAGGAATAAGGCCAATCTAGGTTCAATCCTTACCAAAATTCTGTAGTACACTCGTAAGCTTATCTAGATTCCAAGGCAAGTAATCTTTCTATACGCTTTACTTAAATTTTGATATAATAGGCCCTAAGTTCTTATAAGAGAAAACCCGGATCACACATTAGTAACTTTGATTTGGTTATGTTAAATGCTTTACTATATGTAATTGTTGTTGTTGATTGAGTAAAGTTATGTACTTTGGGCCAATTTCTGAAAATGGTTATGTTGTGATCTTTATTGTTAAATATGCCCATAAGAGTGTTATACGTGATGTGTTCATTGTCTTGGTATAAGTTCTTAAGTTGGTAATTACACCTTAGGTGTTTGAGAGTATTTGCAGGGAGTTGAAGGATGAATGGTGGCATTGTTGTAGACTACTTGTGTTGGAAGGTTTGAAGATATCTATTGAAGGTTGTGGGTGATAGAAGGTTTAGAGTGGCTACTATTTTGCACGTTTAAGAATCAACTCATGCTAGTTGGGTGTTAAGCCTGATGAATCTAGGTGTTAAGATGGATCTTGAAGTGTTAAACATGAAGGAGGTGAAGGAGGAAGGTGATGGGAAGAATTTACTGCAGAAAACTGCAGTTCTGAAACCGTCAGAACACTTCGAACACCTATGTTAGGCACTTCAAGTCACATTAGGCGCCTAAAGTAGGCGTTCAATGTGTCTCAGTGCAACTCTGTACACTTCGAACACCTACATTAGGCGCTTCATGTCACATAAGGCGCTTCATGTAGGCGTTCAATGTGTCACAACACATTCCAAAACACTTCGAACACCTCCAAAGGCGTTCGATGTCACATAAGGCGCTTCATGTAAGTATTCGATGTATACCAGCACATCCCCGAACACTTCGAACACCTAGTATAGGCACCTCATGTCACTTTTGGCGCCTCAAGTACTCCAAGTATACTGGAAGTCTTTTTGACCCGTTAGACGCTCTATGTATGTGTAATAGCTCTATTCTGTCCATTCGATCGTAAAATGCAAGGGTATGGGAGGTGTACTTGAGGAATAGATGTTAAGTCTGACTAAGTACGAATAAGATTGAATCCCTAGTGAGTTGGTGAAACAACGGACTTAGAAAGGTACAAGCACGGAGCATTTGAAGTACAAGATCATGTACTTGATATGTAAGATGTGTGTGTATGTTACATGTTTGATACGAAGTTGCATGAACATCCTGCATCATGACATGAACACTTTGCATTTGACATGAGATTTGCTTTGCGAAAGAACATGTGTTTACAAGAGAAGATTAAAGTTTTCGAAAAGAAAACTATGGCTGCTCGTTGATCGCAGGGTATAAAAGTCACGCATGCGAAAGCAGTGTATAAAAGCGTGACCTGTGAATCAACAGCAGGGTATAAAGTATTTGATAAGGCCGTGGACCTATCAGCACAGGTATATGATATATGTAATGGGATCGTTGACCTATCAGCACGGATATATGATATATGTAATGGGGTCGTGGACCTTTCAGCACGGGGTATAAAGTTATATGTTATGGGGCCGTGGACCTTTCACCATGGGGTATAAAGTTCTGTTTGCTGTGGACTGATCACCGACAGGGTATAAAGTTCTGCTACACAAAGAATATGAAAAGTTTTGTGAAATGATACGCATAGCATGTTCACGAAAGAAGTCATATGCATGGGTTCTGTGTGTGGTTTTAAAGAAGTATATGCATCATGATACACGAAGCATAAGATTTGACATGCAAGAAATGTGACTAGCTTATGTTCTGTTTATGTGGTATGTTATTTTAGTTACATGTTTGTTCTCATATCCACGTATCATTTATGTGATTTATTTGTTTTGAGGAATTGTTATAAAGATTCTATTTGCTAACCCGAGCACCTTATTTTGGGCAATGACTTATACACTGGTGACTCGTCGTGTGTGATCCGGTAAGGTGTATAGACGGGTTACTCGCTGGCGATATTTTCGCTAAGAACAGGTACTCCATTCCCTTTTCAGGTGAGCCAGAACACGAAATTATATTTGTCGAAGAGGATGGCGAGTGGGCTCAATGGGATGATTGTCATGGAAGTATATAGATGTTTGATTACTTACTTTAAGTTGGAAAACTCGATGTTTATTATGTTGTACTGGAGGATATGATAGACAGTTGATCGAACACCATTTATTTCCATTGTATTTTTTTCTGGTTACATTAATGTTGGTGAAGTTTTAAATTTTATGACGTTTTCGCTGATTTATCTTACGTCATGAATGATGTACGCTTGATCTGCTTTGACGCTTCGTAGTCCTCGTAGTAGACTACGGCGGGTGCACTGGTTCCGATGCTAGTATCGGGCCGGGGCGCTACAAGCTCCTTTATTTATGTCACCAACATTGTATACTTCATTCTTGGCTAATCAAGATGCCTACAAAGCTCCACATATGCTCCAACAAGGCTGTAGTAGGCGTGTGACAAGCTTGTACATGTGCTGAATTTTATTTTTGCAAACTTTGTAAAATAGTGCACAATAATTATATACATATGGTATATTCCAATCAGACCTTAATTGATTTTTCTAGAACACTTTAGAATGTATAGAGTATGTAAAAAGTGTCTAGATACATTTTATATGTCATGCCAAAAACGTTCCATGTGTCGTGTTCGTAGAAAACAGAATTTTCAACGTTTGTCGATTACCCAATTTTTCTCTGATTAAATTCTAACTTTTTGCACATGTTATATATATTATGTTACACATAATATACATTAATTTGAACATTAATATTCATCTCTCATGGTTGAGTAAAGTGGCGCCTTACATGTGCTAAAAATGTTGAATTTGAAATCTCCACAATTTTGCCTTAATTTGGGGTGATTTGTGTGTGCCAACATGGAATGATTTCATGGATGAATATAGCATATAGACCACGAAATTTCTGGTCATTTTTGAAGTGTAGGGGCTGGCCATCTATATATGGCAATTACGTGACACGTTGGCGAAGTTTCGGTATTCACCTGATACGACAATTTTTGGTTTAGAACCTTGTAACGTGTCGTAATAATTTTGTCATCACCATGACTTATATCATATTATATAAGACCTGAGTATACTCATAAATATAAGGCAAATATAGTGGTGTGACGTTAACGTACGTTCGTAAAATATATAACGTGCCGGTAGTACGTTGGAATATATGTGTATAGTGCCTTTTTAAAAAGTCTGAATATATATATATATATGTTAAAAGGCGTGTATAAAGGAGAGGAGAAAACTTTCCATTCTTCAATTTGTTGCCTTTGTGCCTTCTCCAAATATATCACCATTTAATGAACTACTTAGTTCGTTTAACTAAGTACTTCACTTAGTGAACTAGTTTAGTTCATTAATGGCGGCGCCTCAAAATAGTTCAAACACAACAAATGTTTGCCATTTGATGTAAGCTTTAAAGCTTCATGGCTCGTTAGTACGACAACAATATATATGAGCTATATAAGGCAGGTTTCATGCAAAAACGTGTCAATTCGTAAAACGTGTCATGCATTTCTTTGATACACGTTATTTAAATTATGCATTTTGTAATCACTCAAACCCCTTTTTCTCAACAAATGTGACCTACTCCAGTCCCAAAGAATACCTTTCCTTGGATTTTACTATGAATCAAACGCCAATACAACGAGAAACAAGCTTGATCCTTGGATTATACACCAACCCTATTCAAGACTTAGATAATCACCTCTAAGCAAATTTGGTTGCAACACCTCAAACACCTATTGATGTAGCCTTATAAAATTGGCTAATTAATCATACAAAACATGAAACAAGAGATGTATGGTGTGACTATGCAGCAACTATGAATGGAACACCTTAGCTACACAAAAAAGGATCAAGAAATAAGAATGGAGAAGATAGCAAGATAGTATTCTTCAAGTTTGCTCTCAATTTTTGCGTCTTCTCTTCTTCACCTTGCCTCCTATTTATAATGTTAAATTAGCCTAGAAGATAAGAATGCCAATGCGTCATAGTCTCATCATCAATGCTTAAGTGTCTTCACTTCATTGGTTGGCCCCCTAAACACCTTGTACACTTTGCGATTTCAAGCAACATGATTGGTCCACCTTTCAACTTTATATTGGCCGATTTTCTTCAACAAAAATTACTTGGAAATCGTTGCAACATGAAGATAATATGGAAGGCATATTCCACTAAGATTACCTCAACTTCTTGGCACAAGAATAGCACATGTGAGACTGCCATTTTGACTCGAAAATCAGCTCCAACAACTTTCCTAGTCGTTGCCACCCTTTTTGAAATTTCCAAGTTGGCAACTTTTGCCAACTAGCTTGTATTTGGTTGTTCCACTTGTACACAAGTCATAAAATGAATAAAACACCTTTGCCACATGTGTATGGACGTTTTTGAGGCATATATGTGTGTGTACAACTTCAGATATAATGAAGAGAAAACAATAGATAAAAATTGACAAGACTTTGTAAACATATAGTTCAAAATCCCCACAATTTTCTCCTTGTAAGTTGTGGCGAATTTTGTACCAATAATGCACTTAAATTCTCTGCAAAAATATAATTAAAAACCTCTAATAATATATCCATAAGAGTCTTCAAGAAAATAATAGAATGTGACATCAAAAATCCGTCACATACCCGCCGATGTCAATAATATCACCCAATAAAGAATAGAAAAGATCACCATGATATAATCTTCAAGAAAACTATAAATGAGCTCCATAATAAAGATAATGTCCAACTCAAATGTTGTACTTGGTAAAATGACAAAAATGCCCTTGAAAAGGTAAAATAACGAAAATACCTCTGGTAATAGAAAACTTCAAAAATAACCCCAATGTTCAAAAATCAATATAAGAATACCTTTGTGATGATAAATAAGACATAAAGAAGTCCTGGTAGGATTTTCTCTGTGTCATGTGACTACAAGAACTCAAAATACCACATTTTCCCTTTTTGTAAGTTGTAGAAACATCCAAGATACATTAGTCACAAGAAATATTTATAATCATGAAAAACAAGTAATAAAATCAAAATAATCATGTATGAAACATATGCAAATGAAAACAATCCTTTTTTCATGTTTTAGAAAAAATTTTCAAGAAACCCTAGATATCGATCGATCGATATGCCTCTGCTTGAGAGATCGATGTCTCACAGAAAGGTCATGGTTTTGAATCTGCCTTACATCGATCGATCGATGTGTATATTGATTGATTGATGTGTCTCTGGTTTAGAGATTGATGTCTCACAGTAAGGTTTCAAATTTATCCTGCCTTACTTCGATCGATCGATGTGAGTAATCTATGTACATCGATCGATCGATGTATCCCTACCTGAGAAATCGATGTCATTTTTCTTCACTTATTCAACTTTTTATCATTTATGATACCATGTGTGACATTCTTAAGTATTCAACACTTAAAATCATGACTTTGAAAATTATCGAAACATATTTTCCAGTAATCCGCAAGGCATAACCAAATTGTAGACACCGTTCTATCCTCTATATTTTTGGAACCTTTCTCTTTTATCTCATCAGGTTTGGTCTTTGGAGAGTCTTCCCCAATTTTGACTACACCTACACCACAAACTAAAACTCCCAGGACAATCAAACATTCTGACATCAAATTTCACAGGAGAAGGTTTATGGTTCGGCAATGTGCTTACATCCAGAGAAGAAATAGTGCAAATTCACTGCTACCATTAGCATAGGGTTGCGATATTTGTATGATTAGAACCCCAACTAAAAGCCTAATAATATAAATGGCATGCACAGCATGATGCAAGTTCGTTACGCTGGCTGAACTCAGCCTTGTAGGGATTATATGTTAGGTTCGTAAAGTACACTCGAGGATGTGAATAGTGTGTTGAATTTTTTTTTTGGTTTTTCTCGATTTTACTCACTTTAACTCAAAGCTATAACTCTATTGAGTAAGAAGGAGATGAGAAATAGTGAGTAGATTTACACTTTCAAAATCAAGTCTAGATATCAAGTATATTTACTTCATCTTGCATTAGATCTCAATTCTTCCACAATAAAAGAGTAATACTAGCATTAAAGGCTAGAAGAAGTTTCAACACTTTCATATCGGAAAGTTTTTAAGATGAAGAGAGAGTTGAGATTGAAGTATGTAAAAGTGTGTAAATGCCTTTTTCATGCTGAGTTTGAAGTATGTAAAAGTGTGTAAATGCCTTTTTCATGCTTCTTGTATGTATAGGTTAGTTCACATCCATTTTGCAATCTCCTCCAATGTCTTTCACTTTATTAATTTCTCTTTGGTGATCCAAATTGTCTTCAACCACTCTATTCTTCAATTGGTTGGATGATTGACACCTAAGAATTGTAGAGGTGTACAAAACATTCAAAATAGCAGTAGAGATGTTGGTAGTAAATGCACACTTGATTTGGGACGTAAATGAGAGAATAAGCACTTAAAAGACAAGTCATAGGCTCATTTATAACGGCCGTAAAAATTTGAATTTAGCGTAATATTGATCGATCAATGTATTCAATTTAGAGATCGATCTCTACTTCAATTTGATCTATGTTCTTGTGTAGAGATAAATGTCGCTTATTGTATTTTATGACATTATTCATTTAATTAGATCGATCAATCGTTCGACCTGAGAGATCAATGTACACATAGATCGATATATACACCTGTTTTAGAGAGCGATGTCCTACATTCAGCGTTGTCATCCATCGGTCTATGTAGAGATCAGTGGCTGGACAGAGAACTCTCAACTTTAGCATAGGTCTATATCAATCGATCAATATAGTCCTTTTTAAGATAGATGTATACATTGATTGGTGAATCTAGAGACCAATTTATACACTGATAGATTAGACTTTCCTTTTTAGAGATAAATGTCCTGATTTTAATACCTTTACCTTTCAAGTCATGTCCAAAATACAAAAGAACCTTCTTGATCCTTTTCCAAGCATATTTGAATTTTCAATCTTTCAAACTCTAACAAAACATGTATACTTCAATATTATGCACATCATTGTGATATATAATATAAAAACGTTCATAATGAATCGAGCCACTATACCCAACAAAACGTTTGCAGCTATAATGATGATTACTACCGATTACATGTAATAACAATTTTGAGTTTTATCAAGTGGATGTAAACTATGCCTTTCCAAATTAAGTCGAATTTCACGGAGACTCATTTTAACTTGGGAAAACTATAAAATAAGTTTGATTTTTTGTAGACGGCTGCAAGTCAATCAACTCAACGTTTTTTAAATACTACCAGAATTTCCCATACTAGACATTTGGTGATAAGAATAGCGTTTGACTAACTAAAGAACAAATTTTTATAATTCCTTGTTATACAGTCAGGCAACCATCTTGACGTCTGAGAATACAAAGTTCTTTGATTTTTAGACCAAGGGATAAAGAAAATTAAGATTATGTTCGTTCCTCTTTTTTCTTTATCATTCTACACAATTTTTAGTGAAGTTTTAACCCTCCTTTTTTATTTTTATACTTCCTACTATGCGAAAGGAATAACTTTTATACAAATTAATGACATTATTCTTAGAGAATGATAACACTATATTAGCGAGCACATTACAAAGATTAAAACAGATATCGTATTAAATATTTTGTAGTATCTCTGTCGATTACTCAAAAATACAAAGCTAAACATTTAATTACATAGGCATAATGAAAATACAAAATACAAACCAGAACGACATTCGAAACGGGCGTTACATTCCTCAAATTTAGTCACGAATCTCCATGAATTTCCCAGATTCGGCAGTGAGTCAAAATCCAGGGAGGCAAATTGTAAGGCAAAAAATGAGGCCGCGAATCACAGGCCGCTACGTCGCCATGTTGCCTTGTTTTTTTTAAAAAAAAATTTCTCCCTCATCAATAACATGGCGTCGTGGCTGTAGTAAATGTGAATGAAAGTAATTGTTTTTACTTCATTGAATAAACTTGTGTTCATAATCCCCTATTTATACTTGCTATTCTAGAGCTTAGTCAAACTAGGATCTAAAATGATAAGATACAAATCTTCCAAGATCTAGTTTAGTCAAGCTATAATCAAATCAGATCTTTGATTTGATTCTTTCTTTTCAACACTCCCCCTCAAGTTGAATATCAGGATCTATGATGTTCAACTTGCCAAGAGTCATCTCGAACACACTTCCTGTTACTGCCTTAGTGAGAATATCAGCCAATTGATCTTCTGAAGGAACAAATGGAATCTTAATAACACCACTCTCTAGTTTTTCTTTGATAAAATGTCGGTCCACTTCAACATGTTTTGTTCGATCATGCTGTACTGGATTTTCGGAGATGCTAATGGCCGCCTTGTTATCACACATTAGTTGTGCTGGGTTTTCTTGTGGAACACCCACTTCTTGTAACAGCTTTCTCAACCATAATACCTCCATTATTCCTTTTGCAATACCTCTAAATTCAGCTTCAGCACTTGATAACGCAACAACTTTTTGTTTCTTGCTTCTCCAAGTAACAAGATTGCCTCCGACTAGTGCGAAATATCCTGACGTAGACCTTCTATCAGTAGGGCTGCCTGCCCAATCTGCATCAGTATAAACTTTTATATCTAGATGCCCATGATTTCCAAAGTATATACCCCTTCCTGGTGTCCCTTTCAAGTATCTTAAGATCCTCATTACTGCCTCCAGATGTTCTTGCTGCGGTTTATGCATAAACTGACTCACTACTCCAACGGCATAGGCAATATCGGGACGAGTATGAGATAGGTAGATCAACTTGCCGACTAACCTCTGATACTGCTCCCGATCCACTAGTGGTGCATTCTGATCTATTCTGAGCTTCTTACCAGTTGATACTGGGACTTCACTGGGTTTACAACTTAGCATACCTGTTTCTATTAAGAAGTCTAGTACATATTTCCTTTGTGATATGAAGATTCCCTGGGTGGACCGTTGCACCTCTATTCCCAGAAAATACTTTAACTCCCCTAAGTCTTTCATTTCAAACTCCGTGAATAACTGTCTTTGTAGTTCTATCATCTCTTCTTCATTGTCTCCTGTGATAATCATATCGTCAACATAGATAATCAGACATGTTATTAACTTTCCTTTCCTTTTGATGAAGAGAGTATGATCCGCATTACTCTGACGGTACCCACACTGTTTCATAACTGATGTGAATCGCCCAAACCAGGCCCTCGGAGACTGCTTTAGGCCATACAGGGCTCTTTTGAGCCGACACACTTCGTTGCTGTGAAAGTCATCCGAAAAACCTGGTGGTGCTTCCATGTATACTTCCTCTTTCAATTCTCCATGGAGAAAAGCATTCTTAACATCAAATTGTCGGAGTGGCCACCCTTTATTTGCTGCTATAGAGAACAAAACTCGAATCGTATCAATCTTCGCTACTGGAGAGAACGTCTCTGCATAGTCAATCCCATACGTTTGAGTGTACCCTTTAGCAACAAGTCTGGCTTTATACCTCTCAATCGTGCCATCTGCTCTGCGTTTGATTGTGAAGACCCACCTGCATCCGACCGGTTTTTTTCCTGCTGGTAACACACACTTGTCCCACGTTTCACTTGTTTCTAATGCTCTCATCTCTGTTTCCATTGCATCCCTCCATTCCTTTTTTGTGTTAGCCTCTTCAACACTCCTTGGCACATTTTCCTGACATAGAGAAGTAAAGAACCCTTTCGCCCCTCGTCCAAGTGACAAATTCACTGGATATCTCTGGGATCGAGCAATATGTTCAGGTGAGTATCTCCTCGGTGGCATTCCTCTATTGTTCCTGGGAGGAAGAACCCGGACCTCATTCTCATGCGAAATAACCTGCTCAGGGAATGGATTATCTGGTGACAAGGGCTCATCTAGAGGGTTAGTATCTGATAGGTTGGAAGGCAAAGGTAAAGGCAAGGATAAAGAAGGCATAAGTTCCTCGTTTCTTACCTCAACTGGTTCATTCTCAAGAAGTTGATCATTGGGGCATGTGCCGCACGATTCAGCCAGTCCTTCGTTGCTTGAGGTTGTCCCGACGGCGCCATCTACTTGCCCTTGTTGGCCAGTCTCAGGACAGCTATAGTTTTGTAGCCAGTCGAGCGGCTCATAGAGTGTCTCCCCCTGAGTCGAAGACTGGGTACTATAGAAGTAATCGGTTTCAAGAAATGTACAGTCCATGGTGACATGGACGCGTTTTGTGACAGGATTATAACATCGGTAACCCTTATGTTGAGTAGCGTAACCAACAAAGACGCATTTTGTGGCACATGGATCGAGTTTGGTACGCTCAGTTTTAGGGATATGAGTATATACAGAGCACCCAAAAACTCGAGGAGGGAGAGTAAGGTTAGATGGTACAGTGACTTGGGAAGAGAAAACATGTAGAGGCGTATTAGAGTGTAGGATCTTGGTGGGCAACCGGTTTATGAGATATGCAGATGTGGCAAGTGCTTCAGGCCAGAAAAATTTGGGAACATTAGATTCAATCATCATGGCCCGGGTCATTTCAAGTAGAATACGATTTTTCCGTTCTGCGACTCCATTTTGTTGAGGAGTATGAGAGCACGATGTTTGATGGATAAGGCCATGATGCCGGAAGAAACCTTGCAAGTCTGTGGACATATATTCCCCTCCATTATCTGTACGAAGGATTTGGATATTTTTCTGGTACTGGGTTTGGATCATTTGATAGAATTCGCGAAAGCGAGTATTGACCTCAGATTTATGTTTGAGGAAATAGATCCAAACCATGCGGGAGAAGTCATCGACAAAGATGACAAAATATTGAAATCCTTGAGGTGTGGAGACAGGTGCGGGACCCCAGACATCAGAATGTACTAAAGAAAACACATTATCGACTCTGGTATTATTAGGTTTAAAAGTACTCTTATGCTGTTTGGCACGAATGCAAGTTTCGCACTGAAAATAAGGTACAGATGATGTAAATAAATTAGGAAACAAGATTTTAAGATAGGGAAAGGAAGGATGACCAAGCCGTCGATGCCATAACCATAGTTGCCGAGAGACCGTCCGGTGAGCAAGCATAGACTGACCCGTTTTGGTGACCTCATCAACGTAGTACAGACCTCCTCGTTCAGTGCCACGCCCAATGATCGCCTTCGAAAGAATGTCCTGGAATAGACAAAAACGGGGGTATATGAGAATGACACAATTAAGTTGTTGCGTAATTTGGCTAGCAGATAATAATTTAGAGGACAATTCTGGAACATATAAGCAGTTGGATACAGTAAAAGACGGAGAAAAAATAATTGACCCAGTTCCCTGGACAGTAACCAAATCTCCATTGGCAGTTTCAATATGGGTTTTTTTTGAGCTGCCTAGCGTAGAAAAATCATTAGGGTCGTACGACATTGTGTCAGTGGCACCACAGTCTAAAATCCAATTTGTGTATTTGGATGGCAAATTGGTGGGGTCGGGTGGTTGAGTGATGTAAGAGAGTGCAGGGGTATGTTGGTAATTTGTGGTGGAGGGCAAGGTGATTTTCGGAAATTCAAAGGGTTGGATATTTTTCCAACCCATTCCAGAATTTTCTACTCCCCTCCCAGATTCTTCCCCCATTCCCCGTTTCTCTCTCCAGCCGCCCCCTCCATTATCTCTTCCTGACTTTTCCCCTTTTTCTTTTCTCAGTCCCTGTTTCTCTCTCCAGCCGCCCCCTTCATTATTTCTTTCTGCATCTTGGGTTGCTCTCCAGCCACCCTCCTCTCGTTTATTGCTGATGCCCCACTCTTCTTCTCCTTTGGTCCTATGGTTCATACCTGCGATGGAGCCAGCATCTGTGGTGTGAGGTTCAGTCCTGCTACCTTCACTGCTGATGCTTGGTTCTACGCTTACAGCAGCAGCTGCCCGGCCTTGTGCTGGTTTTTTGTCAGTTGTTGTTCTCCTGTTGTCCCACCAATCGGGGTACCCTACGAGTTCGAAACACTCATCTTTGGTGTGTTTCTTTCGCCCGCAGTGAATACACCGAAGATTATTCCGGTCTACCTGCGATGATGGTTTTGAGCGGTAGGTCCGTCTGCCTGCTGCTTGATCTGTTTGGCTGCGTGTGCTTAGTCCCTGTCCTATGCCCTGTGATGTATCTTGAAGTACTGAGGGCCCTCCTTTTAGTATATTCATCCGGGATTCTTCTCTCCGGATGGCAGAATAGGCGACTTCCACTGCCGGAAGAGGTTCTTTTTTTAAGAGTTCTCGCCGGACGGTGTCGAATCTGTCGTCTATTGCCATCAGAAGTTGAAACAAGCGCTGCTCTTGAATTTTGGTATTATATATGGTAATATCCGCCGGATCCTGCATAGGGTTAGGGTCACGGCGGTCTATTTCCATCCAGATGTTCTGGAACTTGTTCCAGAGATCTTCCAATGTTCTTCCGTTTTGACGGAGAGAAATAGCCCTTTTTTGCAGATCAAAGATTTGCAGGGAATCTGTCCCTGCTCCATATGTTACCGCCAGTCCGTCCCAGAGAGCCTTAGCGGTTGGATATTGTGAAACATTGTTGACTAATACTGGCTCGATATTTTGTATAAGCCAGGTAAATACGCAGTGGTCACTAACTTCCCACTGTGCAAAGGATGAATCTGTGGCAACGGGGGCTGGTGGTATTCCGGTAATATGGCTGCTCTGGCCCCGGCCCCCGATGGCCCTCCTCATCAGTGTTGACCACAGCTGGTAATTATCACTAGTGAGTTTGATCCCTAGTGATAGATTATCCAGTTGTGGTGGGCTAATGTTGCTCTTGAGCAGGTTGACCAGTTGAATGGCCAACTCGCTGTTGTCGGGTTTGTATTCGTTGGTGCTGCCGGACATGGTGCCTGGATCTTAGTTGAGGCAAGGAAGGTATTGGACAGTGATGAATAGACTTCTGAGTCCACAAAAGAAACGTGAACAGGTTTTGGATTTGTTGTGTATTTTCTGGTGAAGTTGGACAGTGATGAATAGAATTCTGAGTCCACAAAAAAAAAAACTTCTGTGAACAGGTTTTGGTTTTTTGTGTATTTTCTGATGTCGTTTTTTTTTTCTGATGGATCAGTAACCTTGCTCTGATACCATGTAGTAAATGTGAATGAAAGTAATTGTTTTTACTTCATTGAATAAACTTGTGTTCATAATCCCCTATTTATACTTGCTATTCTAGAGCTTAGTCAAACTAGGATCTAAAATGATAAGATACAAATCTTCCAAGATCTAGTTTAGTCAAGCTATAATCAAATCAGATCTTTGATTTGATTCTTTCTTTTCAACAGTGGCGGCCTGTGATTCGCGGCCTCATTTTTTGCCTTACAATTTGCCTCCCTGGATCTCATCCGCAAAACCGAAGCTTTTAATCAGGTTTGAAGTTGAATTTTTTCGACTCCTTTTAAATTTCAAGTTATTTGAATAAGGGGATAAACGGAAACTTTTTACTAAAAAGTAGTACACGGAATCTGTTGATTCTAGACAAATTTACTCGAGTGAATTGAAAGTGTCAAAAATGTTTTAAAAACTCAATTTTCATGCAAACTACTATTCGTCTCCGTCTCAAATAGTGTCATGCGAGGTCCAACATCACACACTACTATCCATCCGAGTCCAACACCACACGCATAATTTTTTTAATTCTGGTTAAGAAGATAACTTATTTCATATTCAATCTTTGCATTCATTTTCAATCGCTAACTTATTTCATATTCAATCTTCACATTCATTTTTAATTGCTAATTTATTTTATATTCAATCTTTACATTCAATCTATACATGCATACTGGTTGGATTTTTACCCATTCTATGGCCTTTGATGATTTAATAGGATAGATTTCACATGTCTTAGTTTAATTAACAAGAATTACAATTATGATGAAAAAAGACTAAGTGAAAAGAAAAGGGTGCTGTCGTCCATAGAAAGAAGAAAAAAGGGGGAAAAATAAATAAATAAAGCATGATGTTCCGATTGTTTCTCTGTTCTTGTCAGTTGTATATATTATTATACAGCCAGGTGAAAGAAAAACATATTATCAAAAGGTGGAGGCTTGTGCAGTTTAATGTGTCATGGCATGTTACATGTAGGCTATTGCTAACGGGGGCAGGTGCTCTAGTTTCCATATAGATGACAGCTCAACACCAAAGCTGTCTCGAATGGTTAGACACTTCGTATCATGTACTAGCAGCTGGAGACCAAGTGATCATCTCACATCACCTCTATAAGAACTGCAAATTGGATATGGAAGATCGAGAGTTTGATGCTGCGTTGATACCATTCCAGATGAGCGACTTCGATGTTATTTTGGAGATGGATTGGTTAGCCAGATATTACGCCCACATCGATTGCCAGCAAAAACAGGTTGTGGTCAACGAACATACCAAGGAGGAGTTTATTTATCAAGGAAACACAAAGTTAAAAAAACTGCCTCGCAACATCTATCTGACCACAACACGAGCATACAAGGCATTGAGTAAAGGAGATGAGGGATTTCTTGTGTATGCATTGAATACTGACCAAGAGATTCTGTCTATCGATGATATTCCTGTGGTGAGAGATTTCATGTCATACCCCATGAATTTTAAGTTCGACATTAAATAATTTAAAAGTCACCTAAAGTATAATGCAAATTGAATGTATGAGTTTAAGAGGCTTAGTTAAATGAATTGTAGGGGAGAAAATTAATTAAAAATATGTAATTAGGAAAATTAGGCCTCCACAATACCAAAACAACCCCCTTAATTAATTAAAAGGAGGGAGTTACACAATTAGCATAACTCCCTCCCATTGACCGTCGGTTATAAGGAAAAGGGGAGGGGAAGTCGACCAAAAGAAAAGAGAGAGGAATGAAGAGAGGAAGATAGCAAAGAAGAGAAGAGAAGAAGAAGAGGATCGCGATCAAACCTAGGTGCAATCCGTTCTCAAAGTTCAACACCATTACCGTAAGAATCCTTAGATTCGAAGGCAAGTAACTTTCTATATGTTTTACGCAATTTTGATTCTTAGGCCCTATCTTCTACAAAGGGAAAATTGAATGACACATTGGTATCTTCCTTTTTGCTATGTTAATCATGTGTTTATGTGTTGTATTACGTGTTGCGGCAATAAAGATCTCCTCTATGGGCCAAATCTTGAATAATTATGTGATGAATTTGATTTGTGAAAATCATGCCCTAAAGTTGTTATCTTTCCCGGTGAAGAACGCTTGGGTTATAGATTTGTATAGTTGCGTTGTTATGGTTGATGGGAAGCGATTGATAGTTGGGATATGTGATGAGTGTGATGTGATTTGAGGGTTGATTCGGGGTGTGAAGAGAAGATCATGAAGTGTGTGTGTGAGTGAGTGACTGAAGAAAGAGTGGAGATCAAATCGTAGTTGGGTTTAGGTTGGAAAGCAATGGGATGAGGGATGGCATATGTTGAAATCACGTTTTAGGATTGAATCTAGGTGTTCTATAGGTTTGGAATGATAGTGGATGAAGGTTGGGTTGATTTTAGGGTAAAACCTTGAGAAAAGCTGCAGAAACAGGGACCTGGATCGATCTCAGAGGGACTTCGATCGATCCAAGTGGCCCTGGGAAAAGTTTCAAACGTTTCTGGAGGACTTCAGTCGATTGACTGAGGGACATCGATCGATCGATGTCCAGGAGACTGAACATCGATCGATCGAAGTCCTGGTGATTTAGGATTGAAACTTTCTGGAGGACATCGATCCCTTAGAAATAAGACATTGATCGATCGAAGTCCGGAGGGTGAAAAGTCGAAATGTTTCTGGAGGACATCGATCTCTCAGCAACAAGACATCGATCGATCGTAGTTCTTGGGACAAGACATCGGTCGATCAATGAGACCACATTGATCGATCGATGTGGCCAGTTTTGTAAGTCTGATTCTTTATTCGTACAGGGGTTAGGGAATGAACATTAAGAGGTTTAAAGATCCTTCCGAGCGATATTTGGCAACTAGAGAGTGTTGTGAAAGATGTCTTTAAGATTGATGGCATGGTCCTTGAGGTGCAGAGTTTGTGTGCACGTTTAGAAGTGTGTGATTATGAGAGATGAACATATGCATCATGACATAAGCATTTGACATTCGACATACGTTTTGTTTGCGAAAGATTACAAGTGTTACAAGAGAATTTAAAGGTTACGAAAGACAAGCTATAGCTGCTTTTGATCACAGGGTATAAAAGTCACGCCTGCGATGACAGAGTATAAAAGCGTGACATGTGGATCAATTGCAGGGTATAAAATTATACACGCTACATTTGGACAAGGCACAAAGGCAACAAGACTAAGAAAGGAAAGTCTCCTCCTCCTCTCTTCATCTAATATACATGCCTACATACATATATAAATATATATTTTCAGATTTTATAAAAAAAAGGCATATACACATGTATTCCAACGTACTACCGACACGTTATATATTTTACGTACATACGTTAACATCACACCAGCATATTTAACTCATATTTATGAGTATATTCAGGTCTTATATCATATGATATAAGTCATGGTGATGACAAATTAAATACGACATGTTAAAAGGTTCTAAGCCGAAAATTGCCGTATCAGGCGAATACCGAAACTTTGCCAACGTGTCACGTACATGCCATAAATAGATGGCCAGCCCCTAAACCTCAAAAATCATTATTATTTTCGTGCATATGATGATATTTCCAGCCATAAAATCATTCCATATTGGCACATACAAAGCACCCCACATTAAGGCCAAATTGTGGAGATTCCAATTTCAATTTTGTCACATGTTAATGGCGCCACTTTAGACCAGCCAAGTGCTGAAAATTAAAGTTTATATTATATATATTATGTGTAACATAATATATATAACATGTGCAAAAATTTGGAATTTAATTAGAGAAAAATCGGGTAATCGATAAACATCGAAAATTCGGTTTTCTACGTACAAAACACATGGAACATTTTTGGCATATCATACGATATGTATCTAGACATTTTTTACATATGTCATACATCTTAAAGTGTTCTAGAAAATTGAATTAAGGGCTGATTGGAATATACCATGTGTGTATTATTAAATGTGCACTATTTTACAAAGTTTTAAAAAATAAAATTCAGCACATGCATATACATGTTGGACATGCCTATACAGCTGAGATGGAGCATATGTGGAGCCTTATTGGCATATTGATTGGTCAAGAATCAATCATACAATGTTGGTGATTTAAAGAAAGAAGCTACAAAAGGTAATGTTTCAAACTTTATCTCATTTGAAACACATGCTGAAAATTTCAGCATGTGGATACTAGGCTGGCCGATTTTCATGATTAATGAGCATATAATTTGTGTCTTGAAGCATGTGATTAATTGGAAGAAGAATTGGAAGTAATTTGAATAAGATATAAAGTCATAAAGTGTGATATCTTGAATATCACACATGCTGAAAAATTTCAGCATGTGTGTGTATGCACCTTGGCCGAATTCTTGGCCTTATCAGTGTCCAAATTTCATTTCCAAAAATGATGAGAATATTTGCTACAAATTGGTGGTTTATTTTAAAAGAAAAATCAATGAAAATTCGGAAATAATTTGAATTATATCACCATGTATCACATGCTGAAATTTCAGCATGTCAAGTGCACTTATGGCCGAAATTTTTACCTTGTGTGGAGAAATTTTATCTTGCTTGAATTGGGTGATAATCTTATGAGTTATGGAAACTATTTTATGATGATTTTGGCACATGTTTTTAGTGGAATTTTCAGATTTTCTAGTCATCAAGTGATGACAACATCCAACCAATCAATGAGTGTCAAGTAAGCAAGAGCATAATGATCATCCAATGAGAACATGCCAAGTAAGCAAAGACATGTCACAATGATGCCATATACTCTCCATGGACTTAGAAGATAATTTTCAAGAAGGGAAGAGAAATTCAAGGGGGCGGCCTATGTGATAAAAAGGAAGGAAGAAGAACAAAACAAAACAAGAACAAGAGTTGCAAAAAAAAGATCAAAAAAGTGTTCTAGCCTTCTTCTACACTCTCTTTCATTCTTCTTCCTAAAAAGCCTATTGTACTTACATTCATATTCTTGAATAGGCTTATCTTAGACCACCACACATTCTTTATCTTTGTAAAAGATTGATCAAGGTGTGATCAATCTTCATTCTTGCAAGGTGGTGGTGTTCGTGCGTAATTATATTCATCATACAAGGTTTGTAAAGGGTTAGAGTTGGTGTGTAACTCCATCAACCCTTTGGTAAGGTGTATTTGTGTTGTGTGATTAGTGTGAACCGAGGAAGGTGTTCCTCGAAGACTGGAGTAGGTTGTTTATAACCGAACCAGTATAAAATTCTTGGTGTCATTTACTTTCAGCACTTACTTTCAGTTTCAGCACTGTTTATCCTTTTTGATCACGCTCGTAAAAATAGTAAACGGATTTCAAAAATTAAGAAACTTTTAGAAAATATATCTACACGTTTTAAGGTTCTTTTGGCGCAAGTTTCAACCCTTTTGGACAAGTATAAGTCACCCAAACATCCAAATATCTGAGACTAGTGCAATTCTGATTTTCAGGCTTGCAAAGGTTGAGACTTTGAGTGTATTTGACTAACCTCCCGAAAGATTTTTTCAAAATTGTTTCAACCCACTTAAATAAAACATATAAGGGGTTAGCGGTTAAAATTTTGGAGCAATTGGAGTTAAGTACAAATAGGAATAAATTTTTCAAAACAGTCTACCGTTTCTTGCAGATTTTTGCAATCTGACCACCAACGATTTTTGAAGGAGTTAAAGGTTGAATTTAAATCTGAAATTTTTAGGAGATACTCATAACATCTGAGACTAAGTTCTCTCAAAAGTTTAGAATTTTTTAAGACCCACAACCTAGTTTTAAAAACGTTTTAAAACTGGTCCTGAAAACAGAATCTGTTTTTAGAAGTTGAGTTTTTGATCAAAACAATTTTAAAAACCACACTTTCCGCACCAACTATTCAACCCCCCTTCTAGTGGTGCCTTGCAGATCCTACAATTGGTATCAGAGCGTAGGAACACTCATATCAAAAGGATCCAACGATCCGTGTGAGATGGCAACCACTAGCCACGAAACCGAGGAAAAAGATATGTCAAGTCAAATGCCTCTACTATTTGAAAATGAGGTAAATTCTGATTTTGACTCAGATTCTGAACTATCTTATGATGATTTATATGTTGAATATCTTGGATTGCATAAGTTTGCTAGAACTCTTGCAAAACAAAAGAAACGGTTAATTGAAGACAAGAAATTGTTAGAATCTTCTAACGAGAATCTTGTCGCTCAATTAAACGATTCTAAAGAAGAGTCATCATGCATCATCAATGCATTAAAGATAGAAATTTCATCATTGACCATGCAAAATAATGAAATGAAATCCGAGATTTCAGATTTGAAATCAATGAATGCGAATTTAGAGAAAATGGTGAAGAAATTTGATACGGGAACAAACATGCTAGATCACATTATTTCTTCACAAAAGCATGATAGTGATAAAATGGGTTTAGGATACATTAAAACAAATGAAGTATCCATCAAACCAACCAAGTCTGTAGTGTCTAAGAAAGTAGACACTCCAAAACCAAAAACGGCGTCTAAGATGACGCAAAGACCCTATTTCCCCACATCTCGTCATACTTCTTCTTCATATCATAAGAAATACAATTTTGTACCATATAGATATGAGAAGAAACAAGTGATGCATACACAACATGCATTTCATCCATCTAGATCACACACTACGCACACTAACACAAGGACATATCAAAAACGTCCTACATACAATGCGTATAAAGGAGTTCTTGGCCAAAGGCCAGATGCAGTTACACTTAAAGTATATTATGTTGTGCTTCTATCACCTTTCTCACCTTTTGGAGGACCTAGAAGGGTCACTCAAATTTGGGTACCAAAAGGGACATTTTCAAAGGGTTGAATAAATAACCCTTAAGAACGCACCTTTGAGATCATTCAAAATGCATGATTTTCTTTCATCTTTACCTGCACTTTTGATTGAATTTCCAAAATAAAGGGGGAGAGAAAGCATGATTTAAGGGGGGGAGAGATACTGATTGCAAAAATCAAGGGGGAGCGGATTTGAAATTTAAAATTCAAATTTTGAATTTATGCATATTGAAGGTGGAGCGATAGGATTTAAATCATGAAAATAGGTTATTTTGAAAATCATCAAAAGGGGAAAATTGTAGAGAAAAAGGGGTTTGAGTGATTTCAAAATAAATGATTTAAACGTATTGCATAAAAACGTGCATAACATAAATGTGCATGATACATTGCATATAACTTGCCTTATATAGTTCATATATAATGTTGCCGTACTAATGAGCCATGAAGCTTTAAAGCTTACATCAACTGGCAAACATTTGTTGTGTTTATACTATTTTCAGGTGCCACCATTAATGAAATTAACTAGTTCATTAGGTGAAGTACTTAGTTAATTAAACCAAGTAGTTCATTAAAGGAAGCTACATTTGGACAAGGCACAAAGGCAACAAGACTAAGAAAGGAAAGTCTCCTCCTCCTCTCTTCATCTAATATACACGCCTACATACATATATAAATATATATTTTCAGATTTTATAAAAAAAAGGCACATACACATGTATTCCAACGTACTACCGACACGTTATATATTTTACGTACATACGTTAACATCACACCAGCATATTTAACTCATATTTATGAGTATATTCAGGTCTTATATCATATGATATAAGTCATGGTGATGAAAAATTAAATACGACGCGTTAAAAGGTTCTAAGCCGAAAATTGTCGTATCAGGCAAATACCGAAACTTTGCCAACGTGTCACGTACTTGCCATAAATAGATGGCCAGCCCCTAAACCTCAAAAATCATTATTATTTTTGTGCATATGATGATATTTCCAGCCATAAAATCATTCCATGTTGGCACACACAAATCACCCCACATTAAGGCCAAATTGTGGAGATTCCAATTTCAATTTTGTCACATGTTAATGGCGCCACTTTAGACCAGCCAAGTGCTGAAAATTAAAGTTTATATTATATATATTATGTGTAACATAATATATATAACATGTGCAAAAATTTGGAATTTAATTAGAGAAAAATCGGGTAATCGATAAACATCGAAAATTCGGTTTTCTACGTACAAAACCCATGGAACATTTTTGGCACATCATACGATACGTATCTAGACACTTTTTACATATGTCATACATCTTAAAGTGTTCTAGAAAATTGAATTAAGGGCTGATTGGAATATACCATGTGTGTATTATTAAATGTGCACTATTTTACAAAGTTCGCAAAAATGAAATTCAGCACATGCATATACATGTTGGACACGCCTATACATCTGAGATGGAGCATATGTGGAGCCTTTTTGGCATATTGATTGGTCAAGAATCAATCATACAATGTTGGTGATTTAAAGAAAGAAGCTACAAAAGGTAATGTTTCAAACTTTATCTCATTTGAAACACATGCTGAAAATTTCAGCATGTGGATACTAGGCTGGCCGATTTTCATGATTAATGAGTATATAATTTGTGTCTTGAAACATGTGATTAATTGGAAGAAGAATTGGAAGTTATTTGAATAAGATATAAAGTCATAAAGTGTGATATCTTGAATACCACACATGCTGAAAAAATTCCTGCATGTGTGTGTATGCACCTTGGCCGAATTCTTGGCCTTATTAGTGTCCAAATTTCATTTCCAAAAATGATGAGAATATTTGCTACAAATTGGTGATTTATTTTAAAAGAAAAATCAATGAAAATTTGGAAATAATTTGAATTATATTACCATGTATCACATGCTGAAATTTCAGCATGTCAAGTGCACTTATGGCCGAAATTTTTACCTTGTGTGGAGAAATTTTATCTTGCTTGAATTGGGTGATAATCTTATGAGTTATGTCAACTATTTTATGATGATTTTGGCACATGTTTTTAGTGGAATTTTCAGATTTTCTAGTCATCAAGTGATGACAAGATCCAACCAATCAATGAGTGTCAAGTAAGCAAGAGCATAATGATCATCCAATGAGAACATGCCAAGTAAGCAAAGACATGTCACAATGATGCCATATACTCTCCAAGGACTTAGAAGATAATTTTCAAGAGGGGAAGAGAAATTCAAGGGGGCGGCCTATGTGATAAAAAGGAAGGAAGAAGAACAAAACAAAACAAGAACAAGAGTTGCAAAAAAAAAGATCAAAAAAGTGTTCTAGCCTTCTTCTACACTCTCTTTCTTTCTTCTTCCTAAAAAGCCTATTGTACTTACATTCATATTCTTGAATAGGCTTATCTTAGACCACAACACATTCTTTATCTTTGTAAAAGATTGATCAAGGTTTGATCAATCTTCATTCTTGCAAGGTGGTGGTGTTCGTGCGTAATTGTATTCATCATACAAGGTTTGTAAAAGGGTTGGAGTTGGTGTGTAACTCCATCAACCCTGTGGTAAGGTGTATTTGTGTTGTGTGATTAGTGTGAACCAAGGAAGGTGTTCCTCGAAGACTGGAGTAGGATGTTTATAACAGAACCAGTATAAAATTCTTGGTGTCATTTACTTTCAGCACTTACTTTCAGTTTCAGCACTGTTTATCCTTTTTGATCACGTTTGTAAAAATAGTAAACGGATTTCAAAAATTACGAAACTTTCAGAAAACATAGCCACATGTTTAAGGTTCTTTTGACGCAAGTTTCTACCCTTTTGGACAAGTATAAGTCATCCAAACGTCCAAAGTTCTGAGACTAGTGCAGTCTGATTTTCAGGCTTGCAAAGGTTCAGACTTTGAGTGTATTTGAATAACTTCCCGAAAGCATTTTTCAAAACTGTTTCAAAAAATTTAAATAAAACATATAAGGGGTTAGTGATTAAAATGTCAGAGCAATTGGAGTTAAGTACAAATAGGAATAAATTTTTCAAAACAGTCTACCGTTTCTGGCAGATTTGCGCAATCTGACCACACACGATTTTTGAAGGGGTTAAAGGTTGAATTTAAATCTGAAATTTTTAAGAGACACTCATAACATCCGAGGCTAAGTTCTCTCAAAATTTCAGAATTTGTGAAGACCTACAACCAAGTTTAAACGTTTTAAAACTTGTCCTGAAAATAGAATCTGTTTTCAGAAGTTGAGTTTTTGATCAAAACAATTTTAAAAAACACACTTTCCGCACCACCCCTTCTAGTGGTGCCTTGCAGATCCTACATAAAGTACTGCTACATGAAGAATAAGACAAGAAGTTTTTTAAAAGTATGTGAAAAGATGTGCATGACATGAATTACGAAAAGTCATATGTTTGTGTTTGTTGGTCAATGCATGGTTTTGAAGAGAGTACATGCATCACGTTGCACGAAGCATAAGTGTGAGTTGCAAGGGATGTTTTAGTCTGTATTTGCTGATGTAATTGTGTTTAATCTAGTACTGCTGTCGTCCCTTTGGTGTTAAATACGTGACTTGCGTGATCTTGATGTATGATTATAAAGATGTATTTGTTAACCCGAGCACCTTACTTTGGGCATTGTTTATAGAAGAACTTTGATGACTCGTCATGTGTGGTTCCTTAAGATGTATACACGAGTTACTTGCCAGCGTTGTTTCGCTAAGAACAATTATTTCATCTTTTTCAGGTGAGACTGAATATGAGATGATATTCGTAGAGGACGACGGCGAGTGGGCCCATTGGGATGATAGACGTTGATTGGGAAATTGGAATGCTCTTAATCGATAGCTGTTAGTTGAATCACTTGTTGTTAGATGTAACTAGACATATTCCTAGACACATTTTAATTCCGCTATATTTTAAATTGGAGTATTATTGTTATCGAAGTTTTAAATCGTCACGACGTTTCCGCTGATTCATTTCACACAATGAATGACATATGTTTGATTTGCTTTGACGCTTTGTAGTTCTAGGTGCACCAGTCCCGATGACGGCATCGGGGTGGAGCGCTACAGGTGGTATCAGAGACCAGGTTTCAGATCTGTCGGAAACATAGGTTCACGATCTTTTAGCTGGCTAAGGTGTAAACCCCCTCTAAGTTTGATCCTTAGGTATAGTTGCTGATCTACTAGAATCTAAGTGTGATCAGGGTTGGGTGTGTGCGAGCGTGTTATTTACGTATTAATGTTCTGTTTCCGTATCTCACCCAATCTTACGTATTCAATCTTTTAGTAACATTCAATACTCTTTAATGTCTCACAAAACGTTGATCTTTCAGTGAGAATGCCTCCACGGAGAAATAACACCGGGAATCCTGGCAATGGACGTGATGAAAAGCCGCCTCAAGTGGTGTTACCTCAAGTGCTTTCAGATGCCCTGACTGTGATTGCTCAGGGTTATGCACAACAACAACAACCTCCGCCACCTCTGCCTCCCCAGTATAACATCCGATTCTTCTTTGGGGAGATGAGAAAGGTAAGAGTCCCGGAGTTTGGGGGATGCACTGACCCTAAGGAGGTGCAACACTGGGTGGCTGAAGTGGAGAAGTGTTTCTGGCTGGTGCAAGTGCCAGAAGAAATCAAGGTTGATGTTACCATGCCCCTTTTGAATGGCAAAGCAGGAGAGTGGTGGGCAGGCACGGTTTTGAAAATGGCCCCGCCAATCACTTGGGCACCTTTTTGTGATGCTTTCTTGAAATATTATGTGCTGGAGACAGCGATTCTGAATAAAATCCGGGCATTTGACCGACTTGAGCAAGGTCGGATGACGGTTTTAGAGTACGCAGGCCGCTTCCATGCTTTGGGAAAGTTTGCTCCTGCGATCATGTCTGATAATCGCCTCAAGATGGCCAAGTTTGAAAGAGGTCTAGACTTGAGGATACAATCGGCGATCATGAACGCTGGAATGAAAACCTTTGAGGATATGTTAGACGCATGTTTCCGAGTGGAAAATGATTTTCGGAGTCTAGCGGCAAGGGAGACTGGCACCGGATCCTCTGATAAAGGAAAGAGACCTAAAGAGGAGGTAACAGTGGGTGGTAGACCCGAACGATGGGTCAAGATCCCAAAGAGAGGGCTAACGGAAAGCTTTCAGAGGCCCCCATCACAGAATCCAATCGTACAGCAGGCCGTAGGAGTATGCCCGCATTGCAACAAGAGTCACGCGGGTGAATGTAGGAAGTTAGCAGGGGCATGTTATCTTTGTAGACAGGTGGGTCACATGATCAGGGATTGCCCCGAGATGAAGAAGAAAACTCCGGGGGAAGCGGCCCAACAAGCTAGAGCAAAACCAAAAGCAAACGCCTGCGTCCACCTCATAGAAGATATTGACGTCATGAAGCCACTGATGTGGTAACAACTGTGATTTAATTTAAATCTAAACTATTATTGAATTAAGTTCTTATGTGCTCAACTTTCTATACAAAACTTGATGTGGTCTTAGGTACTGCCTTAGTAGATAAGATGCCTGAAAACATGCTTTTCATTAGTGACGCAAGCCACTCCTTTGTGTCAAAAAGATTCGCTAAGCACCTCGTTAAGCTACCTGAGTGGTTAGAAACTCCATACCATATTCAAGCGGCTGGAGATCAGGCTATGATTTCATACCAACAGTATCAGGATTGTGAGCTAGAGTTTGAAGGACAAAGTTTCTCCACTACACTGATCCCCATTCAGATATATGACTTCGATGTTATCTTAGAGATGGACTGGTTGGCCAAGTACCACGCCAACATTGATTGTCGATTGAGCAAGTGACAGTCAAGAACGCTAGAATGGAAGAAGTAATGTTCTAAGGGGATGCGGAACGAAAGAAAATCCCTAAGAAGGTGTATATGTTAGTTGCCCAGGCATGCTGAGCCTTAAAGAAGGATGCCGAAGGATTCCTAGTGTATGCAATGGATGCTACTCAGGAAGCACCCTCTATTGAGCAGATTCCAGTGGTTAACGAGTTTCCTGATGTGTTTCCGAAGGATTTTCCAGGAGTACCACCTCCGAGGGAAGTTGAGTTCGAGATAAACTTGATTCCAGGAGCCAAACCTATTTCTAAAGCTCCTTACAGGATGGCTCCGGCAGAGTTAAAAGAGCTGAAAGAACAACTGCAAGAATTGTTGGACAAGAAGTTCATCCGTCCTAGTGTGTCACCTTGGGGAGCACCCGTTTTATTTGTGAAGAAGAAGGATGGCAGTATGAGACTTTGCATCGATTACAGAGAACTGAAAAAGATCACCATTAAGAACAAATACCCACTGCCACACATCGAGGACTTATTTGATCAACTGAAGGGTGCTAGGATTTTCTCTAAAATTGACCTCCGGTCAGGATACCACCAACTAAAATTAAAGGCCGAAGAGATAACAACGACAGCTTTCTGTACCAGATATGGGCACTAGGAGTTTCTAGTGATGCCCTTTGGGCTAACGAATGCCCCCGCTGCTTTTATGGATCTTATGAATACTGTGTTCAGGGAACAGGTGGACAAATGTGTTGTGGTATTCTTAAAAGATATCCTTGTGTACTCTCCTGATGAATAAACCCATGTTGAGCATCTAAGAGTCGTTTTGAGCATACTGAGACATAAGCAGCTGTATGCCAAATTCAGTAAATGTGAGTTCTGGTTGAGGAGTGTGACCTTTCTGGGTCACGTAATATCAGAAGAGGGGATTGCAGTGAATCCGAAGAAAGTAGAAGCTATCATCGAGTGGCCTAGACCCACTAATGTCACCGAGGTACGGAGTTTCTTGGGTCTAGTCGGCTATTACAGAAAGTTCGTTGAGGGGTTTTCAACAATAGCAGTGCCTCTCAGTCGTCTTACTCAAAAGAAGACCAAGTTTGAGTGGATAGCTGAGTGCGAGAGAAGCTTCACGGAGCTTAAGAAGAGATTAACTACAGCTCTTGTTTTGGCTCAACCCTCCGGTACTGACGGGTTCATGATCTATAGTGACGCATCAAAAAATGGTTTAGGTACGTAAAATGTAGCATAAGTTATGATCATTCCACTCATACTTAAGTTTAATCTAATACCTTGCTTGTAGGTTTTGTTCTAATGCAAGACGAGCGAGTCATTGCGTATGCTTCGAGACAAATAAAGACGTATGAACAAAATTATCCGACCCACGACCTCGAACTGGCTGCAGTAGTGTTTGCTTTAAAAATATGGCGACACTATCTATATGGAGAGAAGTGCTCGGTATTCACGGACAACAAGAGTTTAAAATATCTGTTCTCTCAGAAGGAGTTGAACATGAGACAACGGAGATGTTTGGAATTGTTGAAAGACTACGACCTGACCATTCACTACCACCCGGGAAAGGCAAATAAGGTGGCGGATGCACTGAGCAGGAAATCCAATCATGCATGACAATCCCTATTAGAAAGAGAAATGGCAGAATTCGGGTTGGAGTTGGTAGAATCCACTGTAAATGTTCTGGCAACACTGACTATCACAGCCAGCCTCGTTGATCGGGTAAAAGAGGCTCAAAGTAAGGATAGAAGCTTAAGCAAAATCGTGGAAAAGCTCAAGCACAGTGAAGTTGAAGGATTCCAAACCAAAGAAGACGGGAGCATATGGTTTAGAGGAAGATTATGTGTGCCAGATGTCGATGAGTTACGGAAGGAGATTCTACAGGAGGCTTATAGCTCCAGACTATCCATACATCCGGGTAGCACCAAGATGCACAGAGATCTAAAACAATACTACTGGTGGTCCGGAATGAAAAGGCATATCGTGGAGTTCATTGAGAGATGTCTAGTTTGTCAACAGGTTAAAGCTAAACACCAACGGCCTGGTGGGTTGTTGATGCCACTGGAGATCCCAGAGTAGAAATGGGAACACATCGCAATGGATTTCATAGCTGGTTTACCAAAGACGAGAAATGGATGCGACATGATTTGGGTGGTAGTGGACCGTTTAACCAAGTCAGCTCATTTTCTGCCTATCTCAAGCGAAGCACCTTTGGAGAAGTTGGTGAACTTGTATATGGATAACATTGTTAGCTTACACGGTGTCCTAGTGAGCATAGTATCGGATCGAGACCCGTGGTTTACCTCCGAATTCTGGGCAGCATTTCAAAGAGCCATAGGAAGAATTGAGAATGAGTACAACCTATCATCCTCAAACCGATGGACAGTCAGAACAGACTATTCAGACACTTGAAGACATGCTAAGGGCTTGCGTTCTAGACTTCAAAGGAAATTGGGATAGAATGGTGAAGTTGATGGAATTCTCGTACAATAATAGTCACCACAGCGCAATTGATATGGCCCATTTCGAGGCATTGTATGGAAAGAAGTGTAGATCCCCTATTTACTAGGATGAAGTCGGCGTAAAGGCCCTCACTGGACCCAAACTCTTTGAGAAAACGTTAGAGAAAGTGAGGATTATTTGGGACAAACTCAAGACGGCTCAGGACCGTAATAAAAGTTGGGGGGACTCCAAACGAGGACCCTTAACATTCAAGGTGGGGGAGAAAGTATATCTGAGAGTGTCTCCTACAAAAGGTATTATGAGATTTGGGGTAAAAGGAAAGTTGAGTCCACGATTCGTTGGTCCTTATGAGATATTGGAAAGAGTGGGGGACTTGGCGTATCGACTGACACTACCCACAATGTTAGCACAGGTTCACAGTTTTTTCCACGTTTCACAATTAAGAAAATATGTGACGGATCCGAGTCACGTGCTAGAATCACAACCATTGGAACTGAACGGTGACGTTACCTATGAAGAAGTACCGGTGAAAATTGTGGACCGTAAGGAGCAAGTGCTACGGAGGCGAATTATTCCCTATGTGATAGTCCAGTGGAGTAATCACACCGAGCGGAAGACACGTGGGAACTCAAGAAGCAGTGCAGGAAAAGTATCCTCAGCTCTTTGACTAAGGTACGCAAGTTTCGAGGATGAAACTTTTTATAAAGGGGGTGGAATGTCATACCCCGTGAATTTTAAGTTCGACATTAAATAATTTAAAAGTCACCTAAATTATAATGCAAATTGAATGTGTGAGTTTAAGAGGCTTAGTTAAATGAATTGTGGGGGAGAAAAATAACTAAAAAGATGTAATTAGGAAAATTAGGCATCCACAATACCAAAACAACCCCTATAATTAATTAAAAGGAGGGAGTTACACAATTAGCATTACTCCCTCCCATTGACCGTCGGTTATAAGGAAAATGGGAGGGGGAGTCGACCAAAAGAAAAGGGAGAGGAAGGAAGAGAGGAAGAGAGAAAAGAAGAGAGGAGAAGAAGAAGAGGATTGCGATGAAACCTAGGTGCAATCCATTCTCAAAGTTCAACACCATTACCGTAAGAATCCTTAGATTTGAAGGGAAGTAACTTTTCTATACGTTTTACGTAATTTTGATTCTTAGGCCCTATCTTCTACAAAGAGAAAATTGAATCACACATTGGTATCTTCCTTTTTGCTATGTTAATTATGTGTTTATGTTTTGTATTACGTGTTGCGGCAATAAAGAACTCTTCTTTGGGCCAAATCTTGAATAATTATGTGATGAATTTGATTTGTGAAAATCATGCCCTAAAGTTGTTATCTTTCCTGGTGAAGAACGCTTAGGTTATAGATTTGTATAGTTGCGTTGTTATAGTTGATGGGAAGCGATTGATAGTTGGGAGATGTGATGAGTGTGATGTGATTTGAGGGTTGATTCGGGGTGTGAAGAGAAGATCATGATGTGTGTGTGTGAGTGAGTGATTGAAGAAAGAGTGGAGATCAAATTGTAGTTGGGTTTAGGTTGGAAAGCAATGGGATGAGGGATGGCATAGGTTGAAATCACATTTTAGGATTGAATCTAGGTGTTCTATAGGTCTGGAATGATAGTGGATGAAGGTTGGGTCGATTTTAGGGTAAAACCTGGAGAAAGGTTGCAGAAACAGGGACTTGGATCGATCTCAGAGGGACTTCGATCGATCCAAGTGGCCCTGGGAAAAGTTTCAAACGTTTCTGGAGGACTTCAGTCGATTGGCTGAGGGACATCGATCGATCGATGTCTAAGAGACTGAACATCGATTGATCAGATAGACCACATCGATCGATCGAAGTCCTGGTGATTTAGGATTGAAACTTTCTGGAGGACATCAATCCCTTAGAAATAAGACATCGATCGATCGAAGTCCGGAGGGTGAAAAGTCGAAATGTTTCTGGAGGACATCATTCTCTCAGCAATAAGACATCGATTGATCGAAGTCCTTGGGACAAGACATCGATCGATCGATGAGACCACATCGATCGATCGATGTGGCTAGTTTTGTAAGTTTGATTCTTTATTCATACAGGGGTTAGGGAATGAATGTTAAGCGGTTTAAGGATCCTTCCGAGCGATATTTGGCAACTAGAGAGTGTTGTAAAAGATGTCTTTAAGATTGATGGCATGGTCCTTGAGGTGTAGAGTTTGTGTACGCGTTTAGAAGTGTGTGGTTATGAGACATGAACATATGCATCATGACATAAGAATTTGACATTCGACATACGTTTTGTTTGCGAAAGATTACAAGTGTTACAAGATAATTTAAAGGTTACAAAAGACAAGCTATAGCTGCTTTTGATCATAGGGTATAAAAGTCACGCCTGCGATGACAGGGTATAAAAGCGTGACCTGTGGATCAATTGCAGGGTATAAAGTTATGTTATGAGGCCGTGGACCTATCAGCTTGTGGTATCAAATATACGTTATGGGGCTGTGGACCTATCAGCACGTGGTATAAAGTTATGTTTGTTGTGGACTGATCACCCACAGGGTATAAAGTACTGCTACGTGAAGAATAAGACAAGAAGTGTTTTAAAAGTTTGTGAAAAGATGTGCATGACATGAATTACGAAAAGTCATATGTTTGTGTTTGTTGGTCGATGCATGGTTTTGAAGAGAGTACATGCATCACGCATAAGTGTGAGTTGCAAGGATTGTTTTAGTCTATATTTGCTGATGTAATTGTGTTTAATCTAGTACGTGATGTCTTCCCTTTGGTGTTAAATACGTGACTTACATGATCTTGATGTATGATTATAAAGATGTATTTGTTAAACTGAGCACCTTATTTTGGGCATTGTTTATATAAGAACTTTGGTGACTCGTCATGTGTGGTTCCTTAAGATGTATACACGAGTTACTTGCTAGCGTTGTTTTGCTAAGAACAATTATTTCATCTTTTTCAGGTCAGACTGAATATGAGATGATATTCGTAGAGGACGACGGCGAGTGGGCCCATTGGGATGATAGACGTTGATTGGGAAATTGGAATGCTCTTAATTGATAGCTGTTAGTTGAATCACTTGTGGTTAGATGTAACTAGACATATTCTCAGACATATTTTAATTCCGCTGTATTTTAAATTGGAGTATTATTGTTATCAAAGTTTTAAATCGTCACGACGTTTCCGCTGATTCATCTCACGCAATGAATGACGTATGATTGATTTGCTTTGACGCTTCGTAGTTCTCGTAGTAGACTACGACAGGTGCACCGGTGCCAATAACGGCGTCGGGCTGGGGCACTACATTTTAAGGATGTTTTTCCTAATGAGCTACTAGGTTTTCCACCTAGCAGGGAAGTGGAGTTCGAGATCAATTTGATATCGGGAGCATAGCCGATCTCGAAAGCTCCATACAGAATGGCACCAGGAGAACTGAAAGAGCTCAAGGAGCAGTTGCAAGAATTGTTGGATCGAAAATTCATAAGACCTAGTGTTTCGTCTTGGGGAGCATTGATCTTATTTGTGAAGAAGAAGGACGGTAGTATGAGGCTATGCATCGATTATCGTGAGCTCCAACAAGATCACAATAAAGAATAAGTATCTGCTACTAAGGATCGATGACCTTTTGATCAGTTAAAGGTAACGGATTTTTGATTCTGTAAGTTTTGTATATCACAACTACCGACACGAATGAAACGAAATTATGTGCAGGGTGCCAAAGTATTTACAAAGATTGATCTTTAGTCAGGCTATCATCAGTTAAGAATCAAGGCGGAGGATGTAGTTAAGACAGCATTCCGCACCAGATATGGGCATTACGAGTTCCTTGTGATGCCATTTGGATTGACAAATGCACCTGTAACATTCATGGATTTGATGAACACAGTGTTCAGAGAGCAGTTGGACCGATTGGTGGTGGTGTTCATCGATGAAATTTTGGTGTATTCGCCTGATGACGAGACGCATGCTGAAGATTTACGAGAGGTGTTGGAGATTCTCAGAAAGAAGAAATTGTACACAAAGTTCAGCAAGTGCGAGTGCTAGTTGAGTAATGTGACCTTCTTGGGTCATGCGATTTCTAAAGAGGGCATTGCTATAGACCCGAAGAACATAGAGGCGATTACGGAGTGGCCCCGACCCACTAATGTCACTGAGGTGCGAAGTTTTTTTGGTGTTGCTAGATATTATTGTAAGTTCGTGAAAGGATTTTCGAGGATCGCAATTCCATTGAGTCGACTGATACAGAAGAAGATTAAGTTCGAGTGGACCTCTGAGTACGAGAAAAGTTTTGTTGGATTAAAAAGGAGGTTGACTAATGCACCAGCCTTGGCACAACCCTCCGTTACTGAAGGGTTATAATCTACAACGATGCTTAAAAAATAGGCTAGGTATATGTATATAAATTCTCAATTTATGATTGTGTACATATCAACTCTATCCTAATGCTTTGATTGTAGGGTGTGTGTTGATGCAAGGAAAAAGGATTATTGCCTACGCATCAAGACAGTTGAAGTCATATGAGCAGAACTACCCGACACATGATTTGGAGCTTGCCACAGTTGTATTTGCATTTATAGAGAAAATAACATAATTTTATACTCAAGATGCAGACAATTGTGAGAAATCGCTTGTGTATTCACAGCTGCATCAGGTTATATATATACACATTTGCTGCAATAGCTAGAAAGGCCATGACAGCGACAACGCCAATGGCTACTTTGTCAGATAAAAACTAACGTGTAATCACCTTACTAATCATCAAACTGATGATTATCCTTTAGTATAATGATATAACAATATGACTACATAATTACATCTTGAATTCATGTAAAGATTATAGAGAATTGAGGGTAGAAGAAGGTGTTCGACGCAATGAGAAATCTGTTCGATGAAATGTCACAATGATAGTGCAGGAATTGATCTACTTTCTAATCAACCCTTCATTTTTGTGTTGGGTCTTCAATATAATTATCATGTATTCCAACACTCACCCCTCAAGCTAGAATTGTAGATATTGATACAACCTAGCTTGCTAAATAGAGTTCGGGAGAGATTAACACCAACTGGCTTTGTAAGGATGTCAGCCACTTGGTCCCTGGATCTGATGTAGTGAAGTTTCAACACCTTATCTTCAATCTTTTCCAAAAGGAAATGTCTATCAATCTCAATGTGCTTTGACTAATCATGTTGCATAGGTTTTCAATCATATTTATGGCTAGTATGTTGTCACAATATACTTGAACAGGTAGTTGAACCTCAAGCTCCAAGTCAGTCATTACTTTTTTGATCGAAATTCCTTCACATACACCAAGAGATAATGCACATAACTCAACTTCTGTATTGCTCCTAGACACAACATTTTGCTTCTTGCTTTTCCATGTAATAAGGTTCCCCCCACAGATAATAAGCGTAGCTTGAGGTTGAACTCACATCTGAGTTAGAGCCAGCCCAATCAACATTAGTGAAGATCTTGATAGTCCTGTCCTGAGACTTCTTGAAGGAAAGTCCCTGTGCAGGAGTAGATTTTATATATCTACAGATTCTTAATGCATAATTATAATGTTCTACTGAGAGATCATGCATGTATTGACTAACAAAACTTACTCCATAGCGTATATCATGTCTGGTATGGGATAAGTAAATCAATTTACCTGTCAGTCTTTGGTGCCTTTGTTTGTTAGTCTTTTCAGAGTTCCATACCTCCTTTGGTTTATGCCCTGGTTCCACTGGTGTGCTAGCAGGCTTGCGGTAAGTCATGTTGGTGTCTTGTAGGAGATCAAGGATGTATTTCCTTTTAGATAAGCATATGTCCTGAGATGATCTTGATACTTCCATATCAAGGAAGTATCTTAGTTGACCCAAGTACTTAATTTCAAAGGACTTAGCTAATTGCTTATTTGTATTAATGATTCCATTATAGTGGCTACCAGTTAGGATGATTTCATCTACATAAACTAGAATGATAATGAGATGATCATGATCAATATACTTAGTAAACAAGTTGTGATCACTATGATTTTGAGCCAAACCAAGGGACACAACTGCGAAGTTAAACCTTCTAAACTAAGATCTAGGGGATTGCTTTAGGCCATAGAGGAATTTTTTCAGTCTATATACCATATTTTTATTTGATTCAGTTATGAAGCCAGGAGTGATATGCATATGTACTTCTTCCAAATCTCCATTAAGAAATGCATTTTTAGTGTTAAATTGAAAATTGCAAAAGTAACCAGGATCCTTACAGTATTAAGCTTTGCAATAGGTGCGAAGGTTTCTTCATAGTCAATCACAAAGGTTTGGATGAAACCTTTTGGCACCAACATTGCCTTAATCTATTAATTGAGCCATCAGAGTTATATTTGACATAGAAGATCCACCTACATCCTACTGGTCTTACTCCTCAACAGCAAGAATCAGCTCCCAAGTTCCATTTTTGAGCAAAGCAGACATTTCATCTTGGACAGCCTTCTTCCACTTAGGCTGTGACAGAGCCTCCTAGATATTCTTTAGAACCCTTATGTTGTCAAGAGAGGAGATGAATGTTTTGAAATTATCATTAAGACAGTCATATGAAATATAATTTTTAATTGGATACAGTTTCTTTACACAAGCCCTAACCCCCTTTCTCATAGCAATAGGCATGTTGTCCACAAGAGATACCTCCCTATAAGAAGATGTGACCTCATTTCTTTCTCCCACATTTTTGGGAGAACTCTAGGTTGACCAGGCTCAAGTGAATATCTTTGAGAAGGAGACTTATTCTCCCCCTCAGCTGGATTATCAACCTCCTTGATAGGCTCATTCCTTATTATGTCAATGATACTCCATAAGTTGTTTTCAGATTCATGATCAACTTCAGGTGAAGTAGAGCCATAATAAGACTTTGATTCATGAAATACAACATCAAAGGAGACATACAATTTCCTTGAACCAGGAGAGTAGCACTATATCGTTTTTGAGTATGGGCACACCCAAGGAAGATACACTTTTCTGATCTCATGTCCAGCTTGTTCCTGAATTTTTCAGTGATATGTCTATACACAACACACCCAAATACTTTGATAGGCAACTCAAAAAACAGTTTTGGATCAGAATAGGACTGAGATAGAACATGCTTAGGGGAGTCAAAATTTAGCACCTTAGAGGGAATTCTATTAATAAGAAGAGTTGCAGTAAGCACTCCCTCACTCCAATAATCCTTAGGAACCTTCATTGGCATCATAATTGCCTTGTTATTTCAAGGAGATGCATGTTCTTCCTTTCTGCCACTCCATTTTGTTGTGGAGTATATGTGCAGGAGATTGATGAAGGATTTCCTTAGCACGAGGATATTCCTTAACTGATTTCACAAGGTATTCCATTCCATTATCTATCCTTAGAACTTTAGTTGAAGAGTTAAATTGATTTTGAACCAAAAATATGAACTTCTTAATTATATCGCCCGCTTCATGTTTATGTTTCATTAAAAATACCCAGGTTACTCTATAGTGGTCATCAACAAATGTGATGAACCACATGCTTCCATTGATGTTGGCGACCCTTGAGGATCCACAAGCATTTGGGTGAAACCAGGCTGAAAGGAAAGCTCCTATCATAACACTTTGCAGGGAAATTAGTTCTGCAGCTCTTAGAAAATTGACAATCTTCACAAAATAAATCACTTTGATTGATATTGACAAACAAGGATGGCATAAGTCTTCTAAGATACAAGAAGGTAGGATGTCCTACTCTCTTATGCCATAACAAAATACTCTTAGTATTCTTACTAGCTGTCATACATGAGCCTAATCTAATTTGATTACTTAGAGGACTTGGTTCTTCAGCCTGAAGAAGAAAAAGTCCGTTGACTTTATTAGCACTACCACTCATCTTCTTGGAGAAAATTTCATGAGAATAAAATGTAGAAGGTGAGAACCTTACTTCACAAGTGTTATCCTCAGAAATTTGACCAACGAATATTAAGTTGAAACTCATTTCACGAATAAAGAGGACACTCTTTAGTTTTAAATTTTTTGTTAACTGAACATTTCCACTGCCAAGAATACTAATTCCAGCTCCATTAGCAACCTTTACTTTAGCAGGATTGGTAAATGGTACAAAATCAGTTAGTTTATCTTTATTCAAGTCATCTGATGTGTAGCACCAGAATCTACAGTCCAGGTAAAGAGAAGTTTAGAAGTTGTACCACAGCTAGCCATGGTTGTCTGAATAGCTTCTTGATTTATCTCAAGTGGCTGCTGCTTTCGTTGAAGTTGCTTCCTGAACTGAAAAATGGCATCAAGTTGAGACTAAATGGGAACATCAGAAGGTCCAATAACACAATTGCTGGAAGCTACTAAGCTTGATCCCCTCCAGCTTCCTTGGTTAGAAGCTTGAGATCTCCATGGTTCAGGGTTCCTCCACTGCTCATTGAATTTAGAGGGAGGTCTCCCATGCTTAACATAGCATTTTTCCTCAGTGTGAGCAATCTTCTTGCAAAATTTACAAGTAGGCTTTGGTTCACCATTCCTTCTGTTATCATGCTGAGTTGGAAGAGTATATCTTTTGGTAACAGCATGAGCAGGAATTGTATCACATTGTGTAGTATTAGGTGTTACGTCAGGTAAACTTGAAGGGAAAGGAAAAGAGAATAGAGGACGAAAAGGAAAATAAAAGGAAAAGTATAATTATATTTTATGGAATCATATTTATCCTAATACTATTAGGGTTGAAATATGAAGTGAATATGATGAGGTTGGAAATTAGGAGATTACATTGAATACAATTTCCTAAACCTACTAGGAAACTGAATTATCACCTATCTATATATGCACACATATATAAAACAAAACCCTATTTCTCTTCCCTGTCCCCTCAGCTGACGGCATGCCAAATCCCACAAAGTTCCTACCACCCTGCCTTTGTCACCATTGGAAACATTGGCTACCAGCCTCTGCAGCCACATTCAAAAGGAAAAAAATGATATATATATATATATATATATATATATATATTTTAACAAACATTTTATTAAAGATAAGCCTCACTTATGGCGGAGGAAAACCTTATTACATAAAAGAGCATAGTAGCATTAAATGATTATCAACATCCATTGGATATATGATATGCCGCATTAAAACCTTGTCAAGTAAAACCACCCTTGTGGATAAAACCTTGACGAAGGAAAAAGCGTACATATTTATATCAATGGAATGTTGATAGACGCTACAGTATAAGTAACTGTGTAAGATGCAAAAAGTACATAGGAATAAGAGATGTAAAATCCAACTAAACATATGGTCGTGATGAATTCTTCGGTGTGCAGAAACCGCAGCAGTGGCCAAGAAACGAAATGCAATCCATAGCAAGGGCAGAAGTTGTAAGTTGAGAAGTTGCAGCAGACATCTAGGAGGTAGAAGGCACAGGGATAATAACCGTCCGTGATTGTGTTCACCAAGAGGTGGCTCCGTCCATGCATCACAAAAACAGAAGAGCGTATTAAACCCATGAACAATATGTGACAATCAGCACTCCAACAAAGGAATTATGAACATACCAACTCTGCCTGTACCCAGTAGAGTACAGGCAGAGGAAAGATAAGAAAGCCAATCCATGTGGAAGACAAGATATGGAGCAGTATAATCGTGGTAAAGATACGAGACCTCCCCGATAGGAAATAAGCATGTAAGATCAGGAAACAGGGACTCACCGAGTCTGCCTGTACCTATGAGAGTACAGGCAGAGATATTGCAAGCATGCCAATCCTTATGGAAGACTTTATTGCAATGTGTCGACACCACCAAGATGAAAATAGTTTGCGATGTTGGCCATGCATCATTGAATATAACCATCATATTAGAGGTGGTCAGATAATATACCATGCAAGAACAGAGGAGAAAAAACATACCGAGGCTGCCTGTATTTAACAAAATACAGGCAGAAAATAATGTAGTGTGCCAATCCATATGGAAGATCAAAGTTTAATGGGTGCGTATGTTTGAAGTTGTTAGATCCAAATTGACTGCAGCTTTGACCATTGCAGGCAGACTGTTAGCATTAAAATAGCTTGTAGCCGGCGATGTCATGGCATATTGGGCCAGGTAGTGGGCTGCCATGTTAGCCTCTCTATATATATGCGTGAGCTCTAACCGATGAGTATGAATTAAAGTCTGTAGCAGGTGCAGATGATAGTTGCCATAGACTGTTTGTGGCTGACGTAAGCGAAGCGTTATTTGGGCACAATCAGTCTCCAGAACGAGTGCACGATATAATGGAAGGAAGTAGAGTAAGCCAAATAAAAAAGCCTGAATTTCCGCCATCAAAGGTGTGCAAGTAGGCAACCGAAATGATATCGCGCGGATGCAAGTGCCCGATTGATCACGTAGTATAACACCGCCTGCCGAATAGTGTCGTCCAAACCGCTGCATCTACATTCATTTTAAATTTTCCTGGTGGGGGAGTGAGCCATCTGACGAGCTTAAGACGGGGCGGTTGAAGATATGGAAGCCAGGATAGAGAAGGAGATGGCCCTGCTGCTAGCTTTGACCCATGCAATGTATGGAACCACATGTGTATGTCAAAATGTATCGCGGCTCGGAGAGCTGAATGTGAAAAGCTTGGCATCTCTCCGTACACAAGATTAGTATAAATGTGCCATATATTGTGCACCAAGATACCCGGAACCACTATTTTCAATACTCCAACTACTGAAGAGTAAGAGGAGCGATACCACCATGCTAGCAAATATTGACAGAGAGTCAGAGTTGTTGGGGAGATGACATTCAGTTCTGTTGCAAAAAATGTCTAGAGGCGACGAATTGGTTGACAATATAGGAAGACATGATCAACCGTGGCTGAATGATGCTTGCAAAAGGGACATTGTGTAGGACGAGCAGCCGAGTAACGACCAATGTAATCTTCAAGGGGAAGAGCCGAATGAAATATACGCCACAGAAGAAGTTTCGTAACGGATGAATGATGCTTGAACCAGATAAATTTAGCTGAAATTACTGTAGCGGCAGCAGGCCGACAAATATCATAAGCGGATTTTAAAGTAAATTCTCCCATGGATGATGGTTTCCAGATGAGATGAGTACCCATATCCGTTGTCTAAGCCAAACAAAATGTATGAGTGCGACAAATAAGTTTCCAAATTGGTGAATCCGGCAACCTTGGCCGATAATCCCCTCTGCGGCCATATTTGATATGCATATACCGACTCCATAGCGTATCCTGCTTGTGATAAAACCACCAAATCCGGCAGTTGTATGCTTGTTGAAGAGAATTAAGATCCCTTAGGCCTAGGCCGCCCTCTTCTGTAGGAGTAGTTAATTTCGACCAAGCTACCCAATGATGTCGTTTTCCCCAATAAAAGGATGCCATCTTTCTATGTATCATTTTTATGACCGACTTAGGTAAGCCTCCTGCTGCTAGAATATGAAGGGGTAGCGCAGAAATTACTGAACGTAATAAAACCAACCTGCCTGCCGATGAGAGAAGACGTGAGTGCCAACCATGTAAACGCTCATCAATATGTTGTATTAGTGTAGCACAGTATCGGGAGCGATTAATCCCTCTGTGAAGATAAGAGCCCAGATATCGAAAAGGGAGACTAGAGAGCCGCATTCCCATCATTTCTTGGAAGGAACGACACCGACTAGTAGTGAGATGTGCCGAAGGAATGATATTGCTCTTCTGGAAATTGATTTTTTGACCCGAAGCTGTTTCATAGTCCGTTAAGAATTTGCGAAATCGCAATAAATTGCGTCGTGTCCCCTGCAGAAAGATAAGTAGGTCATCCGCATATGCCAGATGTGTGATTGTAAAAGGAATACGGCCTAGACGGAATGGTAGTATATGTCCCGATGTAACCAAAGAATTTAGTCCTCTACTGAATCCTTCCGAGGCCAATATAAAGAGAAGTGGAGATAGAGGATCTCCTTGTTTCACTCCTCTGCCTGGCCGAAATTTAGGTGATGGCTCCCCATTGATCAAGACTGATAATGTTGTTGCTCGGAGATGATTAATGATGATCCGATTAAAGAAATCAGAAAACCCAAACTGACGCAGCAATTTCTCCAAATAGTCCCAACTCACTCGATCAAAAGCTTTCATCATATCTAATTTCAAACACAACTGAGACCCACCTCTATCCAACATGTGGATCATTTCCCGTGCTAATAAAACTTGAGTGGAGATATCATGTCCTGGAAGAAAACCTGTTTGTTCCAGAGAAATCAATTTCGGAAGGAGAGTGCTCAAGCGTGTGGCAACAATACGTGTGCAAACTTTGCTCAAAAAATTTGTAAGACAAATTGGACGGAAATCACTGAATGTCGCTGGAGTTTGTGTATTGGGGATCAACGTAATTAAGGCACTGGCCATGACAGTCGGCTGAGGGACTCCGAGGAAAAATTCTTGTACTGCTTTAACCACATCCGAATGTATGACAGTCCAACAAGATCGATAGAAACCTCCATGAAAACCATCTGGACCTGCGGCACTCTGTGAATCGAGATGCCACACGGCCTGTTTTACCTCCACCTCCAATGGAATTTGTGTGAGCATTGTATTGTCAGAATCTGTTACCAGTCGAGGGATGTGTGAAATTATAGCCGAATGATTATATGTGGTTTCTGAGGCAAATAAATCCCGATAAAAGGAGACAGCAGCAGCCATAATGTCTGCCGTGTCAGTCAAGAGTGTGCCTGCTGCAGTACTAATTTGCTGAATGCGCAAAGCTGTTCTCTTCCCCTTAACAACTGAGTGAAAGTATTTTGAGTTAGCATCACCTTCCTTAAGCCATTTGACTCGAGCTTTTTGTTTCCAAAATTGCAATTCATAAGCCGAGGCTTGCAAATACTCTGCCTTGGATCGATGATATGCCTCCCTGGTATCTGCAGTCGGATTGGCTTCCTAGGCTGTCTCAGCATGATTAAGCTACGTCTCTGCATGAGCCAGATTGCTGAAAATATTCCCAAAGATGTCTTTATTCCACCGCTGGATATCTTTTTTAAATGCAAATAGTTTTTTATAGAACCCGTGCATGCCACCAGTAGTCGGATAAGATGACCATGCCTGTGTCATATAAGAATGAAAGTCGGAATGATGGAGCCAAGCATCCAAAAATCGGAAAGATCTCCTGCCTGCTGAGACACCATGTCGACATAATAATAATAAAGGCATGTGGTCCGATGTAACCCTTGGCAAATGTGTTAACTGAATATCTTGTAAGACATCCTGATAAGCTGAATTTATAAACACCCAATCTAAACGACGATGTATCCTTCCAAGGCCTCTGCCATCTGCCCAAGTAAATCTGGAACCATGATGTGGAGGCGTCATTAAAGAACATGTTTCAATACATTCATTGAAATCCTGTAATGATGTTAACGATGGCGTGGAATGGCCCCTATGATCCTCAATGGCCCGAAAAGTATTAAAATCTCCTCCCAACACCCAGGGTAACTGAGACGATTCTGCAAACTGACATAATGAATGCCATAATGGACGCCGCTGCTGGATAGTGTGCTTCGCATAGACAATTGATGTTACGAACATCCATTGTAGCGAGTAGGACTGCATAGTAAAATGTACCACCTGCTCTTGATCCTGAGTAGTAAGCAAACGAAATTCAGTGTCTCGCCAGAAAAACCAAATACGTCCTGACTGTGAAGCATAAAATTGTGAAAATCCCAGCCGTAAAGAAAACACTGCTATTTGTGAAGTAGCATGCTTGGGTTCAATTAAAGCAAGCAAATGTAAACGGTGTTCATGAATTAGATGTTTTATTCGAGGTAATGAGGCGCGGAGGCCTCTGACATTCCATATTAATGCATTCATTGGAGTAAAGAAGAAGAACTTCCCTGGATGATGTGCGAGGCACTTCGCGTCAAGATGGTAGACGGCGGAAGAGGGGGCAAATCCTTGCGTGTCCGACGCTTGCGACGTGGAACTACTGGAATAAATTCCGTTGCATCCTCTTGCTCTTCTAAACGTGATATCAAAATGCCCTCATCTGGCGACTGAGGAATAAGCTGCATACGACGTGTAACATCTTCCGGGACATTAGGAATATCATCCACCTGATCCGCAGGTCGTAAGTCTGTGTCGGATGAATGTCCCGTTTCAACCGTTTTTATCTCAATAGTAATATTATTATCGGCAGCCTCACATAAATCCTCTATGCACGGGTCAGCCGTAGGTTGAGGCACCTCAACCGAAGGTTCGGTTGGGTTAATATTGTCATCAATGATGGCCGGCTGGGACGACAGTGGATCCATTGGCTTTTTCTTAACCGGTGTCCAGCGTTGAGTAGCAGGTCGAGACGGCCGGAGTGGAGGTGGCGGAGGAGGAGGCGGTGGAGGAGCTTTGCCTATCTCCTTAGGCGGGCATGCATCCGATGCATGACCCAATCGACGACAAGAAGTACAAAATAAAGGCAGATCCTCATACACTATCGACTGTAAAATCATTCTACCCTTTGCCTGCAGATAAATTTTCTGTGGTAAATCCTGCGAAACATCAACCTCAACACAGACCCTAGCCACTGAAGGGCGCAGGCCATCAGCAGTCGCCACATCTAGCTTCAAGGGTATCCCAATTGGTCTTACTACTTCAAATAGCGCAGCGCGATGATGTAAGTGTATGGGCAACGACGGCAGCGCTACCCAGACCGGAACAATAGGAACATCCGCGCTGGGATCAAAATCCACTGTCCATTTCGTAATTCTCATATGACACCCAGAGATGTGCCAAGAACGACGATAAAAACATCGCAAATAGTCCGCCTCATTGCGGAAATTTAAGAGAATATGGGTTTGATCAATCAATGTAATACGTAAATCCTGTTGGAAACCGATTTTCTCAAACACTTGACGTATTATTTTTAAAGGGGGTCTGCCATACCAGAAAGTTCCAACCAAAGAATACCTGTAGGGTTCGGCCAGCGCATCGATTTCCGTGTCAAGAAATGAGATCATGGGGATTCCTTTGTAGCGAGAAACGGTTTTCAGCGCGATCGCTATATTGCCTGTATTTGCAGCACCGGTAACAACAGGAGAGTATCCGGAAGCGGGGAAGACGTGAGGGAGAATAGTGAAGTATTGGGAGAGAAGATCAAGGTTAGCGGCGGCGGCTAACGCCACCGGAGGGCAAATCGCTGGAGCCGCACCATAAAAATATATGTTATATATATATATTATGTAAAGCATAATATATATATATATATATATATATATATTATGTACGACTTCGGTACGTACTGGGTTATGTTTACTTCATGCATTTCACGTGCTTATTTCTCATTTCTAATACATGGATGCATACTGGCGGTTGGCACACTCAATTGGCATGTCAGAAGAAGGAGGCATTATATCTTTATCAACTCACATTTCACATATCCAGCAATGACGTGAGAGCAATTTCAACACATACACAGGCGGCCCAGGGACTCTCCCCAGCATTCATCTATTTATTTTCATTTGCATCAATGTACGACGTTTTTCCCAGACATATAAATATGTACGCTTTTTCCTTCGCCAAGGTTTTATCCACATGGGTGGTTTTACTTGGCAAGGTTATAATGCGGCATATCATATATGACTGGAGACACGTCATCATTAGTGCTTTGTATCACTTATTTTCATACTCTGACTTTTGTACTGTGGTTTCCTTCTGCCACAAGTGAGGTATTAAATAAAATCAAAACTTTCGGGAAAAAAAATTATGTAAAGCATCTGAATAAACATATTATTCTTGAAAAAAATATATTATGTAAAGAAATTTTATTCAAAAGCGTCTCTTATGGTCGAGGGATACTATATTACATCAACAGCAATTGTCATCATAAGAGAAAAGCGAATGAAGAAAAGTAAGTATGTGCAACCTCTAGTCATATACGATATGGCGCATTAAAACCTTGTCAAGTAAAACCACCCTTATGGATAAAATCTCGACGAAGGAAAAAGCGTACATATTTATATGAGTAGATGGTTGAGGATATAATGAGTACAATTGTGAATGAGAAGAAATAATGAAAAGAAACATTGTCCTTGATCGGGAGGAGACATGCAGATCGGCGATGATGTAGATATAGAAGAAAGCCAGCAGAATCCTTCGTGTCAACAGCAAGCAATATGACGCTTTGTTCCTTCCACTGTATCGCTCACTCATTCTAGAGACGGATTGTTTGCAGCTGATATCACGTCTCTCGCGGCCATGCTTGGTTCATGGAAATTACTATCTTTGTTTGCTTCATACATTAACACACCTTCATCGACTGAACTTTCTGCATATTTATAGGGAGACAAATATGGCAGCCCATTATCTTGCTCAACATGCGATGTGGAACCCTCGCACGCAAGCTTACACTTCTCACACGCTTCCTCCATTAGTGCGTGGCTCCATTTCATTGGATCTCTCTACAGCTCATTTACGTGTTCCTTAATCAAGTCTTCCGCATGGATTGACACACATTTCATTCCTCTGCCTGTATCCTGCAGGATGCAGGCAGACTTGGTATGCTTTGTATTTCGTTGGTGATACGGTTGTTGTTGTGTTCCATTGCCACTTTTAATGCTATTTTTCTCCTAACATGTGCATGGTTTGGATGCTTCCTCTGGATGGCCTACATGTATGATGCGGATGAGACAACCTGGCCCCCTCACTCATCATAGCTATTTTTGGCGATGACCTATGATGGCAATTTATGCGGCTTTTCACCCTGCTCGTTGTCTGTGTTTTCCAACACAGGCAACGTTGGTGCGTTTTCTTATAGTATGCTATTTATTCATCATGCACCACTTCCATTTATCGTTTCATTTGACTTGCATAGCCTCACACCTGTGTTTCTTTGGTTATGTTGGACCTCACTGCAACTATTATTGGCGAGGACATCAACGCTTAGCTTCAAGCGGAAACAGGACAATATCTTGGATATATCTACCACCAGCCGCGGTCCTTCAACAGCGTCAAGACATCTTCCACGCCACCGAGCCAACTTTACTATACAACAATCACTTCCATGTATTTAAGTTTCTATAGCCTCAATATCAATGATAGCTGTATAAATATGTACGCTTTTTCCTTCGCCAAGGTTTTATCCACAGGGGTTGTTTTTCTTGGCAAGGTTTTAACGCGGCATATCATATACGACTGGAGATATACAATTCTTAGCTTTTTATTTCATTTATTCACATACGATGAGCTTTGTAATATGGCTTTCCTCCGCCATAAGAGAGGTTTTTAATAAAATTTCCTTTCCATAAAAAAATGTGTATATATGTGTGTATAGAGAGAGAGAATGAGCAAAACCTTATACACTCTACCCAAACCCATGGCAACCTTATACCCCAAGAATCCAATTCGGCAAGCCCATGATTGAAAGAAAGAAGGAGAAACTTTCGCCAACGAAACTCGAATCGAATATCGGTATAGTATAAACGGACAATGTAAGTATCCTTTCTGTACTTATTATGAATTTGTGAAATTCGTATCATTACTTTCGTATCAAAATATAGATCATGTATAAGTACACATGATTGCATAACTTGTTGTATAACTATACATGTGGGTAACCTTGTCCGTGTATATGACTATGCATGTACAGTGGTGATTCCGGACTCATCTTAGGAAATTGAGTTTATATGTGACTTTGTTAATGATGTGAGATTTTAAAAGCAAAAGGTGAAATTTGAGCACTGATTGAAAAGTAATTTCAAAAAAAGAGAAGATGGTTTGTGCAAATCATTATATGAATATGATATTATTCTATGTATGTTATATATGTATGTGTATATATATGCGAATTATAATTTTGATATTGCATGTGTGTGCCAGAAATTAATTTGGGATTTGAAGAAGAGTATTTTCGGATATAGACTGGATTTTTGACATAAGATATGATGCAATTAGCGCACGAATATGGATGAAATTTGGATGATTTTATGGGGATTAATGAGCGAATCGGTATCAATTTTTGGTGGAATTTGATGGGGGTTTAAGATGGGGTTTTCTATGATTTGATAGCGGAGATTGGTTGGATATAATAAAAGAAGAATTCTGGTGGTCGATGCTGACAAGCAGCGACGGCGTGTGTGCCACACGCACTGGTGAGTGACCGCCTGTGGCAGCACCGCCAGCCGCACATGAGGGCGCGTGTGACCTCGGATGGCACCTATTTTTGCAACGTTGTGTTCAAAATGAATTTTTCTAGTAGCCTGATGTGTAAGATGTGAAGAGATGTTGGTGGTGCGCGTTTTAAAGGGGGAACGAGGAGTAGGGTTTTTGGGGAGTGAGAGGGGACAGGGCTGAGGGAGTGGGGGTCACAGAGCAGTATGTCAGTGGTGGGGCTGAGGGGGCACGGGTGAGGTGAGTGAGGTTGGATAGTGGGTTTGGAAAGAAGTGTGCCGAGGGAGTTACGTGTACCTATATACGTGTATATGTACATGTATGGGCGTGGGCATATGTACGTGCATACATACATGGCTGAGAGTGACACTTTTGGTAATTTAAAAATGTTTGACTGTTTGGAATTATTTGGTTTTGAGGGCATTTTGGTAATTTTGGACCTTTTTGTAATCTTAGTGAACTTTTGGTACTTAGAAAATGATTTTGGAAATTGCATTACATGTTTTGAAAATTCACCTTTACAACATGAAATATATTATTAAGCTGGATTAGTTCCAAACAAATAAAGCGTCCGGGCATATTGACTATTTTGGATATCTTGTGCCCGGACATATAGGCCGCTATTAGGGCCCGCCATAGGCGTAACTACTTAGTCTGGGACAGGGTGTCTATGGCATATTGACTATTGGTGGACCAATTCGTGAGTCTTACAGTATAAGTTATTTGTAGGAGAAGTGTTATAGGTATTGCATCGATTTTGGACTGCTTCGGCTGGATTTTTGATATTTTGGATTCCTTGGACTTTGGACATTGGACCGGCTAAACTTGATTTGGATATTTGGATTTGCACCGAGTTGAACTCAGATTTTGACACTTGATTTTGAACAGGTTTGGAACAGGATTTAGTTTTAGAATTCGAAACTTCGGAAATTTGTTTTGGAACTTTGACTTTGACTTTGCATTCATCGATTTGGAAATTGCATCATCGATTTTAACTTGGACTAACATCTGATTGGCTATGATTGGTTTGACTTGGTCATTGGTCTATTCGTTGACTTTGTTGCTTAATTGTTACAGGGGCATAAATGTAATTTTATTTGCGAATGAGAAGCATGATATTTTCTATATTGTTATTTATTTTTGTTACACTTGCTTCTCCATGTAGGATCCCATGGTGAGTACAGTGAGGCTACTTACTGGGCAGTGTATGTCGCTCATGCTATACGTTGGTTTTGTTTTGCAGACCAACAAATATATGATTAGCATATGCAGAGGATGTGACTGAAAGGAGATTTCGAGATTCAAGGATATTCTGATGAGATTTTCGAGGACTTAGTTGAGACAGTTATTTTTGATACTCAAGGTTTATGTGTTTTGGAGGTTTAGTATTTATCTACGTTTGACATTTGTATCGGATTAGTTTGGCATAGACAATTGTATTAATGACGATGATTACTTTATTGAGGATTTTTTTGTTTATGACTTCCGATGATGTTTTGTTTCGTCTTTGATGCCTTGTATTTTCCTTAGCGAAATAAGACAGATGAGTCGTTTTGAGTACTAGGGCTCGAGACTGGTCGCTACAGGTGGTATTAGAGCATGGCTCTAGATCCACGGCGGAAACGTAGATTTCGGACATGATCTTAGAAATTAAGTTACGATTTTGCCCCTGTGTCACAATCTTATACATAAGTGGTGATTTTGATTAAGAGTTGATCTGGACATTAGACGATGATTTGAACGTAAGTAATGACCTTAGTCATAAGCGGTGATTATATTCTAAGCACTAAGAAATGACTTAGACTTAAGTGACGATCGGTTAAGGGGTACATATACCTAGAAAGATATTAAATCCATGTGATTTCGATTAATTCTATTATCTAAGTTTTGATCATAACCCTTTGCACATTTCATTAATCGTGATTTTAGTAACCCTAAGTGAATTGTGTATAATTAAATTACATAAATTGTATTGTTAACCATGATGCCTTTAGCAGGCGCTCGTTAATGCATAAATTTAGATAGGCATGGCAGTTACTAGGGCTGCTTCTCCATAGCAGCAGCATGAGACCTGATACCATTAGGGTATCTAAAGTAGGTTCATGCCTCTACTTTGATAGTAGTTTCGAAACGCGTCTAGGTCTAAATTGAGATCGTAGCTACTAAGAAATAATTTATAGTAGAATGATAGAAACTAAGTAACGATTTATGCATTATGATCAGTAGAGTTTAGTGAAAGATATCATATAAAGGAATTTATAGTCTATGGTTAAGAGGTTGAAATTAGTGTTATCAAAATAGGTCGACGATATTAGTCTTATTAGATATATTGATCGATAGTGATATGCGAGAATCGACTATCGTAAGTGCATTGGAATGGTAAATTGTTATAAAATCTTGGGTTAAGTGTCGATTCTTAGGGACATCGAACTACTTGGCTTGAAGTTAGTAGGCTTGAATTGAAATAGGATAAGCATGAACAGGTAGTGGTTATTTTCCACGTGGGATTTAACTAGGTTATATCTTATAAGACACAACTCACTTTGTGGGACCATGAAAGAAGGACCTTATGCATCCATCTTCTCTTCTGAATATCAGCAATGAATTCTTAAAAGATTCTCTTCAAATACTTCAGGGGCACAACATCAAACTAAAATACTATTGATGATATAATCAATCTAAGCTTATGAAATTGCTAAAATATTAAGTACAGGCCAAAGCCAATGTAGAAGGAAAGACGCATAAATTTGGTGAATACATAAAGCACGGGCCAAAGGAAGCAAGTCAGATAACAACACAAGACTCTGATCTCCCCCAACCCTGCTGCCTTACATAGGATTAGGTAGAAGAAGCATAGTTCATCATGTAATTGTTGGAGAATATGTAGATTGCATAGGAAAAACCAAACAATAAAGACAATGAAAGCCGAGACGAGTTTCGGGATAACTCTATCCTTAAAGCAATTTAGCCTCTACCGGTGAGCAAGGTAGACTGCAATTGCTAATGCTTCCCAAGATATAACAGCTTACTCTCTTTAGTTTGCTCTACTAGAGAAAGTTTGAACTTGATGGTAGAAGAGATTGATAGTAGAGAGAATGAGAGAAGAAAGTACTGCAGAAAATTTCACAAGTTTTCAAGAGTTTTTCATGTATGTGTTGAAGATAGCAAAGCCTAATATTTATAGCCTTTTGGTTTTCAAAACACAGGTTTAAAAGACCATTTTTTGCAGTTTTTCCCCCCTAGGATCGGCCATGAACGTTCAATATGAAAGGAGATGTCATTTGGAGGAGAAGATGCATCTTTTATGAACAGTTGGAGCACATTAGGCGCCTCATGTCACTTCGAACGACTGTACAAAACGACATCCAACGACTGTACAAAATGACATAGGAGCTTCATGTGACATCGAACGACTGTACAAAATGACATTAGGTGCTTCATGTGACATTGAACGACTGTACAAAATCACATTAGGCGCTTCATGTGACATTGAACGCCTATAGGCGTTCGAAGTGTTCTAGAAGTGTTCCCAAACACTTCGAACGCCTACATGAGGCGCTTCAAGTGTTCTGGAAGTGTTCCAGAACACTTCGAACGCCTACATTAGGCGCTTAAAGTGTTTGGAACACCCCCATTTCCTTCCATTGTTCATAAAACACTCCAAACTTCATCCAATCTCCTATCAACAGGTTACATAACATTATACAAGGTTGAATCACAAGATTTAAAGTACTTTTAAGTACTTTTTCCAACAATCCCCCACATGATCCAATCTTGTAAAGTCACAAATGAACGACCATAAACCAACCTTTCTACTATCAACCAAAGATAATGATACATAATGGATACGATGACTTGTGGTCTTGAATCGCCGGTAGTACAACTTGAGTTATATAAACGGAAGTAAGATGAACTTTGTCTTGAATCTTACTCCACTATTGTTTATATGAACTACAAGAAGACATATCATTATCTACTTCTTCAAGTTCGCGGTTTTGGTGTGATATCGGCCCTGCACCTATCTCGGGATTCATAAGCTCTCTAGAGAGTTTTCCAAGCTCTCACAGGAAGCGGCACCACTTCCAAGCTTATATAGGTGAAATTCATCAAGTGTGTACTGCTCACACTACCATTCAACATTGCTATGAATTTTCATTAAGAGATTCTCAAAAGATCACCCTCAATTCTTGCAGCAAGTACTATCTTCAACAACACCATAGGGAGAGACAACGTTGATAGTACTGAATAGAACTCTTTTGTGACTTGTTTTTACCACATTGAACTCTGTTCGTAGGATCTCTACTAATAGTGAGTTGGGTTCCCGCCACATAGAGCTCACAACAACTGGAAAGTCTCACCCCCCTCGATGTTACTGTGGGTCTCTCTCATAGACCTTGCACTGTCTATGTTTTGCCCAAGAAAACTCATGATTGTGCACAATCTCATGATATTTCCTTTCAGTGATTTTCTTTAACAAATCACTCAACATAACAATATGATTTTTCAACAAGCAAATCACCAAACTTAAGATGATTTTTCACTAAGCAAATCATCAAACTTAGGATGATTTTTATCAAGAAAATCATCAAACTTGGGATGATTTTTATCAAGCAAATCATCAAACTTGTGATGATTTTTATCAAGCAAATCATCAAACTTGTTTTTACAAACTGTCTCTTACAAGCATGATCAAAAGTATCATGATGCGTCATAAACAGCAAGCAAGCCTATCATCCTTATAGACTTGGAGCATTAATCATCAAATGACTAGAACAACATAGTGGCCATTACTTTGGTGATTAAACAACACAAGTTATTTACACGTTCAGCATTCACATGTTATAATAACTTTGTTCTTAAATGAAAGTATTGAAAGGCTAAACCCCCACATTTCACCTCAATCTATATATCAACAATTACTTCAACATTCATCTTTAACTAATCACATAGTAACCAGCAACTAGCTATGGTATAGATTAATTCAAAAGGCTTTCAACAGTGACCATAGACTAAACGTTCTATGTCACTTTAGAGCAAACTCCAACAATCTTCTTATGAACCAAAATTCATAAGGAGCCAGCACTTTTGATCTTTCAATCACACCATAGTTTCAACAGTGTGGTTTTCCAAAAGCTAACAACTAAAACTAGAAACCCAACATTCATGATTTCTAGGTTTTGCTTTCACATAACACATTAGCTAGTTTTACCATAGAGAACAAATGACTAAGACTAGAAAATTTTATTTTCGTAAGTTTATCTTCATCAAAAACAACTAGTCTCAGTCAACCCATTTCAACAAGAAACTTTATTCATAAAGGATGAAAGCAATCTATCTAATCTTTCCTTCTCAGATTTCTTATTATTTACTATAGAATGCTTTCATTATACACAAGCAGCATGCTTCACATTTCAACTTTTAGACCGATTTTCTCTTTCCATGAAACTCTACGTTGAAATGCAAAACTAATTACACACATTAAGACAAGTATTTAACACCATAGATTAGCAAGACTCATGTTCTTGTTTATCATCATGCATAATACATGAAACGACTTAAATAAACTAGATGCAAATCTATTAAGCTCATAAATCACATATGTAACGTAAAACAAACATCAAAACCCTTGTTTGATAGCAACTCAGAGATCATTCCTACATGTGTAAGAATATCACAAATATTGCCAACTCCAGTTTTTATAGACAAAGTTAACTTTAAGTGCACCTACTGCTGTCCAAACTCTTGGATTTCTAGTGCATCATTAAAGAAACTAGGCTATCTCTCTACTGGTTGCAATAAACTTGATAGATATAATCTATCATCCTTTCCGAGAAACTATCAACAAGATTACCTCATAGAAGACCGTTATGATCTCCTTATCCTCCATCATGTTGATACTCTAAGCAACTTCTCATTCATCTGTCACCAACATTCATGTTGGTAATCCCCTTGTTTCTTTGTATCCTTGAGCATTCTCTGGTTGACACATCGCATGTCCATGTCCTCCAACAAACTCTCCATTTCTCTGTTAGGACGACTGCTGCAATGACATCATCTGCTGCGCTTGAATCCTCCACAGGGTTTGTCATCTTGAGCACGTATGAAACAGAGAGCATCTCGAGAAAAACAACACCTTGGCCGCCCATCTCTTGTAGAACTCACCATCAAATGGCTCCAACTTTGTCATATCCAGAAGAGCTTGTTTGGTTGCCATAGAATTGCTTTAAGATTGTTGGAGAATATGTAGATTGCACAGGAAAAACCAAACAATAAAGACAATGAAAGCCAAGACGAGTTTCGGGATAACTCTGTCCTTAAAGCAATTTAGCCTCTACCAGTGAGCAAGGTAGACTGCAATGGCTAATGCTTCCCAAGACATAACAGCTTACTCTCTTTAGTTTGCTCTACTAGAGAGAGTTTGAACTTGATGGTAGAAGAGATTGATAGTAGAGAGAATGAGAGAAGAAAGTACTGCAGAAAATTTCACAAGTTTTCAAGAGTTTTTCATGTATGTGTTGAAGATAGCAAAGCCCAATATTTATAGGCTTTTGTTTTTCAAAACACAGGTTTAAAAGACCATTTTCTGCAGTTTTTTCCCCCTAGGATCGGCCATGAACGTTCAATATGAAAGGAGATGTCATTTGGAGGAGAAGATGCATCTTTTATGAACAGTCGGAGCACATTAGGCGCCTCATGTCACTTCGAACAACTGTACAAAATGACATCGAACGACTGTACAAAATGACATAGGAGCTTTATGTGACATCGAACGACTGTACAAAATGACATTAGGCGCTTCATGTGACATTGAACGATTGTACAAAATCACATTAGGCGTTTCATGTGACATTGAACGCCTATAGGCGTTCGAAGTGTTCTGGAAGTGTTCCCGAACACTTCGAACGCCTACATGAGGCGCTTCAAGTGTTCTGGAAGTGTTCCAGAACACTTCGAACGCCTACATTAGGCGCTTAAAGTGTTTGGAACACCCCCATTTCCTTCCATTGTTCATAAAACACTCCAAACTTCATCCAATCTCCTATCAATAGGTTACATAACATTATACAAGGTTGGATCACAAGATTTAAAGTACTTTTAAGTACTTTTTCCAACAGTAATAAATTGCTACAAACACCAGAAAATTCCCCCATCTACTTGTTTATCTCAACATTCATTTCTCAAGTATAACTGCCAATTTACAGAAATCAATTGTCACCAACAGATGAGGAGTTCGCCCTCCAATACTTCATCTGGACTAAAGGATTTTTCTTTTTTTTTTTGCGGGGTGGGGAGGGGCCATCCTACAGACTATCTTTCAAAAAATTCAATAATATAATACATATTGCACAAAATCATCTTTCAAAGAGGGCAAGTTATGCAAAAATCTATTAAATAAGTCAAGTCATCTGGCAAAATCTGAGATTGTATAGTTGACTGAGCATAAAGCTTAACAATCCTGCACATGATAAATAAGATTTATGCTTTTATTATTAGATTTAATGATGCTCGCTAACTTACCATACTAACCCTCCTGATACATAACCGACATGAAGTAAAGACATTCTGTGATGAATATCGGATTTTTCTGTAATTTGTGAAGATAATGTTTTAAAAAACGACAAAATAAGGAAATGGGGAAAGAAGATGTCTAAGATGCTCATATGTCTAAAACATTCAGAGACTACAGAAATGCCGTAAAACCAGGTTATTGAGCACCTATTCAGATATTTTTAAGACAAACAAAGTAACAAGTGCATCACAAGAACTCTTGTCTCAGCAATATGTAAATTAACCATATGTAAAATATAACACGTTTCATCCACAGTAAATTCTCATCATTTTGAAGTCTATCTAACGTGAGAGTTAAAATGCAACATAACTAAGGATCTCCACTCACACCTGAGAAAACGTCGATCAATATTTAATTAGTGTGCCGTGCTAGAATTGGGTAATCTAAGTTAAAGATTTTATCATGTGTATACTAATGCTAGACTTATAAGAAATTGTACGTAGGAGATCGGTATTAGGAAATAAGGATGAAATATAGAATGTATACGAGTTATTGGACTATTATTTTTCAAGTAGTTAAATATTTTCATATAAGCACGTACCTCACAATACACCTACATTTTAAAGGTACTTCAAAGATTTTGTTTCTAAATATTTCAACTAATTTCATTCTTTTTATATAGTCTATCAACTTTACAAGGCTATACTTTCTTTTTGAATTTATATATCAACATAATGGAATTTCAACTACTTCTGACAACTCTAAAAAATAGTTATATTTTCAAATATTGATGCTCTTCAAAGAACGATATGTTTATATATTTCTTAATACAATATCTTAAATTTTCGTTTTAGTCGCATCTATTTTGTTAAAATAAATTTGATTTATCGACTATCGATATTGCAAGCAATTTATCCATTAAAGGTGTTGAAGTTATCCATTTGCGATGAACTCACTTAATTTTTTGTGAAACAAAAAAAATGTAGCTTTCAAAATATATATATTTCTTTTGGAAAGGAAACACACCGTGTTCAAATCATTTTATGAAAAGAAACTATTATGATGGTTGTGTTTCAATTATTTCAAAGTGGTTTTACCTGTAATACTTTTGCAAACAAGTATACCATTATTTTTATATGAGGTCAAGTGAGACACCGTTTTGCGAAAACAAATATATGATACTTTGGTTTTTGTGTTTACAAAGTAGAAAGATTATACTTACAAATAATTAAAAGTACATGAATTTTCTTTTTCATTTGTTTACCATATTAAAGAAAAACATGTCCATACATATATTTCGTATATTAGGCTGTTAATAGTTAGCCAAAGGAGTAAGGACATGATAATAGAGCTAGTTTATAAATATCCAAGAATTCATTCTGAAGACTTAGTTCTACATTGAGAGAGTGTGATGACTAACATATGGAAATACTGAATGGGTATTTAGTTTGGTTATCTATCTAGGTAATGGATCATATATGATTAGTTTTAAGAATTCGAATTGCAGAATACAATTATGTTAGTTGAATGTTACACGTTAAGTGGCGCGAGTGGAGTTTGAAGGCTTAACAACCTCAAAGTGAGATTGATACGATGACTATTATGATTTTTTGTAGGTGAATGAATTAAGTAGTATTATACTAAGTTAATATTTATGTAATATGCAAGTTTCGAGGACGAAATTTATTGTAAGAGGGGAGATCTGTTACGTCCAGTAAACTTGAAGGGAAAGGAAAAGAAAATAGAGGAAGAAAAAAGAAAATAGAAGGAAAAGTATAATTATATCTTATGGAATAATAGTTATCCTAATACTATTAGGGTTGAAATATGAAGTGCATATGATAAGGTTGCAAATTAGAAGATTACATTGAATACAATTTCCTAAACCTGCTAGGAAACCTAATTGTCACCTATCTATATATACACACATACAAGACAAAACCCTATTCTATTCCCCATCCGCTCAGCTGATGGCATGCCAAATCCCATAAAGTTCCTGTCGCCCTCCTTTTGTCACCGTTGGATGGCAGCCACATTCAAAAGGAAAAAATGATATTTTTTTGATGAAAGAAAGGTTGTACCGTCTAGGTGTTTTATTAAAAAATTATATATATATATATATATATATATATATCCTTATTCACAATACATTTGGTGGCTGACTATGCCCATGGGTGGGAGGTTGTTCCTCTGGAGGTTGTGGCGCCAGTCACTTCCAATTGCTGACAACCTTTGTCGCTGGCAATCTATTTTTCCTACACAGTATATCTTTTGCAGGCAAAATTCTAAGCATCTACACCATATTTTTCTTCATTGTGCCACTATAAAACCGCTTTGGCTGGCTATATCCATCATTTTCTCTGGCCTATATATATATATATATATATATATATATATATATATCCTTATTCACAATACATTTGGTGGCTGACTATGCCCATGGGTGGGAGGTTGTTCCTCTGGAGGTTGTGGCGCCAGTCACTTCCAATTGCTGACAACCTTTGTCGTTGGCAATCTATTTTTCCTACACAGTGTGTCTTTTGCAGGCGAAATTCTAAGCATCTACACCATATTTTTCTTCATTGTGCCACTATAAAACAGCTTTGGCTGGCTATATCCATCATTTTCTCTGTCCCAGTGCCCTCCCAATCTACTATATGGGCATTCTTGATGCGTTGGTGGAGGTCGTCCTCTACAAAAACAATGTTCGGACAGCTGCGAGTTGTGGTTCCATCATTTGTGGTTTGGGTTATCTGGAAAGAATACGCACGCATTCGGTTTGGTGATGACAACTTTTCGTATAGACGTTTGTTTGAGGGTGTTCGAGATCATGTATATACCTGATGTGCAGTTACACAAGGCTGGAAATTCTCTCAGCATCTTCCTTACTTGGTTACGATTTCATTTTCCTTGATTATTCGCAGACGCATTCCACAAATAGTTCGCTGGGTAAATCCTCCCACAGGTAAGCTTAAGTTGAATGTTGATGCTACAGTGAAACAATCCTCAGAGCTGCAGGAGCAATTTTGCGTAATCATCATGGAGAATTCATTTCGGCGATATGTTTCTGCTTGCTGGCCATGATCCTACTACAGGCTGAGCTTATGGCTCTCCAATTTTCCCTCATTTTTTATTCCCAGGTTTATGATCTGCTGATTGTTGAAACGGATTGCAGCGTTCTTTTGCAGCATATAGAGGCACCGGCCACATTTACGGGTGCTTATCCTTCTGAGTTGTAGCGCCTAGATCTTTTTTTTAGACTTAATGCATCAACTCTTCACTATTGTCCTCGTGAAGCAAACACGGTGGCACATACACTAGCACCACATGGGTTGCGTTCAGCGGGAGTTACACATTATTCTACGTTCGCGGCCTTGCCTTGTGAAGTTAGAGGAGCACTAACTCTAGATACCTCCGTTCCGAAATTAAGATTCTAATTATTATGTCTCCCAATGGGTTGACATCATATGGAAGTGGTTGCCTATGTCTATCTATGGCATAGGCAACGCCGGAATTTTTTTACTTCCGTTTTTTTATTTCATTTCTTTTTCTCTCATATGCGTTTTCGGCATGTGTCACACATTGGTTTTCTATGCTTTTGCCGAGGCATGCGATTCTGCGGTATGGCTTTGTGCTGGACTATTCATGCTTCCAAACTCACGTGCGCTGGACTTGATTCTGCGGTTGCCTGTGTTCACGATGAATACAGGCAACGTCAGTATGTATGGAGATGGTGTCACTTTTCTTATAATATTGTTGGTTTATATTATACTAATCTCAATGCTTTTGTGGTTCCCGTTGCATGTATTTCTTTGGCTCTCATGCGCAACACAACGGAGAACATCTACTCGATTATGCATGCAAGGGTTCATCAGTGAAGCATTCTTTTTTGGACAAAGATGTCGCTCGATAGCCATTGATGATGGCAATGGTGCATCATTTCATTTGCAAATCGATCATTGTAATTTATTTAGTTTCGCAAGCTATATCTTAATGTCTTCTAATTTCTTGCGCACACTGTATATTTTTATGGTTTTGTTTTGTTTAATTTGGGAGAGTCTCCCACCTTAGCTTAGTTGGCATATTGTAACCACGGTATTCCTCCGCCACAAGTGAGGGACTGATATATTAATAAAACATCTGGACGGTACTGCCCGTCTTTCATCAAATATATATATATATATATATATATATATATATATATATATATATATATATATATATATATATGTGTGTGTGTGTGTGTGTGTGTATATGTGTGTGTGTGTGTATATATATATGTATGTATATATATATGTATATATATATATATTAAAAATATATATATGTATATAAAATAAGCATCCTGCTTGTGCCTCCAGGCGGCGGCGGTAGGCTGTGCCTTTGCCGCTGCTCCTCCCCCTTCTATCGACTCTTTACTTTTCTTCTACTGATACCCTATCCATGGCATTCATGCTGACACAACTGAACCCTATGGCCACGCCGTCAGATGCAATTCCGGCGCCTCCAAAAACTTTTGCATCACTGTTTTCGTCGACTCCTTCGATCATGGTGCCGAAGCACATTCAAAAATTTTAGGGCAGTCCAATGATTTCATTTACGGAGGAGGAAATCTAATCTTTGGCTGCTCCATATCGTTTTACGCTGGTGGGCACTTTCTGGTATGGGCGCCCTCCGCTAGCGATGATCCGCTCGGCTATCTACCGCATTGGCTTCTTTGGGGACATAAAAGTCGGCTTGCTCGATGCCACGCATGTTTTACTTCATTTTGATCATGAGCAAGTTTATTTTTGTTGTTTCTCATGTCGCAGTTTGATGATCTCCAGCAAACATATGTGAATCACGAAATGGACGTTTGGCTATAATCTGGCGGTAGAAGTGCCCATAGTCCCGATTTGGGTCTCTTTCCTTGGACTTCCAATTCATTTTCGTAGGAAAGATGCGTTTTTTCATATTGCCCAGATGGTTGGTACGCCTTTGAAGCTAGATGAGGCTACCACATCCGCTAATCGCCCATCGGTAGCCTGTATCTATGTTGAAGTGGATGTTTTGAAGGAATTGCCGCAACGGGTTTACATTCAGGCTCCTTCGCGAGTAATCATTCAACATGTTGAATATGAAGATTTGCCGTCATATTGCACTGGATGTTATCGACTGGGGCATATTCTCGCCGATTGTGGCAAGTCGATCGGACAAACCCACTGAGCAAGATCAACTGCTCAAACGGAGTAATATGGAGGATAAGGACAGAAAGCAGGCAGATAAAACGGTGTCTGCCGGACTCAGCTCCACTAGCTAAAGCAGCGTCTGCTGCAGTCATCAAGCAGCCTTCAGTTGATATTTTGCTGCCTTCACCGTCTTTGGTAGCTAAGCCACCATCGCTAGACATGGGTGCTATAGCCGAAAATTTTGAATGTGCAAGATGTCTCGCGATTAAGGGGAGTGGATGATTGTATATTGGGTGATCTTTCAGTGCATGTAGCAGCATCCTCTCTTTCGGATAGTGAATTAGTTCTCCCGCTAAATGTCAGACAGCTGGATGCGCAAGCTCATGACATTTTTGCCACAATGGCTAATCTCTTTGAATCCACATATTTAGATACAAGCCGATCAATGGCACCTCAAGAAGCATCTGTTGATCCCCAGTTTTTTGTGGCCATGCGAATGCTGCGTCGTAGTCAACATGCAGTCCCCACATCGCCAAGGATAACAAGGTTACAGGTTTCTCACCTCTCTAACTCTTTTGATGCTTTATCGTAATGAAGATAATGATATGGAATGTTAGATGTATACGTACCTCAATGAATTGCTTCCTTTCACTTGTTCGTCGTTATCATCTACATGTATTAGTAGTCATAGAACTAAAGCTAAGGCTTCGTTGTTGTTGTCATATAGATTGCAGTTCGGTTTCTCAAAAGCTTTATCCGTTTGTGATGATCATATTCTGTTTTTTTGGAAGGACTCCCTATTATCGCTGGAGGAGGAGCGATCAGGGCAGCAAAATTACTCCATAATATTTAATTGATTAGCGTCTGGAGAGAGATTTCGGCTTACCGCATTTTATGGCCTACATTCCAAACCTGCTAGAAGGCCGCTGTGGGTAGATTTAAAGTTGTTTCATACTTCGCTGACTATTCCTTGGCTGGTGGGTGAGGATTCTAACACATTTTGATCTTTGGATGAAAATCGGGGAAGATCTGTGCCAACGTTGCTTTCTTTACAAGACTTTAATGACTGTATATATGCATGTGACTTACAAGAGATATCATTTTAGGGGTCTCTATATACATGGTGTGATGGCCGCGGCTTAGGCCGTGTTTGGCGACGTCATGATTGATTCTTGTGCTCTTCATCTTTTTTGGATATGTTTTCGATTACACAGGTCCAACATCTAGCTAGGGCTACCTCTAATCATGATCCACTTTACTTAACATGTGATTTTTATAATCTAAGGGGGCCTGCTGCCTTCATATATCTTGATGTCTGGGCTACACATCCAGACTTCGATATGTTGGTTCAGCATAATTGGCAGTCCTTTCCAACGTTGGGAGGTATGTGGGGTTTCTTTGATAAGCTTCGCCATTTATGGAATCAACTAAAGCAGTGGAATAAGGAGGTTTTAGGCAACATCTTCGACGTGGTTGCTCAAGCCAAAGAGGAGGTAACTGCTCGAGAGCGGGCATTTGATTCTGCATCCACTGAGACTACACGCGAAAGGTATCATCAAAGTATTGCACAGTTGAGGCTTGCGCAGACACGAGCATTTCTTTATTGGAAACAAAAGGCGAATGTTAAATGGCTTAAGGAAGGGGATGCTGACACCTCATTTTATCATCAAATGGTAAAGGATAAGAGGAGAAGGCAATATATTTGCAGAATCTTACGTCTGGGTGGTACCGAATGTGTGCTCAGTCCAGACATAGAAGCGGAGGCTGTGCATTAGTTTTCGGACATTTTTGCAGCGGAGCTGGTAGCTGACTGTGATGCTATCCTTCGGCAGATTCCAGCTCTATTAACATCGGATGGTAACATTATGTTGCAAGCCAAGCCGACTTTGCAGGAGGTCAAATAGGCTGTGTGGGATCTTAGCCCTTCTAGTGCAGCAGGTCCAAATGGATATCCGGGCTCTTTTTACAGACGATTTTGGTAGATCATACATCTTGATGTCCTTCAGACAGTTCAAGAATTTTACTTAGGAATGCTGATGCCTAAGCAGGTAGCCTCCACTACTATAATATTGATTCCCAAGGTGCCGAATCCTCTGACATTTGCGGACTTCCAGCCTATTTGCTTGACAAACTTTGTATCTAAAGTGATTACGAGATTGATCTCTACTCGGCTGGGCCGCTTGTTGCCCAAACTCATTTTGCCGGAACAAACAGGTTTTATGAAAGGACGGGCATTACAAAACAAATCCTTCTAGCCCAAGAGATGGTGCATGTACTGGACAGATGATCTAGAGGGGGCCATGTTATGGTCAAATTGGATATGGATAAAGCATTTGATCATGTAAGTTGACGGCATCTTGATCTTCTTCTGCAGAAATTGGGTTTTACTCTAGACATGTTCGTATTTTGATCAATAATTTGCGAGCTACTCGATGTTCGGTCCTTATAAAGGCAAGCAAGCAAGATTCTTTGCTGCAGGACGTGGTGTAAAGCAGGGAGATCCTTTATCACCCTTACTGTTTATTCTTTCCTCGGAAAAATTCTCCCGTAGCTTGAACGTATTGATGGAAACTGGCACGATAAAAGGGTTTAATGCAGGTCGAGTGCCACGTGTTTCGCATTTGGGCTTTGCGGATGATTTATTGTTATTCTTACATGGATCAAGTCGAAATTTGGATAGGTTTCATCCTTTCTTGACTTCTTATCAGAATGCATCTAGGCAGCTTGTTAATTATCATAAAAGCCAAATAGTGGTGGGCATGGGAGTCTCCGATGTCTCAGCATCGACCGCTTTGGGTATGCGGTTAGCATCTTTACTAATTAAATATCTTGGCTCGTTTCTACATAAAATAATGAACAGATCCAGGTATTGTACAACTTGGTCGACTAAGTTGTTGTCAATGGCTGGCCGGGTGGTGCTACTAAAGCATGTCTTAAGCTCGATGCCAACATATATTATTGCTAGTTCACGCTTGCCAAAGAGCATAATTGATGTCTTGAATCGTAAGATGGCAGATTTTCTTTGGAAAGGCAGGTATCATTGGCGATCATGGCATTCCATATGCCTTGCAACGGAGGAGGGTGGCCTTGGGATACGTAATCTATTGGGCATTCAAAAGGCTTATGATTGTCAGCTTTGGTGGAAGTATTTTCATTCTCGAACACTATGAGCTAAGTTATGCAATAAAAAATATGGTAATCAGCATTCAGTGTACTCGCATATTTATGATTCCCCGATTTGGAAGCGGTTATGTAGCATAAATGACTTTATGGAATCGAAAGGTTGAACGAACACAGAATGCCATGCAATGGATGCCGGATGCTAATGGACAGTTCTCGATAAATCGGCCTATACCATAATAATTGCATCGGATAGTCATTTGTCTGAGACCCACGATATATATATGGGCAAACTCACATCCTGGAATGCGAATGTTTTTATGGAGACTTTGGACAAGATCCTTGCCAATGGTAGATAATTTGTGGTGCTGGAAAACGGTGTTCCCTTCGCAATGCGCCTTTTGTCGTCAAAGCTCAGATACTCAGGATCACATATTTCTACTCTGCTCGAGGGTATGGCCATTATGGGCTGAAGTCTCCATCCTTTTTCCGGGCCCTATGCCCCACTGCTACACCATTAAGGCTCGCCTATGCTGATGGTGGCGCTTATCAAATAAAACATCTATGATAGGTTGGCTGAGGGCGATAGTATCGTCGATTGTAACGTGGATCATCTGGAAAGAATATGCGGCGATACGTTTTGGCACAGAAAATTTCGTTTATAAGCGGTTGTTCGACAAAGTATGCGCATCAATTTATGCATGGTGTTCTGTAATGAATGGTAAAAAGTTTGCAAAAAATATGCCTTGTTTAGTAGCCTTGGTATTCTCTCCACCATTGCGACCAAAGAGATTGCGGATTATTTGATGGGAGTTGCCCCCCTCTGGGAAGATGAAATTAAATATAGATGCAGCGGTGGAAAGGTACCAAGCAGCAGGAGGAGCAATATTGCGAAACGACCAGGGACAACTTGTTTCAGCCATATGCTATGCACTGCCTCTGGTTAGTCCGCTACGAGCAGAGTTACCGACATGATGTTAGCTCTGATTCATTATGCGCAAGAGTATGACAGTATCATCATTGAGACAGATTGCTATTCCATTCTTTTTATGTTGTCGACTGCCCAACCATTTACGGGTTTATTGGCTGCTGAACTAGCACGGGCAGGTCTATTCTTGTCACTTAACCGAGCCACTATTCAATATTGTCCACAGAGAGGCCAACTCTGCATCTCCCATGTTAGCTCAACATGGCAACAGTTCCGTATGTTTACGAAGTTATAATTCCCTCCACTGCCTTCCCTATGAAGTTTGTGGAGCAATACTTATGGATGTACAGCTGCCTGCTTTGCACCATTGATCAAATGTCTCACATAGTGTTGGCAATAATATCTACTAGTTGCATGTGTCATCAAATGGCACATGCAACACTGGTACGATTTCTTTCATTTCATCGGTGTCTTTTTACAGTTTCATACGTTGTGAGCTTAAGGTTATACTTACATATTTTTACCTTGCTTGGATTCGCTATGTTGTTGGCTGCTATGCTTCATGTGAGGTATCAACACTTCTGCAATGCATTGTCGAAGTGCATGGCTGATGCCCGACCTATCCAACTAGAGACATATAATTTGACAGACTTACTTTGTACAAGAGGATGGCTTATAATGCTTGTGTCGCCTTAGTTCTCATTGAATCAAGGTGGCATGGGTATGTGCTATCTCCTATTTTTTACTTTGGCTTACGTTATTTTTACAATAGTTACATCTCAATTTCATGTTGCTTTATGTGAGGTGCGATGGATATCAAGGAATTGTGGTAGCACGGTGTCGAATGCTTGCTATCATTTCAACGGTCACACGTTGAAAACCTACGTGTTTGGAGCGGAAACGTTACATAATTTTCTGCTGTACTATGCGATCATTCCAACTGTATTGCCCCGCTCAAATTGTATAAATATGTACGCTTGTTCCTTCGCCAAGGTTTTATCCACAAGGATGGTTTTACTTGGCAAGGTTTTAATGCGGCATATCATATATGATTGGAGATTGGCACTCATTAGCTCAATACTTTATTTGTTTTCGTACGATGACCATGTTTTTGTAATATGGTATTCCTCCACCAAAAGTGAGGCTGCATAATAATACAAATGACTTTGATTAAAAAAATATATATAAAATAAGCAAAACCCTGTACAGTCTAACCAAACCCACGTTAGCTGATGCGAATACCTCATGCAAGCTTGAACCTTTTCCTTCAAAGCTTCACCTTCAAGGGTTGGCACAAAGGGATACTCTCCCTCCTTACTTCATTCAAGGCAGCAACGGTAGAACAACACCTCCACGACGGGATTAATGTTGATCTTGGCAAACGAATCATTCTCCAAGACGTTCCTCCCTTTGGGCTTGGAAAATACCACCTTAAAGTTAGCTCAAACTTTAAGGATCTTAACCTTGATTTTATGAAGAAACCAAGAAACAAATCAAATGCACAAAGTCTTAAGAGAAAATTTGAATTTTATTGAAGAGAAGAAGTGTGTTGGATGTTATACAAAGTGGGTGGCCAAAGGCCCTTTAAATAGGCAAACAAAGACACTGACTAAATAGAAAAGTCTTAATCTATAACACCAAGTAAATGAAAAAGTCATAAACTAAAACTTGAGCTATATGGAAATAACCTTATACACAACTCTATCTGCCAAAACGAAGAGTTCCTAAACTGCAAGGATGATACCCTAAAATGTAGGAACTTTAAGAGCCTTTTAGCCTCCTTTTGAGCTTTGATCCTTCATTTTGTTGTAGAGACTTGTACGTTCGAAATTGGCCTTTGATGTCTCCTTCAATGTTGTAGAGCTCTCCGAGACCATGATTTCGAACCAAACATTGACACCATTCCAAGTTAAAACAAAGAAGTTATGCTTGTTCAAAGTTTAGCATCCATTCTTGCTTAATCTTCCTCCAAACAAACATTTTCTCCCTTGAAGTTCCCTCTGATACCACCTGCAGAGCCCCGCTTCCAAACTCTAGCATCAGAAACGGTGCACCCGTCGTAGTCTGCTATGAGAATACAAGGCGTCGTTCAATTCTCTTACTCATTAGCAATGACGTAGAAAATTTACACGTGGAAACGTATAAACATGAAATAAACCTTTATTTATTACAACCCAAATTGTATCTCAAATGGGAAAAAGTCCGAAATCCAGTACAACACATAATTAACATAAATAAAGCAAAAGAACTCTACAACTTCTGATCCCAAGCTAGCTACCCCACTGCCTGTAGACCGCTCCGTCTTCCATGTAAATAAAATCATACTCTGGTTCATCTGAAGAAAAATATAAGGGTGAATGATAATAAATATCACCCAGTAGGTTTCCGCCTCTTTCCAGACAATCTCATATATGGCAACAAATAACATGTAATACATGTATAAACAAGAATAACTATATAAGTAAATAAAAGCACAGCACAATAGTTATGCGATGTCATGATGCATGTCCGTGTCACACGCAACGATATCTCCACACACAAATGCATGTCTCTCTACCGTGTAATGTATGAACTTCGAGGTGATTCTATCACATGCCTCGTCAGGACACACACCCCATCGGTCCACACGTCCAAAAGGGCCCACATAGGGCTACACATCCCGAAAAACAATCTCGACCCAAAGGTCATGCTATGCTCGTGCCATGAATGCGAATGCAATATGTCAATTAGCACATTTTTCCCTTTTTCCTCTTTTCTTCCTCCTCATATTCACATTTCTTTCCTTCTTCTCATTTTTCACATAATTATCATTCTCTATTTATTTACACCCTGTTTTTTTTCTCCTCCATTAAATTTCCATAGTCACATTACTTTATTCCCTTGATATTAATATTTGTTTCTTCTTTTTAAATAGAAGTATTTTATAATGTTTATTATTATTTATTAACTAATATACTATTATTTATAACAGTTATAAGTACATTGCGTTATATTATATGTGTGTCAGTTTGTTTTGTGAGTGTGCATTATAGTGTTCAATTATTGTAGAGCAAACATATATTATACTATTACTCTATCTACACACACGTGTGTAAAACATAAACTGTATGTTATTTTGTGTAGACCCAGTTACATTATGTTTGTTTTGTATGCATGTGTACAAGTTATTTTCTATTAGTATTGTATCGTGTTGTTCTTGCAACTTTTTTTTTTAAAATTCAGCTGCACAGTGTACTGTTCTGTGTTTGTATAGATCATAACACAACTCACACATTACACTTTATCAAGTATATTTAATGCATTGTAGTGAACATAGCTACATACCATTTTCTTTTGTGGTTTACGTTTGCAAAACGACATTATTAACATTTATACATATGGACACATGTGTAGTATACTTTTATCAGTTTGTTTTTGTTGTTACGTTTGTTTTTAGTGAATTGAACTTTGTCTTAATATTCGTGTCTCAATCAAATGTTTGAACACAACTATCTATGGTCCTGATTTACTCACTTGTTTTTATGGCACGCATATTGTCTTTAGGTTGTTACGCGCTTTTTCTTTTTTTAAAGACTTGAAAGTCTTATGTGCATATGATATCATATTGATGCTTTTTTCTGAACCTCCTCAACCTTATTTCAACCTTATTTTCATGCTATAGGATCCTATTCTAAAGCCATAACTCAATTTCTTTGTATATTTCTACTTTTACCTTTTTTTTTCAAAGTTACTTCTTCAAAATGTCAACCCACCACCACCTTAAAATTTCAGCAAAGACACCTCCTTCAAGTATGCACATTCATGACAATGAATTTACATGTAACAAATGATAACTAAACAACTAAAAGAGAACATCTAAACAAATAACAAATAATTAAACATATGAAATTAGCTCAAAAAGAGAGGGGCCATCTACCTCTTAGTTATTGTTTAGCAATTTTGGTTGTTATATATGGTGGTTGTGGTGGTGGTGTTGGTGGTGCACTTACTTCTTCCTCCTCTTCCTTTCTTCTTTCTTTTTCTCATCTCTTTCTTCCTCTTTTTCCTCTCAGCACTTCACTCTTTTTTTTTTCAACACTCACGGTAACAACTCTTTTTTTTCCCTTAATTTGATTTGGCCGTTTGGCCTTTTTAACTTAGTATAGGTGGGGAGATTTCCTAGCCTCTTGAGTGTCTTAAAAATAAAGAGGTCATTGCAACATAAAAACTCCACCAAGCATCATTTTCATCAAGGATATAATGCATGTCATGTATGTGAAATACCTAACAGTGTGTGAAATGACAAAAATACCCCTGAATAAGAAAACACACAAATGACTACGGAAAACCACAAAAACGCTATCATTCATGCAATGACTATCCATCTTTTCCCACCAACACTTACATCTTGTTTAAGGCATGTAAAACATAGATTAAACATGCATGAATCTAAAGCACACTAAGGCTAAGGCGTTGCCATTGGTATGCCTTTGTGTGGCCTCATCAGCATCCTTATACCCCAAGAACTCAATTCGGCCAGCCTATGATTGAAAGAAGGATGGATAAACTTTAGCCGAACGGAACCTGAATCGAATATCGATATAGTATAAATGGACAATGTAAGTATCCTTTCAGTACTTATATGAATTTGCGAAATTCGTATCATTACTTTCGTATCAAAATATGGATCATGCATAAGTACATATGATTGCATGATTGCATAACTTGTTGTATAGCAATACATGTGGGTAACCTTGTCCGTGTATATGAATATATATGTACAGTGGTGATTTCAGCCTCACCTTAGGAAATTGAGTTTATATGTGACTTTGTTAATGATGTGGGATTTTCAAAGTATAAGGTGAAATTTGAGCACTAACCGAAAAGTAATTTCAAAAAAAAAAAAAGGAGAAGATGGTGTCTGCAAATCATTATATGAATATAATATTATGTTTATGTATGTTTTATATATATGTGTATATATATTTGAATAATAATTGTGATATTGCATGTGTGTGCCGGAAATTAATTTGGGATTTCAAGAAGAGTATTTCCGGGCATGGACTGGATTTTTGACATAAAAGAATATGGATGAAATTCGGATGATTTTATGGGGATTAATCGACGAATCGGTATCGTTTTTTGGTGGAATTTGATGGCGATTTCAGTTGGGATTTTGTATGATTTGATAGCAGAGACAGATTTCATATAATAAAAGAAGAATTCTGATGGTCGGCGGCGGCGGCGCGTGTGCCACATGCGCCAGCGAGTGGCCGCACGTGGCAGCGCTACTAGTCGCATGTGATGGCATGTGTGACCTCAGATGGCCGTGATTTTTGCAGCGTTGTGTTCAGCATGAATTTTTCTATTGGCCTGAGGTGCTAGATGTGAGGAAATACTGGTGGTGGGCGTTTTGAAGGGGGAACGAGGAGTAGGAAGTGTGTAAAGTGAAATTAGGGTTTTAGGAGAGTGAGAAGGGGCAGGGCTGAGGGTGTGGGGGTGACTAGGCAGTAGGTCAGTGGTGGGGTTGAAGGGGTAGGGGGTGAGGTGAGGTTGGGTAGTGGGTTGGAGAAGTGGGCCGAGGGTGTTACGTGTACGTATATACGTGTATATGCACATGTACAGACGTGGACATATGTACGTGTATCCATACACGGCTGGGAGTGACCCTTTTGGTAATTTGGAAATTTTGGACTATTTGAAATATTTGTTTGAAATTATTTGGTTTTGAGGGTATTTTGGTAATTTTGGCCCTTTTGTGATTTTGTCTAACTTTTGGTACTTGGAAAATATTTTTAGAAATTGCATTGCATATTTTGAAAATTAACCCATACGACAAGAAATTTATTGTTAAGCCGACTTGGTTCCAAACAAGCAGAGCGTCTAGGCATATTGACTATTTTGGATGTAAAGCGGCCGGACATATTGGCCACCGTTAGGGCACCATAGACGTAATTACCTAGTCTGGGACAGGTTGTCTATGACATATTGTCTATTGGAGGACCAATTTGTGAGCCTTACGGTATAAGTCATTTGTAAGAAAAGTGCTATAGCAATGTCATTGATTTTGGACCACTTTAGCCAGATTTTGGCTATTTTGGATTATTTGGACTTTGGACTTTGGACCAGCTAAGCCGGATTCGGATATTTGGATATTTGGATTTGGACTGAGTTGGAACCAGATTTAGTTCTAGAATTTAAAAACTTTGGAAACTTTGAAAATTGTTTTTGGAACTTTGACTTTGACTTTGCACTCATCGATTTGCAAATTGCATCATTGATTTTGACTTGGACTAACATCTGATTGGCTATCGATTGGTTTGACTTGGTCATGGTCTATTCATTTACTTTGTTTATAGATTGTTATAGGAGCATAATGGTAATTTTATTTGCGAATGAGAAGCATGCTATTTTCTATATTGTTACTTATTTTTGTTACACTTGCTTCTCCATGTATGATCCCATGGTAAGTAGAGTGAGGCTACTTAATGGGAGATGTATGTCGCTCATGCTATACGTTGGTCTTGTTTTCCAGACCAACAGATATATGATTAGCGTATGTAGAGGATGTGACTGAAAGGAGATTTCGAGATTCGAGGATATTCTGATGAGATTTTCGAGGACTTAATTGAGACAGTTATTTTTTATACTCAAGATTTATGTATTTTGGAGGTTTAGTATTTATCTATGTTTGGCATTTGTATTGGATTAGTTTTGCCTAGATAGTTGTATTAATGACGATGATTACTTTATTAAGGATTTTTTTATTTATGACTTCTGCTGACATGTATTTGTTTCGTCTTTGACGCATTGTATTTTCCTTCGCGAAATATGGCGGATGAGTCTTTTCGAGTAATAGGGCTCAGAACGGGTCGCAACATTAGGTGTAGTAACTGCTATGGCAGCTCCTTTAGTGGAAGAAGTAGGACTCATCATGAGTTTTATTCTACTTTCTTCTTGTCTGATCTCAGAGAAAACAGCATTCATGGAAGGAAGTGGCTTAGCACCAAGGATCCTTCCTCTAACAGCTTCAAATTCCTTGTTTAAACCAACTAAGAATATGAAGATCCTTCTTGATGTTCTTATACATCTTATCAGCTTCTTGGTTTGGCCACTTATGTGTGTCAAACACATCAATTTGTTGCTAGATTCTTTTTAGTTGTCCAAAGTACACGTTTACTTGTGAGTCTCCTTGTTTTATGTCATGGAGCATGACATCAAGCTCATCAAATTCAGAAATGTTGTCCAGTTTTGAGTACATTTCTTGTGCTGCTTGCCGTATCTCAACAGCAGAGTCATAGAGGATGAAGTTGTCACTTACATCCGTGGTCACAGAGCTAATCAACTATGACATGATCATGGAATTTTCAGTATTGTATGTCTAGAACTGCTCAGAGTTCTCGTCAGGAACTATGGTTTCAGACCTCATCTAAGCTTCCTTACCTTTCACTGTTATGAGCATCTTAACAGCTATAAACCAAGACAAATAATTATTGCCATTAAGCTTATGGTTGGTTATTGTCACTGGGTCTGAATCAATTGTGGATTGAGATGAACAAACCCCAGTTGAGGTAGCATGAATTGCAGGACCAGGAACAAATGGGGCTTCACTAGCAGCTGATTCCATTATTCAATTCTCAAAGAAACACAGAACACGTTTGGAGAAGAAGATGAACATTGATAATTTTTGAATTTTTGATATTTTCAACTCGTAATGATCACAATCAGCACAATGGCTCTGATACCATATAGAGAAAATAACATAATTTTACACTCAAGATGCACACAATTGTGAGAAATTGCTTGTATACTCATAGATGCATCAGGTTATACATATATACATATTTGCTACAACAGCTAGAAAGGCCATGACAGCGACAGTGCCAAGGACTACTTTGCCGAATAAAAACTAACGTGTAATCACCTAACTAATCATCAAACTGATGATAATCATTTAGTCTAGTGATCACACAATATGACTACATAGTTACATATTGAATTCATGTAAAGGTCAGAGAGGATTGAGGGTAGAAGAAGGTGCTTGACACAATGAGAAATGTATTCGATGAAATGTCACAATGACAGCGCAGGAATTGATCTACCTCCTAATCAACCCTTCAGTTTTGTGTTGGGTCTTCAATGTAATTATCATGTATTCCAAAAATATTGAAGATATAACGACATTATTTGTATGGGGAAAAGTGCGAGGTCTTCATGGATCATGAAAGCCTTAAGTATTTATTTAAGCAGAATGAGCTGAATATGAGGCAAGACGATGGTTGGAGTTGATAAAGGGTTATGATTTGACTATCAGTTATCATCCGGAGAAGGCGAATAGAATGGTAGATGCATTGAGCTACAAGTCAAGCCACTCGAGACAGACCCCAATGGAGCGAGAAATTAATGAGTTTGGCTTGGACACTGTTGACTCGACGGTGACTATATTTGCAGCGTTGATTATCACACTTACACTTGTGGACCAAATAAAAGATGCTCAAAAAGATGATGTCTCTTTGTGGTATTCATGATAGACTCCAAAATTAGAAGGTTGAGGGGTTTCGATTATCGGATGATGAAGGCCTTTGGTTTCAGGAACGCTTATGTGTGTCGAATGTTGAGGCTTTGAAGAAGGAATTATTGAAGGAGGCACACATCACACGACTTTCTATACACCCAGGTACCACCAAGATGAACAAATATTTGAAGAAGAATTATGGGTGGTATGGTATGAAGCACGCTATGTTGTCCGGTGCTTAGTTGTCAGCCATTGGAGATTCTGGAGTGGAAATGAGAGCATATCTGTAGTGCCCCACACCCCAGCCCAGCTGGATACGGTGCGCCCGCCGTACTTCACTACGGTAAGTACCAGGCATCGATCCATAACATATCGTAGTCCAGAATAAAATATGTGGACTTTTATGCTTACACGTCAACAAGTAAGCAAAACTGAGGCAGAATAAAAACTTCTAAAATAAAAGCATCTAAGTAGCCATCATTAGTCTTACAACAAGTTCATAAGAGTGCAGAAATCCGAAAGTAAATGTTTCCATCATAAAGTCATAATAAAACCATCAATCACATCCATCACTGCCGAATTCCTTAAGTCGTCCGTCTCTTGCTCTTCTACGGATAAGGAACCCTAGGTTCGTCTTCGATCCATTCCACTTTATTTCCTGCTGGCTCTGGGAGGAAAAATGAAGGGTGAGTGACAACATCACCAGCAAGTAAACTATAAATAATCGTGAATTAAATGGAAAGTACAAACAAGAACCGAACCCCAAAAAAATTCGGTTTAAAAAAACATACCTGACCTTCCATCCAAAACCCGCAAGAAATCAACTCATAACTTAACGAAGATCATAACTTATCAAAGTTCATATCTTATTAAAGATCATAACTTATAAAAGATCATAACTTATAAAAGATCATAACTCAATAAAGATCATAACTTAGGCGCTACCAAGTCATAATAACTTAGTCTAAGTAACATGTACCGTACGTCGATGAATCATTAAATGTAACATGCATGAGTATGCACATGTGATGCATCGTGATAAAAATGAAGATAAGTTCTTTCGTTCTTTCTTTCAAAACATCATCGTCAATGAAAACAAGAGAGTGTTCAGATCTATTCTCTCCGGATCTGAGGCGGTCATATTTTTCTCTTCGAATCTATTATTCCCGGATTTAGAACGGTCATGTCATCAATCATAATCACCAGGTCTATTCTTTCCAAGCCTGTACGACCATTATCATAATCAGGTCTATTCTCTCCGGGCCTAAACGGTCATTATCATCAGATCAATTAACCCCAGATCTGGAGCGGATCCTGCTGGCCAGAAAACACACGGTACCGGTGGGAAGCGTTCTTTCAAAAACAGAATTTCTTTCTTTAAAAACGCTTTTTCATCATTCTTTCTCTTAAAACCAGTCTCATAAATCATGTAAATGATGATGATGCAATGTATGACATGTACCATGAAGTTCGTGACATGACGCGTTACATACACATATGTACAACATATTCTTTAGGCTGGAAAAATTTCCAGAATTATTATTCCGTTGCACGGCCTCAAAACCTCATATTTTAGGCCCACTGTCATGATTTCTTGTCATACATAAGAATTAGAGTGTCCTTTCGATTCGTCATATAATATTCCTAACGATGTGAGACATGCAAGACACTTAAATTATTTAATTACAAACAGGGTACTGCTGAATTTCAGCAGTGCAGTACCCTTTCTTTTACTTTTCTCTTAAGCCCATTTAATCTCATTTAATTTGGGCCACCACCTGGAAAATAATGTAGACATACCGAAAGTTATGTCTCATAAGCCCAAATCTTACAAATGAGTCTAAGCCCAAAAGAATAAAGCCATACAACCAAGTCCTTAATTCTGCTCAGTTTTCCAGATTAGTGATACCAACTTAACTTAGACAATTATCCAATAAAATAATAATTCCAAGGTGAGCAATTTACATGGATGTGTTCATCTATGTCCTAAGTAAATGTCATAAAATTTTCAGAATAACATAATAACATTCAAGGGGTCATTTATTCACTTTCCCAAAACGGGTACATGCTGATTTCTGGAATGACCAGTTTTACCGCAAATTTTATTGTTATCAAACCATAAGTTCTTTTTCAAACATTCCAACTCACAAGCTTAATAAACACATAAGGATAGCATCCTACCAAAAATCAGCCCATTTGCATTTTTCTAAGGTCCATTTTCGGGTTATTCAATACACCACTTAAATTCTGTCCAGTCCAGTGAATTTCAGTTTGACCAATTTTACTAAAAATTCCATTAAGGACAAACCACAACTTATTTTATCAAAATTCCAACTCTCATATTTACCACATACATAGGGCTAATGTCATACCAAAAATTAGCTTAATTGCATACTTCTAAGATCCATTTTCAGGGCTTGCAAAATGTATCATTATTCTGCCTTGTTCCAGTAATTCCCATTATTTTCACTTTTCCTTACTAAAAGTGTCCTAACTTGAGTTATTTTTTCATAAATGCCTTTCTAATCATCAAATACACCTTTAGCATGAGATTTTGCAGATTCTAACACATTCCAAAGGTCATCTACACTTCATTTCAAAAACAGTTTTGAAGGTTACACAATCACTCCGTGGTCTTGCACCTTTTGTTCATAATAAGGATATATTCTTGATATGTTTGGGGTGTACGTACCATACCCCCAAAACAGCCCATTTCACACGCATGCAAGGGCTTAAATCATGTTTCTTTAATGAACATATTAAACTTAAGTCATAAAGCATATTTCTTGAACACATTCTTTACCACACAAATTACAATCTACCACAAGAATCACCTTTATCATTTCTTTACCTCCAACCGTACCCCCCTTACATGCCAAAGAAGAAAACTTTGCCATATCCATCTTAGATTAACATCATATTCATACTTAAAAAGCGCAAAGACTCCACCTTTGAAGAAAATTTCATACATGCAAGCCTCTTCACTCAAGAATCCGAAAGTTTCATGCATCAAACCTAACATTTCGCATCTAAGATTAAAGCCTAGTAGCATCTAGACATTCAAGCATGCACTTTCACACACAAGCCATGAGTATTTATAGTGTACTTACATTCTTCAAGCGAAAACGTCCTTAGTTTGGAACTTGGATGAATCGAAGTCTTCCTCCTCTTCAATATCCAAACCCCACGGTTTTGGGGAAGGAAAAAGAAAAAAAGTTAGTCCTTTTCTTAAGTGGAAGATATAAATTAATAGAGGTTAGATTGACTTACCAAGATGAAGCTTGAATGGTGTTCAAGCCTCTTAAGAAATTAGTACCACTTTATAGCTTGAAAGCTTGTACCTAGTGACCAAGGTGGTCACGGTTTTTGAGCAAGAAAAGGAGCAGCATGAGATTCACTCTATGTAAGATATAAAATTTTCTTAAGGGGCTTAGAGTATACTTACCTAGAGGATTCTTGAAGCATGAAGATCTGGGACTTTTTGGCTCAACTAGCCATGTACCCAAATGGAAAAATAGGGAAGTCTCTTGCTCCTTGTGAATTCTTGAGGGAGAGTGTTCTAGAGTTTCTTGGAAGAGAGATTTATTCCCTAGGCTAAAATGGCTTAGCCGTGGTTAAGCAAGGGAGAAGGAGGGTCTACCGTGGCTTGGTTAGGCTAATTAGAGTTAATTAGCCTAAGTTACTTTATCTAACCAAGGTTACTTTAATGCTACTTGAGTTACTTTATTCAACTATAGTTATTTTAAGGCTAACTTAGGTTACTTTATCCAACTAGAGTTACTTTAAGGCTAACTTAGATTACTTTATTTAACCTTGTGGTTAACATAAAGTAACCATGGTAAGATTTGAAAGTCTTCTTGGTTATTCCATGGGGAAAAACCGGTGGTAGGGGCATTAATAGCCATTACCATGATTTAGTCACTTTTAAGGAAAAACTATTTGGGTAGTTGCCTCTTTTTATTAATTATTTTCCCCCTTTTTCTTGATTAGGAAAATCTTGAATCCTTTTTGGGCTAAAGGGCCAAAATTTGTGAGAGTTGGGGAAAAATTGCCCACTACTTACAACTCCTTAATTTCCATTTGGGCTTATTTTAAGAAGGCCCTTAAGATTAACCTCCATATAATTTGGAAAAAAAACCCTTTAAGGCCCTTTTTAAACCTTATGGCCGAAATCTCTTAAGCCCTTAGGGTGAATTGGCCATGGTCCATAACTCATGCTTGAATGATTATATTATTTGCTTTATCAACATAAAATGTAAAGAAGCACTATTAGAACTTAGTGAGATGCACTTGAAGGATGCAACTTTAGTAATTCACTTATACGAGTCTTCAAGTACAATATGCCTTTTCGTTGGGGTACAACATTCTCCCCACTTAACATAAGTTTCGTCCTCAAAACTTTAGAGGCTTAGTTAAAAATAGGTGTATCTACTCCTCATGTCTCCTTCCATTTCCCACGTGGCTTCTCCTCCAGGATGGTACTTCCACTGACACTTTACCATAGGTATGGATCTCTTTCTCAACTTCTTTCCCTTCGACTCAACTATCTTTAGGGGCTCCTTTCTTACCCTTAGGTAAATGAGACAGAATAAATCGTCTATCTAGTTCCCTTAGAACTGCTTCGTTCAATTCGTCTTAGAGGTCTCACCAGAACTTATTCTTAATTTTCTAGAGGTGTTACCGTAACCCATCTCATATCTTAAGCACTTACAATCTTGTTACTACGTACTGATACTGGTATCCATTCCGGGTTAGCATGATCATGAAATGCTTATAATTTCCTTTTTCATAAAACTTGGCAGAGATCATTAACTCTGGGATATAGATCATGTTGTAACCCAATAAGAGAATCCTTCTTGTACCTAAGGTTGAGTTAGTAAACATGTGACAATATACGCTTGCGTTTGAAATTGATTAAGTCAATGATCATTATAAGTATATCATGAAGAGTACTATGTGCATTACAAGAAAGGATCCAATTTCCCCATGGCCTATTAGGGTTTCGGCCACTAGCCAAGAAGGGCTACTTCTTAAATCACAATTTAAGAAACAAATAATGAAATGGATATGTATTTTTTTAGAAAAAAAAGGTGAGAAACAAAGGATTTAATTAAGGCTTAGTTGGGGTCATTAAAGACCCCAACCACCGGCTAGTTAAGAGGGGGGGGGGGGAGGAGGAGGCTAATTAAGGAGGTTGTCTTGCTAGAAATTGGTGAGCCATTAACCTAAATAACTAAGGCTAGTCAAAAGCAACCATGGTTAGCATAAAGTAACCAGGGTTAGTAGTAAAGTAACCTTGGTTAACTAAAAAGTAACCAAGGTTAGAAATTTAATTGAAGTTAAACCCTCACCCCACCCCTTTCACCCCAACGGCTAACCTAGCCAAAAGAAGAAGAATTTCCCTCCCAAAACACACTTGAGCACTCTCTGACTTTTCAAACACTCCAAAGTACTTCAAGAGCAAAAGAGCTCCTTCCTTTCCTTTCTCTCCCAACCACACGGCCAAGGGAGCAACCAAGAAGAATTGGGTTCTTCCAAGACTAAAAGACATTAGGTAAGTGTTCTTAGCCTCTTGAGAAGACATTTACACTTTCATGAAGATGAAACTCATGGTGTCATCTCTTGTTGCCCCAAACCGTGACCTTTCATGGTCTCTAGGTTCAAGGATCTCAAGCTTTCAAGGGCTCTAGCTTAGAGAAGCTTGGACACTACTCAAACTCCTTTTTGGTAAGCCATTTAGTTTTTTTTTAAAAAAAAGGGGATATTGAGTTAAAGATATAGACTAACTATGTTCCTCTCTTTCACTCCTCCACCGTGGGAATGCTTGTGTAGAGAAGAGAAAGACTCCAACTTTTTCACCTTTCCAAGAAGAGTAAGCAAAGAAGGCAAGTACACTATACTCTTTATGGTTTAGATGTGAAATTGTGTGCATGAATGGCTAGATATACTTAAGATCCAATCTTAGTTGTAAAATAACAAGTTGAATGCCCACAACTTTCGGCCTAAGTCATTTTGGGTATGTAGGAGTGAGATCTTGTTCCAAAGAGGTGTTCTTTGGGGATTATATGCATATTTATGTGCTAATCTAGGTTGGATGTGTTAAAGATTCTTTCTTTCATGAAGAAAGGCTCACGGTGGAAGGGCCAAGGGAGAAATGAGTGATTTTACATGAAAAAAGTCAACTTAGTAATGAAGTAGAGACAAACTTTGATCTTGTTGTGTGTTAAGTTTAATATGCTCTTGGTTATATCATTTTCTTGCATGCACTGAAGAATGTGGCCGTTGGTGAAGGGTGCGTGTGTTCATCACAAAATTGTGGCTAATTGTTGGTGACAAAATGTAAGCTAAGGACATTTAGGAAGAATATATGATCATTAGAAAAATTTCTAGAGCTGGACTGGAATTTGGACCGTAATGGGAGACCAGAAAAGGGACCTTAAGAACCTTCGAACCCATTGATTTTCGGTATGATATTATTTTTATGAGCATGTTAGATGTGAGAGTTGGAATCTCCTTAAAAAGAGTAACGGTTTATTTTTAATGAATTTCCTACTGAGATTGGTCCTGCTGGAAAAAGTTGTACTGGACAGAATGTAAGTAACGTGTTTGGTAGTCTAAAAATGGGCCTTAGAGGTGTACAAATCCACTAATTTTCGGCATGATACTAAACTCATGAATAAAGAAAAGGTGGCAGTTGGAATTTTGTCAAAATAAGTTGTGGTTTATTTTTAATTAATTTTCTAGTAAAACGGATCAAACTGAAATGTGCTGGATGGACAGAATTTGTGTAACAAGTTGCATGATCTGGAAAAGGGCCTTAGGAAATTGTAATTGGGCTAAATTTTGACAGGATGCTAGCCCAATGAGTTTTTTAAGATGGAGAGTTGGAATTTCCAGAAAACGATTAAAGGATTGGTCACAATAAATTTTATAGTAAAATATGGTCATTTCAGAATTCCGGTTACACCGTTTTATGAAAAAGAGCAAACGAGTCCCTTATCGACATCGTAACTCCACAAGGCATGCATGGCATTCACTTATGACGTTTACCGAGAAGGACATATGAACCAATGGGTCTACAACGTGCATTTTAGTAGGAAATTCCTAAGAAGAAGTAGACGCTACTAAGCTGGAAATTTCCAGCATGGCCACGAAACTTGTCTATTCGTTTACGTCATGCATTATGCCGCGATTTTCATATTACATGTCATGACTTGCATCATCGTCACGTACATGATTTACAGCATGTCTTCTTTTTATGAGAAAGAAAAAAATGAAAAGAGTTTCAAAAGATGATTTCGTTTTGTAAAGAATGATTCCCCACCGGTACCGTGTGTGAGTATGAACTTGGCCAGTATGATGAAGTTACCGTTCCAAATCCGGGAATAATAGATTCGAAGGGGAGACATTACCGCCTCAGATCTGGGAAGATAGATCTGAACATGAGAAAGATGACGTTACTGTTCCGAATCCGAGAATAATAGATTCGAAGGGGAGA
>AP025050.1:21502074-21522840 GCA_036186865.1 Eustoma russellianum | reverse complement strand
TGTGCATTACAAGAAAGGATCCAATTTCCCCATGGCCTATTAGGGTTTCACCACTAGCCCAGAAGGGCTACTTCTTAAATCACAATTTAAGAAACAAATAATGAAATGGATATGTATTTTTTAAGAAAAAAAAGGGGAGAAACAAAGGATTTAATTAAGGCTTAGTTGGGGTCATTAAAGACCCCAACCACCGGCTAGTTAAGAGGGGGGGGGAGGAGGAGGCTAATTAAGGAGGTTGTCTTGCTAGAAATTGGTGAGCCATTAACCTAAATAACTAAGGCTAGTCAAAAGCAACCATGGTTAGCATAAAGTAACCAGGGTTAGTAGTAAAGTAACCTTGGTTAACTAAAAAGTAACCAAGGTTAGAAATTTAATTGAAGTTAAACCCTCACCCCACCCCTTTCACCCCAACGGCTAACCTAGCCAAGAGAAGAAGAATTTCCCTCCCAAAACACACTTGAGCACTCTCTAGACTTTTCAAATACTCCAAAGTACTTCAAGAGCAAAAGAGCTCCTTCCTTTCCTTTCTCTCCCAACCACACGGCCAAGGGAGCAACCAAGAAGAATTGGGTTCTTCCAAGACTAAAAGACATTAGGTAAGTGTTCTTAGCCTCTTGAGAAGACATTTACACTTTCATGAAGATGAAACTCATGGTGTCATCTCTTGTTGCCCCAAACCGTGACCTTTCATGGTCTCTAGGTTCAAGGATCTCAAGCTTTCAAGGGCTCTAGCTTAGAGAAGCTTGGACACTACTCAAACTCCTTTTTGGTAAGCCATTTAGTTTTTTTAAAAAAAAGGGGATATTGAGTTAAAGATATAGACTAACTATGTTCCTCTCTTTCTCTCCTCCACCATGGGAATGCTTGTGTAGAGGAGAGAAAGACTCCAATTTTTCACCTTTCCAAGAAGAGTAAGCAAAGAAGGAAAGTACACTATACTCTTTATGGTTTAGATGTGAAAGTGTGTGCATGAATGGCTAGATATACTTAAGATCCAATCTTAGTTGTAAAATAGCAAGTTGAATGCCCACAACTTTCGGCCTAAGTCATTTTGGGTATGTAGGAGTGAGATCTTGTTCCAAAGAGGTGTTCTTTGGGGATTATATGCATATTTATGTGCTAATCTAGGTTGGATGTGTTAAAGATTCTTTCTTTCATGAAGAAAGGCTCACGGTGGAAGGGCCAAGGGAGACATGAGTGATTTTACATGAAAAATGTCAACTTAGTAATGAAGTAGAGACAAACTTTGATCTTGTTGTGTGTTAAGTTTAATATGCTCTTGGTTATATCATTTTCTTGTATGCACCGAAGAATGTGGCCGTTGGTGAAGGGTGCGTGTGTTCATCCCAAAATTGTGGCTAATTGTTGGTGACAAAATGTAAGCTAAGGACATTTAGGAAGAATATATGATCGTTAGAAAAATTTCTGGAGCTGGACTGGAATTTGGACCGTAATGAGAGACCAGAAAAGGGACCTTAAGAACCTTCGAACCCATTGATTTTCGGTATGATATTATTTTTATGAGTATGTTAGATGTGAGAGTTGGAATCTCCTTAAAAAGAGTACGGTTTATTTTTAATGAATTTCCTACTGAGATTGGTCCTGCTGGAAAAAGTTGTACTGGACAGAATGTAAGTAACGTGTTTGGTAGTCTAAAAATGGGCCTTAGAGGTGTACAAATCCACTAATTTTCGGCATGATACTAACCTCATGAATAAAGAAAAGGTGGCAGTTGGAATTTTGTCAAAATAAGTTGTGGTTTATTTTTAATTAATTTTCTAGTAAAACGGGTCAAACTGAAATGTGCTGGATGGACAGAATTTGTGTAACAAGTTGCATGATCTGGAAAAGGGCCTTAGAAAATTGTAATTGGGCTAAATTTTGACAGGATACTAGCCCAATGAGTTTATTAAGATGGAGAGATGGAATTTCCAGAAAAAGATTAAAGGATTGGTCACAATAAATTTTATAGTAAAATATGGTCATTTCAGAATTCCAGTTACACCGTTTTATGAAAAAGAGCAAATGAGTCCCTTATCGACATCGTAACTCCACAATGCATGCATGGCATTCACTTATGACATTTACGGAGAAGGACATGTGAACCAATGGGTCTAAAACATGCATTTTAGTAGGAAATTCCTAAGAAGAAATAGACGCTACTAAGCTGGAAATTTCCAGCATGGCCACGAAACTTGTCTATTCGTTTACGTCATGCATTATGCCGCGATTTTCATATTACATGTCATGCATTGCATCATCCTCACGTACATGATTTACAGCATGTCTCCTTTTTATGAGAAAGAAAAAAATGAAAAGAGTTTCAAAAGATGATTTCGTTTTGTAAAGAATGATTCCCCACCGGTACCGTGTGTGAGTATGAACTTGGCCAGTATGATGACGTTACCGTTCCGAATCCGGGAATAATAGATTCGAAGGGAAGACATTATCGCCTCAGATCCGGGAAGATAGATCTGAACATGAGAAAGATGACGTTACCGTTCCGAATCCGGGAATAATAGATTCGAAGGGGAGACGTTACCGCCTCAGATCCGGGAAGATAGATCTGAACATGAGAAAGATGACGCTACCGTTCCGAATCCGGGAATAATAGATTCGAAGGGGAGACGTTACCGTCTCAGATCCGGGAAGATAGATCTGAACACTCTGTTGTTTTACGATGATGATGATTTTTAAAGAAAAGCATGAAAGTTCCTTTTTCCATTGTCATCTCAATGCATCACACGTACATATGCATGCACACATTCATGAAGCGACATATGAGATTTAAGTTGTGATGACTTCGTAGACCCTAAGCGATGATTCTAATTGTGTTATTCCTCAATACGAGATACGGTCTTTTAATGTTATGTTTTGCTTTGAGTGATGAATTTAATTAAGTTATGATCTTGCTATCCTAAGTGATGATCCATACCAAATTTTGGACGGAGGACAGGTATGCTTCTAAACCATAAATTTTTTGGATTCGGTTCTTGGTCGCACTTTCCATTTAACTCATGATTATTATAGTATACTTGCTGGTGACATTGTCACTCACCCTATTTTTCCTCCCAGAGGTGGCAGAAGACAAGGTAGAATGGATCGAGGACGAACCTAGGGTTCCCTACCTGTGAGTGCAGTGAAGGATGGCCAGCTTTAGGAGACCGAACGTACCAGCTTTAAGGGATGATTGAGATATGTACTTGAGATGGGAAAACAATTTACTTTTTGTCGCTTTCTACTGCATTTGATGTGAGTCGTAAACTTTAAATGGTTTTGATGACTTTTTTAATTTGAAGTTTTAAATTCTGCCATGGTTTCGCTTATTTGTTGCGCGTAAGCACGAAAATCCATGCAATGCTATCATGGATCACGACGCGTATGGATGACGCCTAGTACTCTCCTTAGTGAAGTACGGCGGGTGCACCGACTTCGGCGGGGCCGGGGTGCGGGGCGCCACAGATCATTAGCTCTTTTCTGTAAACATCCTTTCTGTAACCATGTAACGGTCATCCTACGTATGAAACAGCATCCATCGACATCCGGAATGATTCCCATAAAGTACACATATCAAGCTCTTCACAAAGTATGTGCCATATTCATCCGTCTTGCTGATCGCCTTACTACGTAATAACTTTTACTTTTGTGATCATTTCATAAAATCGAACTAGAAGTTATGGTTTCTCCTTTGAAACTTATGTCCTATTTATGACATTTCAAATGTTTCTTGTTCATCATAAATCCTTGTTTTCTCTTTTGATACTTGAACACGTGCACGTATCACTATTTGAGTGTTCATAAAACATCTGGAACATCATGCTATACATTTGAAATGAGGATATGCCAAGTTGTAACGTCTCTGCTGGAGTGTGTTAGATATTCTCAACTCATAACTTCTTGATCCAAACACTATATCTTATGGGATTCCATTTTCTGCCTCTCAAGTGGCCATTGTTTTAGATCTCTCCTAAACAGTCCCATAACGCTTCATCATCTTATCACATTTCTATGAATTCCTTCTTAAGAAATACCAGCAGGCAAGTGAGCTAAGAAAAATACCTGACTTCCGAACAATACACCACTTGTCAGTTTCTTATTCGAAGCTGGTCAAATAGATCATTGACCCTAGTCAGAGGGTACTTGTTCTTATGGTGACCATGTTGAGTTCTTAATGATCTACGCAAAGATGCATGCCTCCATTCCTCTCTTTACGAATAACATAGAAACACCCCAGGGCGATACGTTGGGGCGGACAAGTTTCTTCCTTAAAAGCTTATGCAATTGTTCCTTTAGTTGTCTTTCGGTTCAGCAGGCGTCCTTCAGTGAAGTGTCTTATAGACTTTGGGAACTCTTAATCGTCATCCTTAAATGGTCCGATCGCATAAAACATGATTTTCATAATCTTGACTTGCTTTTCATAGCTTGCCTAACATGGCGTTTTCATATCATGATGTCATAACGCTTTCAAATTGGCCTATAGCACTCTTGATAAGAATAATAGCACACGATATGCCGATCGATTTCTCATATAGTACATGTACAACAAACATGTACCTGTGCTAACAGTGATGTATCATGGCAGAGACCCCGAGTCCCAAACACAGTGTTATACTCGATCATACTGCCACTAATAACCTCACTTACTTACTTATGGTCTTTCCATCATAACTTAAAGAGAAATATCATAATTACTTATACTTGGTTAATAGGAAGTAGGACATGGGTACTTCACATTTAACTTGTGCAATTAGGCGTACCTTGGTTGTTTCTTTGCTATCCGCATAAGGTAGCCTTATGCGGATACGGCTCCCATTTCCTACTTCATTTCGTAGTACGCTCGTTAAGTCGTTTATTTCGTCCTTCCGTTCTCTTACCATGCCCTGACTAGCCGAGTTTTGATCTAGAGGTCTAAACTGTGCACAAATCTGATCACCTTAAACTTTTCACCTTCCATGATCAAAGGAACATACCGACCCAAAGTAGTGAACCGACGAGCGCACTATGAGACAGTGATGCCTAACCCTGGTCTTAATGAGTCAAATTCATCAACCCTTATTGTGATTAAGTCCTGAGAGAGGAAGAACTCACAAAACTTCTCTTAGAACTTTGCCCAAGTTACCGGTCGGGGTGGTGGCTGGATACAAATCCTCCACCACTGGTTATCCTTATTATTCAAATAAAACGGCCGGAGAATCTGTGTCCTTATCCTATTCGGAATACGTGCTCTTACTAATTGTGGCTAGTAAAGTCTACTGCTTCCTGGGGGTGACAGTGATGATGTCACTTTACTGGATTGTGATGCCATCCGCACCACGGAGTGCCGGAGTCTTACTCAAGATATAAATATTCAGATTAAGAGACAAAATTTAATTCGTAACCCGAATAAGATCTTAAGGTTACGCAGGCAGGCATGATTACATTCTATAAATTGCCATCGACTAGGGCTTTATCATCCGATCAAAACCCTAATTTCCAGTCTAAGGCATCCTAGTCTAAGGCCAACTCTCATCTAAGATCATGACTTAGATCTAAGATCAAACTTAGTTTGCTAAAATCACAACTTAATTCTATATTCTGCCCGGATCTAGAGCCTCAGCTCTAATACCACCTGTAGCGCCCCGCACCCCGGCCTAACCGGATACGGTGTGCCTGCCGTACTTCACTACAGAAAGTATCAGGCGTCGATCCATAACATATCGTAGTCCAGAATAAAATATGTGGACTTTCATGCTTATCATGTCAACCAGTAAGCAAAACCGAGGCAGAATAAAAACTTCTAAAATAAAAGCGTCTAAGTAGCCATCATTAGTCTTACAACATGTTCATAAGAGTGCGGAAATCCGAAAGTAAATGTTTCCATCATAAAGTCATAATAAAACCATCAATCACATCCATCACTGCCGAATTCCTTAAGTCGTCTGTCTCTCGCTCTTCTACGGATAAGGAACCCTAGGTTCGTCTTCGATCCATTCAACTCTATTTCCTGCGGGTTCTGGGAGGAAAAATGAGGGGTGACTGACAACGTCGCCAGCAAGTAAACTATAAATAATCGTGAATTAAATGGAAATTACATACAATAACCGAACCCCAAAAAAAATTCGGTTTAAAAAAACATACCTGACCTTCCATCCAAAACCCGCAGGAAATCAACTCATAACTTAACGAAGATCATAACTTATCAAACTTCATATCTTATTAAAGATCATAACTTATAAAAGATCATAACTCAATAAAGATCATAACTTAGGAGCTACCAAGTCATAATAACTTAGTCTAAGTAACATGTACCATATGTCCATGAATCATTAAATGCAACATGCATGAGTATGCACATATGATGCATCGTGATAAAAATGAAGATAAGTTCTTTCATTCTTTCTTTCAAAACATCATCGTCAATGAAAACAAAAGAGTGTTCAGATCTATTCTCTCCGGATCTAAGGTGGTCATATTCTTCTCTTCGAATCTATTATTCCCGGATTCGGAACGGTCACGTCATCAATGATAATCGACAGGTCTATTCTTTCCGGGCCTGTACGGTCATTATCATAATTGGTCTATTCTCTCCGGGCCTGAACGGTCATTATCATCAGATCAATTAACCCCGGATCTGGAGCGGATCCTGCTGGCCAGAAAACACATGGTACCGGTGGGAAGCGTTCTTTCAAAAATAGAATTTTTTTCTTTAAAAACGCTTTTTCATCATTCTTTCTCTTAAAACCAGTCTCATAAATCATATAAATGACGATGATGCAATGTATGACATGTACCATGAAGTTCGTGACATGACGCGTTACATACACATGTGTACAACCTATTTTTCAGGCTGAAAAAATTTCAAGAATTATCATTCCGTTTGCACGGCCTCAAAACCTCATATTTTAGGCCCATTGTCATGATTTCTTGTCATACATATGCATAAGGGTCTCCTTTCGATTCATCGTATAATTTTCGTAACGATGCGAGACATGCAAGACACTTAAATTATTTAATTACAAATAGGGTACTGCTGAATTTCAGCAGTGCAGTACCCTTTCTTTTACTTTTCTCTTAAGCCTATTTAGTCTCATTTAATTTGGGCCACCACCTGGAAAATACTGTAGACATACTGAAAGTTATGTCTCATAAGCCCAAATCTTACAAATGAGTCTAAGTCCAAAAGAATAAAACCATACAACCAAGTCCTTAATTCTGCCCAATTTTCCAGATTAGTGATACCAACTTAACTTAGACAATTATCCAATAAAATAATAATTCCAAGGTAAGCAATTTATATGGATGTGTTCATCTATGTCCTAAGTAAACGTCATAAAATTTTCGGAATAACATAATAACATTCAAGGAGTCATTTATTCACTTTCCCAAAAGGGGTACATGCTGATTTCTGGAATGACCAGTTTTACCACGAATTTTATTGTTATCCAACCATAAGTCCTTTTTCAAAAATTCCAACTCACAATCTTAATAACACATAAGGATAGAATCCTACCAAAAATCAGCCCATTTGCATATTTCTAAGGTCTATTTTCGGGTTATTCAATACACCACTTAAATTCTGTCTAGTCCAGTGAATTTCAGCTTGACCAATTTTACTAAAAATTCCCTTAAGGACAAACCACAACTTATTTTACCAAAATTCCAACTCTCATATTTACAACATACATAGGGCTAATTTCATAACAAGAATTATCTTAATTGTATACTTCTAAGATCCATTTTCAGGGCTTGCAATATGTATCATTATTCTGCCCTGTTCCAGTAATTCCCATTATTGTCACTTTTCCTTACTAAAAGTGTCCCAACTTGAGTTATTTTTTCATAAATGCCTTTCTAATCATCAAATACACCTTTAGCATGAGATTTTGCAGATTCTAACAATTCCAAAGGTTATCTAGAAGGTTACACAATCACTCTGTGGTCTTGCACCTTTTGTTCATAATAAGGATCTATTCTTGGTATGATTAGGGTGTACGTACCATACCTCCAAAACAGCCCATTTCACACGCATGCAAGGGCTTAAATCATGTTTCCTTAATGAACATATTAAACTTAAGTCATAAAGCATGTTTCTTGAACACATTCTTTACCACACAAATTACAATCTACCACAAGAGTCAACTTTATCATTTCTTTACCTCCAACCGTACCCCCCTTACATGCCAAAGAAGAAAACTTTGCCATATCCATCTTAGATTAACATCATAATCATACTTAAAAAGAGCAAAGACTCCATCTTTGAAGACAATTTCATACATGCATGCCTCTTCACTCAAGAATCCGAAAGTTTCATGCATCAAACCTAACATTTCACATCTAAGATTAAAGCTTAGTAGCATCTAGACATTCAAGCATGCACTTTCACACACAAGCCATGAGTATTTATAGTGTACTTTCCTTCTTCAAGTGTAAACGTCCTTAGTTTGGAACTTGGATGAAGCGAAGTCTTCCTCCTCTTCAATATCCAAACCCCACGGTTTTAGGGAACGAAAAAGAACAAAGGTTAGTCCTTTTCTTAAGTGGAAGATATAACTAAATAGAGGTTAAATTGACTTACCATGATGATGCTTGAATGGTGTTCAAACCTTTAAAGAAATTAGTACCACTTAAGAGCTTGAAAGCTCGTACCTAGTGACCAAGGGGGTCACGGTTTTTGATCAAGAAAAGGAGCAACATGAGCTTCACTCTATGTAAGATATAAAATTCTCTTAAGGGGTTTAAAGTGTACTTACCTAGAGGATTCTTGAGGCATGAAGATCTTGGACTTTTTGGCTCAACTAGCCGTGTACCCAAATGGAAAAATAGGGAAGTCGCTTGCTCCTTGTGAATTCTTGAGGGAGAGTGTTCTAGAGTTTCATGGGAGAGAGATTTCTTCCCTAGGCTAAAATGGCTTAGCCGTGGTTAAGAAAGTGAGAAGGAGGGTTTACCTTGGCTTGGTTAGGCTAATTAGAGTTAATTAGCCTAAGTTACTTTTAGCTAACCAAGGTTACTTTAATGCTACTTGAGTTACTTTATTCAACTATAGTTACTTTAAGGCTAACTTAGGTTACTTTATCCAACTAGAGTTACTTTAAGTCTAACTTAGGTTACTTTATTTAACCTTGTGGTTAACATAAAGTAACCATGGTAAGGTTTGAAAGTCTTCTTGGTTATTCCATGGGGGAAAACTGGTGGTAGGGGCATTAGTAGCCATTACCATGATTAAGTCACTTTTAATGAAAAACTATTTGGGTACTTGCCTCTTTTTATTAATTATTTTCCCGTTTTTTCTTGATTAGGAAAATCTTGAATCCTTTTTGGGCTAAAGGGCCGAAATTTGTGAGAATTGGGGGGGGGGGAATTGCCCACTACTTACAACTCCTTAATTTCCATTTGGGCTTATTTTAAGAAGGCCCTTAAGATTAACCTCCATATAATTTGAAAAAGAACCCTTTAAGGCCCTTTTTAAACCTTATGGCCGAAATCTCTTAAGCCCTTAGGGTGAATTGGCCATGGTCCATAACTCATGCTTGAATGATTATATTATTTGTTTTATCAACATAAAATGTAAAGAAGCACTATTAGAACTTAGTGAGATGCACTTGAAGGATGAAACTTTAGTAATTCACTTATACGAGTCTTCAAGTACAATATGTCTTTTCGTTGGGGTACAACGATATCACCATGAATTTTATTGCAAGGTTCCCTAAGAAAAAAAGCGGCAACCATGTGATTTGGGTAATTGTAGATTGATTGACGAAGTCTTCACACTTTTTACCTGTTTCGAGTGAAGCGACGATGGAGAACTTGGTGACTCTTTATGTTGATAACACCGTGAGCTTAATGAGGTCCAGTGAGTATTGCGTTGGACCGAAACCCAAGATTTACATCGTGATTTTGGACAGCATATCGAAGAGTCATGGGTACCGAGCTGAAGTTCAACACCACTTTCCATCCGCAAATGGATGGACAATAGGAGAGGACGATTCAGACTCTCAATGACATGCTAAGAGCTTGCGTCTTGAATTTTAAGGGAAATTGGGACAATATGGTGATGCTAATGGAGTTCTCGTATAACAATAGTCACTACAGCATTATCAGCAGGGTGTCTTTCAAAGCTCTTTATGGGAAGAAATGTAGATCGCCGCTTTATTGGTATGAAGTTGGGGAGAAGACCATTGCTGGACCTGAGTTGGTTGAGCAAATGCTTGAGAAGGAAAAGATTATTCGTGAAAGGCTCAAGGTGGTTTATGATCGCAGTAAGAGTTAGGCGGATTCCAGTAGGAGACCATTGGAGTTCGCCGTGGGCGAAAAGATGTATCTTAAGGTTTCTCCAACTAAGAAAGTGACGAGATTCGGCGAGAAGGGAAAGTGGAGCCCAAGATACATCGGTCCATACGAGGTGTTAGAGAAGATTGGGACATTGGCCTATCAATTAGTGCTACCTCTGACGCTGTCACAAATGCACAATGTCTTTCATGTATCACAATTGAGGCACTACATATCCGACTCGAGCATGTGTTATAAGCTCGATCATTGAAGGTAAGGAGTGATGCGACATATGAAGAGACTCCAGTAAGCATTGAAGATCGGAAGGATCCAGTTTTGAGGAGATGAGTCCTTCCTTAAGTCAAAGTTTAGTGGTCGAATCACACTGAGCGTGAGACGACTTGGGAGCTCGAGGAGGAGGTGCAGAAGAAGTATCCGCACCTATTCGAATAAGGTACGTAAGTTTCAAAAACAAAACTTTTTGTAGGGGGAATGTTACGGCCCCATTCTGTTTTATTTTGTTATTTTATTTATTTATTATTTAAAAAGGAAAGGTGTCATTATAAAGTATGGGATAATAGTTATCCTACATTATTAGAATGAAAAAGGAAACAAGATATAAGAAATTAAATTTGAGATTAATTCTAATTAGGTTACCTATATCCATAAGAAAACTACCTAAAACTCTATCTACACTTGTTTATATATATCACCCTAATCAAATAAACCCTACACCCACATTAGGGAACAAAAATCGGCAGCCACCCCACCATCAAAACTCATTCGGCCGCCAGCCTTAGGAGAGGAAGAAGGAAAAATTCTTGCACCAACCAACCCTGAATTTGTTTACTGTATAGTATACGTGAATCATGTAAGTAATCTAACTATATTTACTATGTTTTTGTAAAAACATATGAGTATATTTTGGTATTAATCATGGATCGTGCATGATTATGTTTGTCTTCATAGATGTGCGGACATATGTGTATGTAAATGTGTACGCCTACTGATTTTTGTGTAAGAAAATGGACATACATGAAAAATCCTTTTCTTTTTGATTTGGTCGAACACTATATTTGGAGACATAGGTCGTGTATATATATGTATTGGTAAATGAGTTCATATGATATAATATATACATATGTAGGTTGGGTGTATATGTTAATCATTTGTATACATGTTTTGCATTGTTGATAGGTATGGCCGTGGGTTTAAAGGTTTTGGGGGAGGCAAATCTTCGGCCAATGAGGGGTGGGGGTGGTGAGTATGAGTTTAGTTATGGAATCGATAAAAATGTGAGTTAGATCATTATGATTTTATGTAAATTACCACTATGTTTTTTGGTTTCGAAATTGGGCAAACTAAATTATGAAAAATGGGAATTTTGCATAGTTTGAGGTTGGATTAAGGATGGAATTGAAGAGGGGAGAATTCTGGTCGTCCGAGAAGCTGGCCAGCAGCGATGCGTGAGGTTCATGTGCCAGCCAACTAGCGGCGCGTGGTGATGCGTGGGCACGTGACAACACGTGCATGTGTTCTGAGAGTTATGTTTAGATTGTACTTGCTGCCTATAGGGTTAGATGCAAGAAAATATAAGTAGTGTCGAGTATGGCGGGAGGCCGAAGGGTAGGTGAGGGGTTTGAGTGAAATTAGGGTTTTGGGAGTGGGGAGGGGGCTGGGTCGAGGGTTTGAGGGTTGGAAGGGTGCTGGACAATGGGTCAGTGGTTGGGCCGAGGGGGTAGGGGGTGAGCTGAGGTGAGTTGGATAGTGGGTTGGGGGAAGTGGGTTGAGGGAGGTACGTATACGTATATACGTGTATATGCACATGTATAGGCGTGCTCATATATATGTATATATGTATGCGGCGGATGAGGGGTACATTTTGGTATTTTGGACTTTTTGGATTATTTGGTGTTTTAATGTTTGGATTTTTTGATATTTGGAAATTTCAGATAACATTTGGACTTGGAAAATAATTTCGGGAATTGCATTCATATTTCGAAATTCACTACTACAAGGTGAAATATGTCGTTAATCCGGATTGATTCTAATCAAATGGAGCATCTGAGCATATTGGCTATTTTGGATATAGAGCGCTCAGATATATTGGCCGCCATTAAGGCACCCTGGCATATTGGCTATTTGGATATAGAGCGCAGGGACATATTGACTATTGGAGGATCAATTCGTAAGTCTTACAGTATAAGTCACTTGTAGAGAAAGTGCTATAGCCATTGCATTGGATTTGAAATTTTGGACTTTGGATTTTGGACCGATTAAGCCAGATTTGGTTATTTGGATTTTGGGTCGGTTAAGCCGGATTTGGAACTTTGGTTTTAGAATTTGGGAAAACATGACATTGCACCGATTTCGAAAACTGCATCAGGATTTGGACTTAAACTAACTTCTTATTTGTTTGTGTTATGTTGACTTTATTGATATATTTGTTGAAGCATGCTATTTTCTCTATTCATCATCATCATCCAGACCCAGTATATCCCAACGACAGCAAAAGCTATCATTAGGGTCTGGGGAGGGTAAGTGGCAGGCAGACAATACCCCTATCCCAAGGGATAGAGAGTCTGCTTCCAGTGAGACCCCCGGCTCTACCTGCATAAATGACATGATAATAAAGATATGTTGTGCTAGTGTGTTAGTGAAGGAATTCAGAAAATACAAAGAAAGGCTTTTCGATATTAAAATACACATCACTTATATATGTACATGTAATGTAAAACAACGGTATAACATACGCCACCAAGTGGAAAATCATCCTAAAGCATAGATAGTATCTACGCCTATCTATGTCTCTAAAGATACTATAAAGTGTCTCTATATATGACCTATACCTCGTTAACCTTAATCTTATGTCTCCATGAACTCCTATCCTGGACCATGTCCTCAGAGAGGTGCAAATCTAGTAAGTCGTGCCTTATCTGCTCATCCCAAGTTAGTTTGGGCCTGCCTTTACTCTTGTTTCCCTCTATAATGAGACTTTCAATTGCTCTGACTGACGCCGTTGTCTGTCTCCGCATGACATGGCCAAACCACCTCAATCTTCCCTCCCTTATCTTGTCGGCTATACTAGTCACGCCTAACTTTTCTCGAAATACCTCGTTTCGGATCCGGTCTAGCCTTGTATGCCCACACATCCATCTTAACATTTTCATCTCTGCCACTTCCATCTTCTGTAATTGTGACCTCTTGATGGCCCAGCAATCTGTCCCATATAGCATTGCCGGTCGCACTGCCACCCTATAAAATTTTCCCTTTAATTTAGTTGGGAAATTTTTGTCACACAGCACCCCTGATGCCGCCCTCCATCTACACCAGCCTGCTTGAACTCGATGTGCTACATCATTATCTATGTCGCCATTCTGCTGCATAAATGATCCTAGGTACTTAAACTTACTTACTTGTGGTACCACTTGACCATCGATGGTGAGCTGGCTATCCTCACTGTCTACTACGCCGCTGAAGTCGCAGTGCAGATACTCGGTCTTAGAACGGCTAATCTTTAAGCCTTTTCTCTCTAAAACCCCTCTCCACTGCTCTACTCTCATACTCAGAGTATGTCTACTTTCTGCGACTAATACAATATCGTCAGCAAAAAGCATACACCACGGCACTGCCTCCTGTATCGACTTTGACAACTCGTCCAGGACAACTGCAAAAAGAAATGGGCTCAAAGCAGACCCTTGATGGAGACCGACCTCCACCGGAAAAAAGTCTGTATTCCCCACAGGCGTACGAACGGTTGTTTTTGTCCTAGCATACATATCTCTAATTATGTCTATATACTTCATAGGGATCCCTCTTGCCTCCAGACTATCCCATATCAGGCTACGCGGCACACTATCATATGCTTTTTCAAGATCGATGAAAACCATATGTAAATCACGTTTCTTCTCCCTATACTTCTCCATCAATCTCCTGAGAATGTGTATTGCTTCCGTAGTTGACCTACCTGGCATAAAACCAAATTGGTTCACCGTAACCTGAGTTTCTCTCCTAATTCGAGTGTCGATTATTCTCTCCCATAACTTCATGGTATGGCTTAGCAACTTAATCCCTATATAGTTCACACAGCACTGTGCGTCTCCTTTGTTCTTATATAGGGGGACCACGACACTCTTTCTCCACTCATCTGACATCTTCCCTGTTTTATAAATACGGTTGAACAGAGTAGTTAGCCATTGGACTCCTTCCTTTCCTAAAGACTTCCACGCCTCAATGGGTATGTTATCTAGGCCGACTGCTTTAGCTCTTCCCATCTTCTTCAGTGCTCTCATCACCTCTCCTTGTGTGATGTTCTGACAGTCGGAGTTATTATGTTGTTGTTGTTGGTTAGTTGTGCTTTCTCGTTCTTCGTAGTCGGCACTACTGCCGTTGAAAAGATTGTGAAAGTATGTTTGCCATTTCGACTTGATGTCTTGTGCTTTAACTAACACATGTCCATCTTCTCCTTTTATGAACTTCCCGCCTCCTAGGTCTTGCCTCTTTCGATCCCTAGCTTTGGCAATCTTGAACATATCATGTTCTCCTTCTTTTGTTTCTAGTCTCTCATACATCCTTTTATAAGCTGCAGTCTTTGCTTCTGTCACTGCCTTCTTCGCCTCCTTCCTGGCGATTTTGTAATTATCCTTCAATCGCACTTTTTCTTCCCCATTGGTGCATCTTAACAGTTTTCTAAAAATCTTTTGTTTGTCTTTTATTTTTGTTGCACATCCTCGTTCCACCACCACGTCTCTTTATGTACGGACTTCTTTCCTGTTGTTACCCCAAGCGTTTCTCTCGCCGTTTGAGTAATAATAGTCGATATAGCTTCCCACATCTGATTTGTGTCATCACCTAGACGATCTAGTTTCGCAGAGATGACCTTGTCTCTGAATATATTAACCTTAGTGAAATATGTCGGGTGAATCTTTTCAAGTACTAGGGCTCGGGACAGGTCGCTACAAGTTCCTTCTTCATATTCAGGCCCTAAGCATTCTAGGGGCCTTTTCAGGGTGGACAATTGCGTGATATTGACTTTGATTTGGATGACATAGAGTTTCGAAATGGATGATGCAGAAATTTAAGTTCAATCAAGCTGTTTTGTGCTACTCATAGTAGCAGTTGTGTTAAGAAGAGGTGCGAGAATATAAGCTACTGAGGTGAAGCTGAACTGGGCAGATAAAAGTGTACTACCAATGTGAGCTTAGCAGCAGCTGAGCTGAGAAGCTCCACACAGAACTATAAAATATAAGTTGCCAAAGTGAAGCACCAGACACAGTAGATACAGGTGTGTAGAGCCAATGTGACAAGTGGAAAGTGTACCATAGGGCAATAAGGTATTGACGACGGCGTTGATCAGACCAGCCGCGATGAAACACTTAGTCATATAGAACACACATGTACATAGAAATATAGTAGATCATATTCCTTTAATTATATATATGTCTAAGGTGAGTAGGTAACTAGTCTATTACCAGGTTAAAAACTAGCCATTGTAATGTCATGTCATATAGCTATTACTAAGAATAAAGCCGTTGGAGGTCATGTAACAACTCATATAAAAGGAGAATCAATCTTGTACATTAAGATTAAGAATTTATATTCTTTTCAATATGGTGACAGAGCTAAACTGATCCATTCGCTCTTTAAACTGCACACTACTCTTTTTCTGTGTTTGAATTATTTGAATAAATGACTGCTCCTTGTACCACTGCTAAATATACTGAGGTCATCTCTGATTTTGATCAAGCATCAGGAAGAGGATCCAATGGTCCACAAATATTTGTTGACTCTTTCAACGTCACTACAAGTCACGAATTAAATAGAGACAACTATCTCTCATGGTCTAGAGGGATAGAAATGTTTGTGATGGGTGAAGACAAGGAAAATTACTTGTATGGAACAATTACTGTTTCATTAGAAACTAATGCAAATTATAGACTACGAAAGTCTGAAAAATAGTACGGTAATGTTATCGCTTATGCGTTCTATGCTGCCCGACATCTCAGATGATTTCATGATGTATAATACTGTAGTAGAAATTTAGGCTACAGTAAATGAAATGTATTCAAAACAAGATAACATATCTGAGATATGAAATTGAAGTTCATCTTCATGAGCTTAAACAAGGTGATCTTGCTATAAATAAATAATATACTTTGTTGATAAGGCGTGGCAACAAATTGATATGTTTGAAACACATCATGACGAGTAATGGTAACCTTCTAATTTCCTACTCTATTTTTCCAATTCCAAAAAAGGTAAAGATATCAAATGACACTTCTTTAGAGGTTTTTCGAATAGGCTCTGCCAGAATAAATGATCAAATCTTATTAAAAGATGTGCTGCATGTGCTTGATTTATGCTTCAATGTTTATGAGTAGGTAAACTAACCAAAGACAATAATTGCATAGCGTTTTTCTCATCATCCTAAATTACTAGAGTTCAAAAAAATGCTTTTGTGAGTCAAAGAGAGCAGTTGAATGATCAAGAAAATATCACTGAAGGTATTAGAAATACTGAGAAGACTCCTAAAAAATCTTGTATAACTGATTTTTTTATATGGCACAATAGATTGGCTCATCAAAACTTTATACACTTTAAATGGTTAATGCCAGAATCGTGTAACAATGTTGATCTCTAAAATATTATGTGCGAGACCTATCAACTAGCTAAACACATAAAACAAAATTATCCTGCTAAAGTGTATTAGCCATTTGTGTCAGATCTGTATAGCACCACTAGAAGGGGGATTGAATAGTGAGTGCAGAGAAATTGTTTTTTTAAAAAACATTTAGTGACAAATACTCACTTCTGAAAACAGATTTTGTTTTCAGATCCTTTTTTTGATTAATTGAATGACTAGTTTCTGGATCTCCAAAATTCATGAAATTTTGTGACACTGTATTTAAGATCTTATCTATATGTCATAAAACTTTCAGATCAAAATTCAAAGTCTAAGGTCCTGAAAAAGCGTTTTTGATTGAACTCTGTAAATCTGTGAAAAAATTTCCCTTATAATGAATAATTAATTTCTAATTAATGACAACTTCAAATGATTTGAAATTTTTATGAGATGTCCCTTAAGATGTCTAGATTAATGGGTTGAAACAGTTTTTCAAAAATTCTTTGGCAAGTATATCAACCACGTTGATGTTCTGAACCTTTGTCAATCTGAAAATCAGATTGCACTAGTCTCAGAACTTTGAATGTTTGGATGGCTTATACTTATCCAAATTTGGTGGAACATGTCTTAAATTAAACCTAAGAACTTTATCTGTGTCTCTGTAAAATTTGATGATTTATGAAAATAATTTTCTATTTTTTTCAGTTTTTTTGAAAACATTGTAAAAATAGAATTGGAAGTAAGAATGCAGAAAAGTAAGAGCACACAGATTTTATACTGGTTCGGTCAATGGTACCTACTCCAGTCTTCATGGAAAACTTTCTCGGTATTTACTAAACACCGAAGTCATCTTAGAACAAGGGTGGCTAGAGTTATACACAAACTCCTTTAATGTCCAACCCTATTACAATGAATCACAACAGCAATCAACAAAATCACCACCACCTCACTAATGAAGGTTTGATCACACCTTGGTCAACCTTTTACAAGTATGGAACGTGCATGGGTTGTCTATATGAAGCCTATACAGAATATGGAATGTATGTTTGATATGCTTAAAGCTTTGTGCAAGAGAAAAAGATAAGAGCTGAAGAAAATTCTTGCTTTTTACTTGATAGAATGTAGAATATGAGTCTTGTCTTGTGTTTCATCATCTCCCTCTTTTTTTGTAGCATGTGCATGCCCCTAGGTCTGAGAAGAGTCTTATGGATATATGAAGAGTCTATTTTGACATTGTTATGAATAGTCTTTAATGCCCTTGGAAGATGTCTTGCAAAGCCTTGTGACATACCTTTGCTTATTTGACGAGATATGATTGGACAAGTGATGTGTCTTTGCCTTATTGTCACTGTTGAGAAATATGTTTGGATAATTTTCAAAGTCATGATTTTAAGTGGTGAATACTTAAAAATGTAACACATGGTGTTATATGCGATTAAAAGGTGAAAAGTTGAAAAAGCTGACATAGATCTCTTAGGTTGTTGCACATCGATCGATCTATGTAAGGCAGTGAAAGTTCAAGACCTTACGGTGAGACATCGATCTCTGAATCTGAGACACATCGATCGATCGATGTACATCGAACCCTCACTTCGATCGATCGATGTAGGTCAGAAACAGATTCTGAACCTTACTATGAGACATCGATCTCTGAAGCTGAGGCACTTCGATCGATCGATGTCTAGGGTTTTTTCGAAATATTTTTCTAAAAAATATTAAAATGGTTGTTTTCATTTGTATATGATTCATCCATGTTTATTATGTGATTATTATGTGTTTTTGGTGATTTTAAATGTATTGTAACTAATGTGCCTTGGAAGTTTCTACAACTTACCAAATAGGGCAAAATTGGAATTTTGAGTTTTGTAGGAACATCACATGGTGAAAATATTTCAAGGATGTATTCTTATACTATTTATCATGAAAAAGGTGATATCATGATTATTTCTGACCATCGGGGTCATTTCAGGAGTTTTCTCATACCAGGGGCATTTTGGTCATTTCACCCCTGAGGGCATTTTTGGTATTTTCACTCAAAGAATCTCTTGAGCATATTATTATCTTCATTTTGGAGTTGATTTATTATTATCTTGAAGATTATATGGTGATTCTTTATCTTATTCTCTCTAATGATGATATTATTGACTATAGCGAGATATGTGACGAGTTTTGATGTCACATTCTATTTTCTCCTTGAAGACTCTCTTATATATGTTATTGTAGAATATTTATCATCATTTTTCAGAGAATATAAAGGTGTTCAAGGTGTTCAAATGATCACAACAAACAAGAAAAATTATTGGGAATTTGGTGTTACACGTTTACATAATCTTATCAACTATTATCTATTGATTTCTTCTTCAAAAATGTGAGTTGATATCCATATATATGGGTTGGAAAAATTGTATATTCAGGTGGATATGATGGTGTACTCATTTTATGACCTTGTGAAAAGTGGACAAATCAAAAAGAGACTAGTTGGCAAAAGTTACCAACTTGGAAAAACTGAAAACATTTAAATTGTAGCCAACGGTCATGGCTGTTTTCAGCAGACATTTTTGAGTCAAATGGAGTCTTCACATGCCCTATTCTTGTGCTTGGAGTTGAGGGAATTTTGGTGGTATTATCCTTTCTTATTATCTTCATTCTACAAAGGATAATCAAGATTATGTTTTGGAAAATTCAGCTTTAAACCTAACAGCTTGTGTGGGCTGTTTTGGAGCTGAATTTGAGTTTTTTTTTATCCAAGAAAAGTCAGCCTCACATGTCCTATGTTTATGCCAAGAAGTTGAGGTATTATCTTTTTCATATTATCTACATTTTGCAAAGGATAAATTAGACATGCCATATTGTAATTTTTGGCCAACATCATTGTGCCAAGGTGGACCAATTATGTTGTCTTATTTTGCCAAGTGTATAAAGCCAACCAATGATGTGAAGACACTTGGACTTGATGATGAAGATGGTGACACATGTGCATTCTTATCTCCAAGGCTCAATTCACACTATAAATAGGAGGCAATGGTGAAGAAGATGAAACACACTTGAAGCTCACTTGAAAAGCATTGTTGATTTGTCTAGATATCATCTTCTTGTTGTTGTTCTTGTTTCATTCTTTGTAGCAAAGGTGTTCTTGTTGTATTTTTTGAGCTACAAGCCTCTTGATCTTCATTAGTAAGATTGATTAGCCAATTCTATAAGGGTACTTCAATAGATGGTATAGGTGTTGCAACTAAATGTTGCATAGAAGGTATTCATCCAAGTCTTGAATAAGGTTGGTGTATAACCCAAGGATCAAGCTTGGTTCTTGTTGTAAGGTGATTCATTTTTTTAGTGAAATCCAAGGAAAGGTGTTCCTTGGTACTGGAGTAGGTCATATTGACCAAACCAGGATAAATTCTCGGTGTCCTTGTCTTGTTTCTTCATTTCTGTTTTATGCCCGTTTTTGTTTCAGTTTTCACACAACTTCGCACGATTTGAAAAAAAAGCTAAACACTTTCAAAATTTGTGATTTTTGGTGGAGTTATACTTCAGACTATTAGATTTCATTTGCAACAAGAATTACTTGATTTGAGCAAGGGAAAGTTAGTCTTTCAGTCTTTTCAAGATAACTGCTCCAATCTGGCTGCAATCTGACCAGTTTTGCGAAAACTTAAATTTTGTATTTATCAAGAATTTCTTAAGGTCAGTTCCTTTTGGAAACATCTTCTGCACATTCTAAGGAGTGTTTTGATATAAAGTTCACCCTTTTTGGTTGAGTATTCAAAGAGAAACACGTTTTTCAAAATCAGCAACATTATGTCCAATTCTGTCCAGATTGACCATCTTAATCTTTTTATTTGTTTGAAGGGTCAAACGATCCTATTTTTTTCTGGTTTTTGAAAAGAGTCTTTTTAACA
>AP025050.1:21476926-21502064 GCA_036186865.1 Eustoma russellianum | reverse complement strand
GTTTCATAATTTTTGGAATGTGTACTCTTATTTTTGAATTGTTCAAAAACGGGTTTTGAATCTGAGGTGGTCTCAGATTCTGTTTTCAAAGGGGATTTTTACAAAGGGTTGTAGTGTAATTTCCGCTAACCACTATTCACCCTCCCTCTAGTGGTGTTTGTTGCAGGTGCGGGATCCAACAATTGGTATCAGAGTCAGGTCTACACCACTCAAAAAAGCAAGATTCAACACTGTACAAGCAACATAAGGCCAAGAAACAATAACTCTTTGTAGCCTGCTAGTCTTAGATTAAAGGTACATACAATGGCCATAGTCTCTCACAAAGGTGAGTTGGAAGGTATGTCCACACAACGTCCTCCTCTTTTTGATGGCAATAATTTTGTTCATTGGAAACTTAGAATGAGGCTATTCTTAATGGCTATAGACATCGATTTATGGTATATAGTTGAAGATGGGTCATACATTCCAATGAAAGTTGTACAAGTTAGTGGAGTCACACAAGAGGTTGAAAAATATAAAAGTGAATGGTCATCAGAAGATAAAAAGAAAATGTCCATGAATGTTAAAGCTATGCAATTACTTTTGAATGGACTTACAACTTCTGAAGCAGGATATGTGTCAAATTGCACAAGCGGACACGACATGTGGAAATCGCTTGTATTAAAGCATGAAGGTACAAACGGTGTAGAAGAATCAAAAATAAACATGCTTATGACTGAATTAGAATCTTTCAAAATGTTGCCAAACGAATCCATAACATCTACGGATTTGAGAATTACTAACATTTTCAATGCTCTTGAAGCTTTAGGCAAATCATTCACGAACAGTGAAAAGGTTCAAAAGGTGCTACGAAGCCTTCCTGCTGAATGGGATCCAAAGGTCACAGCGGTTGAAGAAACCAAATCGATCACAAAAATAGACGAATTGATAGGCTCACTCAGAGTATACAAGGTAAAATTAAACCAACGAAAGTCTGAATCGACTAAGTCATCCGGTAAGTCAATAGCTTTCAAAACAACTAAAACACATGATAGTAATGATGATAGTCATAGTGATAATGAATTAGACGATGACTTTATATTGATAGCAAGAAAACTTAGAAAGTTTTTCAAACGTCCTAATAGGAATAGACAACGTTTTTCTTCTTCTTCTTCTCAACCTAAGAAAAATAACTCTAACAACAATAAATGGTATAATAAAGTGTTAAAGTGCTACGAGTGTGGTCAAAAAGGACATATTTCATATGATTGTCCAACAAAGAAAAATAATAATAATAACAACAATAACAAACAAGCCAAGGACAAGGAGGCACAAAAGGCAAAGGAGTCTAAGTCAAAGAAAGGCAAACGAGCAATGAAGGTGAGCATATGGAGCGACTCATCTGATTCAGAATCTGACACAGAGGAAGCTCAAATCTGCTTCGTATCAAATGAGGTAAGTTCTTCATCTGATGGTGATTCTGAACACAAAATGACATTTGATGAAATGTATGAAGAATTTTTAAAAATGCATGGTCACTGTAAGAGGCTCTCTAAAGAAAAGAAGAAACTAATTGAAGAAAATGACAAGTTGAAGACGTCCAACTTGGAATTTTCTGAACAATTAGAGTCTTTTAAACAAGAGTATACTAATACTCTTGATTCTTTAGGGATTAACAGTGAATCATTTAGGAAAAAATGAACAAAAGTTAAAAACGAAAAATAGTTTGTTAAAGTCTAAGTTAGAAAATTGTGAAAATAAGATAGTACAACTTAAGTCTTCTAAACTTACCTTAGAAAAAATGTTAGAACAATTTAAATCTGGTGCAAATATGTTTGATACACTTATATCATCGAAAAAAATATGGAAATGATAAAACTGGATTAGGATACAAAAAAGAAGGTGACAAAGTAGGTAAAAAGACTAAGTTTGTATCTTCAACTACTAAACAACCTTATCAAGCTATAAAAACAACTTTGCCTGCTAAATCTTCTTCTACTCCTTCTTCTGTTTATTCTAAAGCAAAAATACAACCTTAACCCATAAAAGCACATACATATCAACGTACATCTAGGAAAAACTTTGCATCTAGACAACCTAAAAATTATGCCTATATATATACGAATACAACTAGAAATAATAAAATGCATTCAACTTATTATGAACCTAAGTATAGACAACACTCATATAAGTCTTATAGAAATGCATATAAACATACATATAGAGCCCATATAAGAAACAAAGTCACATGCCTTATACATACTATAAAATTCGGCCATCTAATAATAATTATCAACCGTGGCACAACATATATAACAATGCATCTTCACTTATGTGGAATGATCATGTATATGCTAATCCTTCTTAGTTTCCAAATTATAACAATGCTAAAAATGTGCCTAGAAGGTATGTCCAAGTTTGGATACCTAAGGGATATCTAAACAAGGGTGGTGCTCCTAACATTCAAGGACCCAAATAAAGGGTACCTAAATATTGTCTCCATTGTAGGACAAAAGCAAGGAATGCAAGAAGGAGGCAAAGTCAAAGAATCTAAAAACCAAATGGTTTTTAGATAGTGGATGCTCAAGGCATATGACGGCAAACCCCAAACTATTCACCGAGTTGGAACAAATCAAGAATGGAGGAAAGGTAACATTCGGTGACAACAACAAAGGACAAGTTGTTGGAAAAGGAATAATTGGGGACCCTAATGTTGGACCATGTACCTGCAATAAAGACCACTAGAGGGGGGGGTGAATAGTGGTTAGCGGAAATTACACTACAACCCTTTGTTAAAATCCCCTTTGAAAACAGAATCTTAAACCACCTCAGATTCAGAACCCGTTTTTCAAAAATCACAAATAATTGTACACAACTCCAAAAATTATGAAACTTTCCAGAATTTAACTTCAATGAGTTAACAAGACTCTATCCAAAAATAGACAAAAATAAGATCGTTTGGCCCTTCAAATAAATAAAAAGATTCAGATGGTCAATCTGGACAGAATTGGACAGAATGTGGCTGATTTTGCAAAACATGTTTCTCTTTGAATACTCAACCAAAAAGGTTGATCTTTATATCAAAACACTCCTTAGGATGTGTAGATGAAGTTTCCAAAAGTCCCTGACCTTAACCAACTCTTGAAAAATACAGAATTTAAGTTTTCTCAAAACTAGTCAGATTGCATCCAGATTGGAGCAGTTATCTTGCAAAGACTGAAAGACTAACTTCCCTTGCTCAAATCAAGTGATTCTTGTTGCAAATGAAAGCTAACAGTCTGAAGTATAACTCCACCAAAATCACGATTTTGAAAATGTTTAGCTATTTTTTTCAAATTGTGAGAAGTTGTGTGAAAACTGCAGTCAAAAACGGGCAGAAAATAGAAATAAAGAAACAAGAGAAGAACACCGAGAATTTATTCCTGGTTCGGTCAATGTGACCTACTCCAGTCCCAAGAACACCTTTCCTTGAATTTCACTATCAAATGAACACCTTACAACAAGAGCCAAGCTTGATCCTTGGGTATACACCAACCCTATTCAAGACTTGGATAATCACTTCTCTGCAACTCCTGGTTACAACACCTCTACCACCTATTGATGTAGCCTTATAAATTTGGCTAATCAATCATACAAATCCAACTCAAGAAGGTTGTGTATAGTGTAGCTGGACAACAAAGAAAATTGGAACACCTTAGCTACACAAAGTATGAACGAAAATATGAGAAGAGAATAGAAAGACAACAATCTTCAATTTTGCTTTCAAGTATGTGTCTTCTCTTCTTCACCTTGCCTCCTATTTATAGTGTGAATATATGGCATATTCTCTCCAACTTTTAGACCATGGGATGGCTGAGAATTTTGAATTAAAGCACCTCCATAATCATCTCCAACAACCTTGTCTCCATTACATTCAAATTTGAAATTTCAAGTTGGCAACTTTTGCCAACTAGCTTGTTTTTGAATTTTCCACTTGTCCAAAAGTCATAAAATGAGTACACCCACCTTATCCACCTATTTATGGACGTTTTTGATGTTGTATGTATGTATACCAACTCAAATTTTGGTGAATAAGAAATAATGAATAAGTGTTGACAAGATTATGTCAACATATAGCACCAAAATTCCTTCTTTCTTCTCCTTTACATATTGTGATGAATCTTGCACCAAGGACACCTTGTAATCTCTAAAAGATGATGATTAATATCCTCTTATAACATATATAAGAGGGTCTTCAAGAAAAAATAGAATGTGATCTCAAATCGTCACATATTCAGCTATAGTCAATAATATCATCGGTTGAGAGAATAAGATATAAGATCACCATATAATCTTCAAAATAATAATAACACAGCTCCAGAATGAAGATAATAATATGCTCAAGAGATTCCTTGAGTGAAAATACCAAAAATACCCTTGGGGGTAAAATGACCAAAATACCCCTGGTGTGAGAAAACTCCAGAAATGCCCCCGATGGTCAGAAATAATCACAATACCACCTTTGTCATGATAATGCACTTGAAATATTTTTCACCATATGATGTTCCTACAAAACTTAAAATACCAATTTTGCCCTTTTTGGTAAGTTGTAGAAACTTCCAAGGCACGTTAGTCACAAGACAATAATAATCACCAAAAACACATAATAAGCACATAATGAGCATTGTATAAATCATGTACAAATCAAAACAACCATTTTTATCACATTTTATAAAATTATTTCTAAAACTCTAGACATCGATCGATCGAAGTACCTCAGCTTCATAGATCGATGTCTCACATAAAGGTTCAGGTTTGTCTCTAACCCTACATCGATCGACTCGATGTGAGAGTTTCGATGTATATTGATCGATCGATGTGTCTTAGGTTTAGAGATCGATGTCTCACAGAAAGGTCTTAAACTTTTCTGCCTTACATAGATCGATCGATGTGAGAGATCTATGTAACATAGATCGATCGATTTGCAACAACCTGAGAGATCGATGTCAACTTGTTCAACTTATTCAACTTTTAATCACATATAACACCATGTGTGACATTTTTAAATATTCATCACTTAAATCATGACTTTGAAAATTATCCAAACATATTTCTCAACATTCTCCCCCTTTTGGATGATTTTCAAAATAACCTAACATGATTTTAATGTCACAACTTATAGCCAAAAGTTTAACCAAATGTTTAACCAAAAGTTTAACCAAATGTTTCAACTATGTTTTCAACGTTTTAAATAGTATGCTGCTCCCCCTCAACTCATACTCTCCCCCTTAACCTATGCTCCAAAATTTATACCAATAAAAAACTTAGCCTATGATTCATCATGACTTACCAACTAAAACATGACCTTACCAACTAAAATCATGTTCTTATTCTATCTCTTAGCATATGATTCATCATGACTTACCAACTAAACATGACTTACCAACTAAAATCATGTTCTTATTTTATCTCCCCCTTTATTTTGCAAATCATGCAATAGGTAGAACTATACAATGAATTGTAAGTCATCATTCCTAATTTGGCTCGTAAGTTTTCAAAAGTGGCTTGATTAAAGGGGTTTGGTGAAGATGTCTGCGATTTGATGATCAGTTCTTATGTGGTTTATCACTGTATCCTCATTTTGAAACATGATCACGAAAGAAAGTGATATCGCACCTCAATGTGTTTGGCCTTAGAATGAAGCTCCGGATTCCGTGAAAGATTGATTGCCACTTGTGCTATCGCAGAAAATTGGAATCTTATTCATTTTAATATGCCAAAATCACTAAGTTGCTGTTTAAGCCAAAGTATTTGGGTAGTACATAAACTCAAAGCGATATACTCGACTTCAGTGGTAGAAAGAGCTACACTACCTTGCTTTTTAGAAAACCAAGAAATCAAGTTGGTTCATATGAATTGACAAGTACCGCTAGTTGGATTTTCTATCTAATTTGTAACCACCATAATCAGCATCACTATATGCGTGTAATTCCAACTTAGCTTTTCTATCATACCACAGTCCTAAGTGGAGGTGTATGCTTAAGATATCTAAAGATCTTTTAACTGCATTGTAATGTGATAACTTAGGACAAGATTGAAACCTAGCACACATACACACACTAAACATGATATCAGGTCTTGATGCAGTTAAGTATAATAGTGATCCAATCATAGACCTATAAAGTGTGTCATCAAAAGGTTTACCATTTTCATCCTTATCAAGTTTGGTACTAACACTCATAGGCGTAGTTGTAGGTTTTCAACTCTTCAAAGCCAAACTTCTTAATCATATCATTGACATACTTAAGTTGGCTAATGTGAATTCCTTGAGGGGTTTGTTTGATTTGAAGTCCTAAGAAATAATTCAACTCTCCTACCATAGACATTTAAAACTCTGACTTCATACATTCTTCGAAGTCTTTTACTAAAGTAGGGTTGGTTTGAACCAAAGATTATATCATCTACGTATATTTGAACTATTAACAAATCATTACCTTTTCTTCTTAGGAATAATGTGTTGTCGATGGTCCCCCTTTGATAATTATTTGCAATAAGAAAGTTTGCAAATCTATCATACCAACATCTTGGAGCTTGTTTTAAACCATATAGAGCTTTCTTAAGCTTATAAACATGGTTCGGATTCTTTGGATCTTCGAATCCAGGAGGTTGTTTGACAAACACTTCTTCTTGGATGTATCCATTCAAGAACGCACTCTTGACATCCATTTGGAACAGCTCTTAATTTTGCTTATACTTGCAATCACAAGTAACAATCTAATTGCTTCTAGTCGTGCAACGGGTGCAAAGATTTCTTCATAATCTATTCTTTCTTGTTGATTATAACCTTGTGCGACTAGTCTAGCCTTATTCCTTGTAATATTTCCTTGTTCATCCATTTTATTCCTAAAAACCCATTTAGTTCCTATGATAGACTTGTCTTCAGGTTTAGGTACTAAGTCCCACACGTTGTTCCTTGTGAATTGATTTAATTCCTCATGCATAGCATCTATCCATGATATGTCACCTAAGGCTTCCTTTACGTTCTTAGGTTCTAATTGTGAGATTAAGCTATGTCCTTCAAGTTGACTTATATTTCTACGTGTTTTAACCCCAACACTTGGATCCCCAATGATTAGTTCTCTAGGGTGCCACCAATTCCTAGATTGATTAAGTTCACCCTCATCTTGTTCAAATATTTCATTAGTGTGAACGTTATCATATGTAATTGGATCATTAGTTGTATCTTCTAATTGCAGAGTCTCTTGATTTATTTCATCTAAGGGTTCATGTTGTCTTGTTCAGGGGGAGTTGGTTCTAGATGATCAAGTACAGGCTCAAGTAATACATCATCATCAAACATATTTTCAACATTTGTTTCTTGTTTATGTTGATGTTTATCACTAACTTCAAAGCATGCATTTTCATTGAATTTCACATGTATGGATTCAATTATTTTTCTAGATGCAGGATTATAACACCTATATGCTCTTGAGCTAGTTGAATACCCAACAAATATGCATTCAAATAGACTTTTGTTCAAATTTATCTAGATTATCCTTAGTGTTCAGCACAAAACATTTACATCCAAATACTTTAAGATAATTTATCTTAGGTTGTCTATTGTTTAGCAATTCATAAGGCGTTTTATTTAATTTCTTTCTAATAGTGAGCCTATTTATAATATAACATGCACAACTAACAGCTTCAGCCCATAAATATTTAGGTAATTTATTTTCACACAGCATTGTCCTAGCAACTTCTTGAATCGTTCTATTTTTATGTTCAACAACTCCATTGAGTTGTGGTGTTCTAGGTGGTGAGAATTCATGTTTGATTCCATATAGTTCGCAAAATTTGATTATGTCTTTGTTTTTAAATTCTCCACCTCTATCGCTTCTAATTCTTTTAACATTTTCTTCATAAATGTTTTCAAGTTGCTTAATAAGGGTATCGATTGCTAATGGAGCATTGTCTTTGTTATTAAGAACAATGTCCATGTGTAGCGTGAGTAATCATCTACTATGACACACACATAGTAGTGTCCACCTAGACTTCTTGTCCTACTTGGACCAAATAAGTATAAGTGAAGCAATTCTAGTACATGACTAATACTCACTTCATGTTTCGGTTTTAAGGTTTCTTTAATGTGTTTTCCCTTAATACATGTTTCACACATTTGAAAATTATCTAAGTCTAACTTAGGCATTCCTCTAATTAAATTCTTTTTAGACAATTTCTTAATAGTTGAAATTCCTATATGGCCTAATCTTCTATGCCATAAATTTACATCTAAGTCATGTGATATTAGACACTTAACCTTAGCATCTAACATGTTATCTAAGGTAAGAGTATAAATATTTCCATCTCTATTTCCTTTTAAAACCGTTTCTCCTTTTTCATTTATTATATCACAAGAATTGGGAAGAAATGAGACATTATAACCACAATCTATAAGTTGAGAAATGCTAAGTAAATTATAAGATAGATTGCTTACTAATAACACATTTCGTATTTGAAATGTGTTAGGGTCCCCATTGTTCCTTTTCCAACAACTTGTCCTTTGTTGTTGCACCGAATGTTACTTTTCCTCCATTCTTGATATGTTCCAATTCGATGAATAGTTTGGGGTTCCCCGTCATATGGCTCGAACATCCACTATCTAAAAACCATTTGGTTTTTAGATTCTTTGACTTTGCCTCCTTCTTGCATTCCTTGCGTTTATCCCACAATGGAGACAAAGTTTTAGGTACCCTTTTTTTGGGTCCTTGAATGTTAGGGGCACTATTCTTGTTTGATATCCCTTAGGTATCCAAACTTGAATATACCTTCTAGGCACATTTTTAGCATTGTTATAATTTGGAAAATAAGAAGAATTAGCATATACATGATTATTCCACATAAGTGAAGATACATTGTTATACATGTTGTGCCATGGTTGATAATCATTACAGGATGGCCGAATTTTATAATGTGCATAAGGCATGCGATTTTGTTTCTTATATGGCGCTATATAAGTGTGTTTGTAGGCATTTCTATAAGACTTATAAGAGTGTTGCCTATATTTAGGTTCATAATAAGTTGTATGCATTTTATTCGGTCTAGTTGCATTTGTATACATGTAGGCATAATTTCTAGATTGTCTAGATGCAAAGTTTGTCCTAGATGTATAGTTATGCGTGTGTGTTTTTATGGGTGCATGCTGCATTTTTATCTTTGAATAAGAAGAAGAAGGAGTAGAAGAAGATTTAGCAGACAAGTTTGATTTTATAACTTTATAAGGTTGTTTCGTAGTTGATGATACAAACTTAGTCTTTTTATCTAATTTTTCATCTTCTTCTTTATATCCCAATCCAGCTTTATCATTTCCATACTTTTGTGATGATATAAGTGTATCTAACATATTTGCACCAGATTTAAATTGTTCTATCATTTTTTTCTAAGGTAAATTTAGAAGACTTAAGTTGTACTATTTCATTTTCACAACTTTCTAACTTGGATTTTAACATTTTATTTTCCATTTGTAACTTTTGTTCATCTTTCCTATATGATTCAATTTTATTCTCTAAAGAATCAAGAGTATTAGTAGACTCTTGTTTAAGAGATTCTAGTTGATCAGAGAATTCCAAGTTGGACGTCTTCAACTTGTCATTTTCTTCAACTAGTTTTCTTCTTTTCTTTAGAGAGCCTCTTACAGTGAGCATGCATTCTTAAGAATTCTTCATACATTTCATCAAATGTCATGTCACTATCGGAATCACTATCAGAAGAAGAACTTACCTCGTTGGATACGAAGCAGACTTGAGCTTCCACAGTTTCGGATTCTGAGTCGGATGAGTCGCTCCATGTGCTCACCTTCATTGCTCGTTTCCCTTTTCTTGCCTTAGACTCTTTTGCCTTTGTCGTTTGAGCCTCCTTATCTTGGCTTGTTTATTATTGTTGTTATTATTATTATTTTTCTTCGTGGGACGGTCATATGAAATATGCCCTTTTTGACCGCATTCATAACACTTTAATTCTTTATTATACCATTTGTTTGTGTTATTCTTCCTAGGTTGAGAAGAAGAAGAAGAAGAAGAAGAATTATGTTGTCTATTCCTATTGGACGTTTGAAAAACTTTCTAAGTTTTCTAGCTATCAATATCAAGTCATCGTCTAATTCAGTATCACTATTACTATCATCGTTACTAGCATGTGTTTCGATTGTTTTGAAAGCTATTGACTTACCGGATGACTTAGACGATTCAGACTTTCGTTGGTTTAATTTAACCTCGTAAACTTAAGAGACCCGATCAATTCATCCATCTTAGTGATTGACTTTGTCTCCTCGATTGCAGTCACCTTTGGATCCCATTCAGCAGGGAGGCTTCGTAACACCTTTTGAACCTTTTCAGTGTTCGAAAATGACTTTCCTAAAGCTTCAAGGGCATTGAAAATATTAGTAATCCTCAAATCAATAGATGTTATGGATTCGTTTGGCAACATTTTGAAAGTCTCTAATTCAGTCATAAGCATGTTTATTTTTGACTCTTTAACACCACTAGTACCTTCATGCTTTAATACAAGTGATTTCCACATATCGTGTGCGCTTGTGCAATTTGACACATATCCTGCTTCAGAAGTTGTAAGTCCATTCAAAAGTAATTGCATAGCTTTAGCATTCATGGACATTTTCTTTTTATCATCTAATGACCATTCACTTTTACATTTTTCAACCTCTTGAGTTACTTCACTAACTTGTGTAACTTTTGTTGGAATGTACGGCCCATCTTCAACTATAGACCATAAATCGATGTCTATAGCCATTAAGAATAGCCTCATTCTTAGTTTCCAATGAACAAAATTATTGCCATCAAAAAGAGGAGGGCATTGTGTAGACATACCTTCCAACTCATCTTTGTGAGAAACAATAGCCATAGTATGTACCTTGGATTTGAGACAAGCAATATATAATGAATCGTTGTTTTTTGGCCTTGTATTGTTCGTATGGTGTTGAATCTTGCTTCTTTTTAGTGGTGTTGGTCTGGCTCTGATACCAAATGTTGGACCGTGCATCTGCAATAAAGACCACTAGAGGGGGGGTGAATAGTGGTTAGCGGAAATTACACTACAACCCTTTGTTAAAATCCCCTTTGAAAACAGAATCTGAAACCACCTCAGATTCAGAACCCGTTTTTCAAAAATTCACAAATAATTGTACACAACTCCAAAAATTATGAAACTTTCCAGCATTTAACTTCAATTAGTTAAAAAGACTCTATCCAAAAATTAGACAACAATAAGATCGTTTGGCCCTTCAAATAAATAAAAAGATTCAGATGGTCAATCTGGACAGAATTGGACAGAATGTGGCTGATTTTGCAAAACATGTTTCTCTTTGAATACTCAACCAAAAAGGTTGATCTTTATATCAAAACACTCCTTAGGATGTGTAGATGAAGTTTCCAAAAGTCCCTGACCTTAACCAACTCTTGAAAAATACAGAATTTAAGTTTTCTCAAAACTAGTCAGATTGCATCCAGATTGGAGCAGTTATCTTGCAAAGACTGAAAGACTAACTTTCCCTTGCTCAAATCAAGTGATTCTTGTTGCAAATGAAAGCTAACAGTCTGAAGTATAACTCCACCAAAAATCACGAATTTTGAAAATGTTTAGCTATTTTTTCAAATTGTGAGAAGTTGTGTGAAAACTGCAGTCAAAAACGGGCAGAAAATAGAAATAAAGAAACAAGAGAAGAACACCGAGAATTTATCCTGGTTCGGTCAATGTGACCTACTCCAGTCCCAAGGAACACCTTTCCTTGGATTTCACTATCAAATGAACACCTTACAACAAGAGCCAAGCTTGATCCTTGGGTTATACACCAACCCTATTCAAGACTTGGATAATCACTTCTATGCAACTCTTGGTTACAACACCTCTGCCACCTATTGATGTAGCCTTATAAATTTGGCTAATCAATCATACGAATCCAACTCAAGAAGGTGTGTATAGTGTAGCTGGACAACAAAGAAAATTGGAACACCTTAGCTACACAAAGTATGAACGAAAATATTAGAAGAGAATAGCAAGACAACAATCTTCAATTTTGCTTTCAAGTATGTGTCTTCTCTTCTTCACCTTGCCTCCTATTTATAGTGTGAATATATGGCATATTCTCTCCAACTTTTAGACCATGGGATGGCTGAGAATTTTGAATTAAAGCACCTCCATAATCATCTCCAACAACCTTGTCTCCATTACATTCAAATTTGAAATTTCAAGTTGGCAACTTTTGCCAACTAGCTTGTTTTTGAATTTTCCACTTGTCCAAAAGTCATAAAATGAGTACACCACCTTCTCCACCTATTTATGGACGTTTTTGATGTTGTATGTATGTATACCAACTCAAATTTTGTGAATAAGAAATAATGAATAAGTGTTGACAAGATTATGTCAACATATAGCACCAAAATTCCTTCTTTCTTCTCCTTTACATATTGTGATGAATCTTGCACCAAGGACACCTTGTAATCTCTAAAAGATGATGATTAATATCCTCTTATAACATATATAAGAGGGTCTTCAAGAAAAAATAGAATGTGATCTCAAATCGTCACATATTCAGCTATAGTCAATAATATCATCGGTTGAGAGAATAAGATATAAGATCACCATATAATCTTCAAAATAATAATAACACAGCTCCAGAATGAAGATAATAATATGCTCAAGAGATTCCTTGAGCGAAAATACCAAAAATACCCTTGGGGGTAAAATGACCAAAATACCCCTGGTGTGAGAAAACTCCAGAAATGCCCCCGATGGTCAGAAATAATCACAATACCACCTTTGTCATGATAATGCACTTGAAATATTTTTCACCATATGATGTTCCTACAAAACTTAAAATACCAATTTTGCCCTTTTTGGTAAGTTGTAGAAACTTCCAAGGCACGTTAGTCACAAGACAATAATAATCACCAAAAACACATAATGAGCATGTATAAATCATGTACAAATCAAAACAACCATTTTATCACATTTTATAAAATTATTTCTAAAAACTCTAGACATCGATCGATCGAAGTACCTCAGCTTCATAGATCGATGTCTCACATAAAGGTTCAGGTTTTGTCTCTGACCTACATCGATCGATCGATGTGAGAGTTCGATGTACATTGATCGATCGATATGTTTTAGGTTTAGAGATCGATGTCTCACAGAAAGGTCTTAAACTTTTCTGCCTTACATAGATCGATCGATGTGAGAGATCTATGTACATAAATCGATCGATGTGCAACAACCTGAGAGATCGATGTCAACTTGTTCAACTTATTCAACTTTTAATCACATATAACACCATATGTGACATTTTTAAATATTCATCACTTAAAATCATGACTTTGAAAATTATCGAAACATATTTCTCAACACCTAACACATTTCAAATACGAAATGTGTTGTTAGTAAGTAATCTCTCTTATAATTTATTAAGTATTTCTCAACTTCTAGATTGCGGATATAATGTCTCTTTTCTTCCCAATTCTTGTGATATAATAAATGAAAAATGAGAAATTGTTTTAAAAGGAAATAGGGATGGTAACATTTATACTCTTACCTTACATAACATGTTAGATGCTAAGGTTAAGTGTTTAATATCACATGACTTAGATGTGAATTTATGGCATAGAAAATTAGGCCATATAGGAATTTCAACCATTAAGAAATTATCTAAGAAGAATTTAAATAGAGGAATGCCTAAGTTAGACTTAGATAATTTTCAACTATGTGAAACATGTAGTAAAGGAAAACACATTAAAGAAACATTAAAACCGAAACATGAAGTGAGTACTAGTCATGTACTAGAATTGCTTCATTTAGACTTATTTGGTCCAAGTAGGACAAGAAGTCTAGGTTCATACTACTATGTGTGTGTCATAGTAGATGATTACTCACGCTACACATGGACATTGTTCTTAACACACAAAGACGATGCTCCATTGGCAATCGAAACTCTTATCAAGCAACTTGAAAATATAGGCAAAGAAAATGTCAAAAGAATTAGAAGCGATCGAGGTGGAGAATTTAAAAACAAAGATGTAATCAAATTTTGTTAATTACATGGAACAAAACATGAATTTTCACCACCTAGAACACCACAACTCAATGGAGTTGTGGAACGTAAAAATAGAATAATTCAAGAAGTTGCTAGAACTATGCTATATGAAAATAAATTACCTAAATATTTATGGCTGAAGCTGTTAGTTGTGCATGCTATATTATAAATAGGCTTTCTATTCGAAAGAAATTAAATAAAACACCTTATGAATTGTTAAACAATATACAACCTAAAATAGATTATCTTAGAGTATTTGGATGTAATTGTTTTGTATTGAACACTAAGGATAATCTAGACAAGTTTGAACAAAAGTCTATTGAATGCATATTTGTTGGTTATTCAACTAATTCAAGAGCATATAGGCGTTATAATCCTGCATCTAGAAAAATAATTGAATCTATACATGTAAAATTCAATGAAAATGCATGCTTTGAAGTTAGTGATAAAACTCAACATAAACATGAGAATAATGTTGAAAATATGTTTGATGATGATGTATTACTTGAGCCTGTACTTGATCATCTAGAACCAACTCCCCTTGAACAAGACATGCATGAACCCTTAGATGAAATAAATGAAGAGATTTTGCAAGTAGAAGATAATACAACTAACTTAAGATGATTCAATTGTATATGACAATGTTCACACTAATGAAACATTTGAACAAGATGAGGGTGAACCTAGTCAATCTAGGAATTGGTTGCATCCTAAAGAATTAATCATTGGGGATCCAAGTGTTGGGGTTAGAACACGTAGAAACATAAGTTTACTTGAAGGACATAGCTTAGTCTCACACATAAAACCTAAAAATGTTAAGTAAGCCTTAGGTGACATATCATGGATAGATACCATGCATGAGGAATTGAACCAATTCACAAGGAACAACGTGTGGGACTTAATACATAAACCTAAAGACAAGTCTATAATAGGAACTAAATGGGTCTTTAGGAATAAAATGGATGAACAAGGAAACATCACACGGAATAAGGCTAAACTAGTCGTACAAGGTTATAATCAACAAGAAGGAATAGATTATGAAGAAAACTTTGCACCCGTTGCACGACTAGAAGCAATTAGATTGTTACTTGCGATTGCAAGTCTAAGCAACATTAAACTCTTCAAATGGATGTCAAGAGTGCATTCTTGAATGGATACATCCAAAAAGAGGTGTTTGTCAAACAACCCCCTGGATTCAAAGATCCAAAGAATCCTAACCATGTTTACAAGCTTATGAAAGCTTTATATGGTTTGAAACAAGCTCCAAGAGCTTGGTATGATAGATTTGCAAACTTTCTTATTGCAAATAATTATCAAATGGGAACCATAGACAACACATTATTCCTAAGAAGAAAAAATAATGACTTATTAATAGTTCAAATCTATGTAGATGATATAATATTTGGTTCAACCAACCCTACCTTAGTAAAAGACTTTGAATAGTGCATGAAGTCAGAATTTGAAATGTCAATGGTAGGAGAATTGAATTATTTCTTAGGACTTCAAATCAAACAAACCCCTCAAGGAATTCACATTAGCCAACTTAAGTATGTCAATGATATGATTAAGAAGTTTGGCTTTGAAGAGTTGAAACCAACAACTACCCCCATGAGTGTTAGCACCAAACTAGATAAGGATGATAATGGTAAACCTTTTGATGACACACTATATAGGTCTATGATTGGCTCCATTGTTACACTTAACTGCATCAAGACCTGACATCATGTTTAGTGTGTGTATGTGTGCTAGGTTTCAATCTTGTCCTAAGGTATCTCATTACAATGCAGTGAAAAAGATCTTTAGATATCTTAAACATACACCTCACTTAGGACTTTGGTATGATGGAAATGCTAAGTTGGAATTACACGCATATAGTGATGCTTATTATGGTGGTTGCAAATTAGATAGAAAAGCCACTAGTGGTACGTGTCAATTCATAGGAACCAACTTGATCTCCTGGTTTTCTAAAAAGCAAGCTAGTATAGCTCTTTCCACCACTGAAGCCGAGTATATAGCCTTGAGTTTTCATACTGCCCAAATACTTTGGCTTAAACAACAACTTAGTGATTTTGGCATTAAAATGAAAAAGATTCCAATTTTCTGCAATAGCACAAGTCCAAACAATCTTTCTCGGAATCTGGTGCTTCATTCTAAGGCCAAACACATTAAGGTGCGATACCACTTCCTTCGAGATTATGTTCAAAATAAGGATATAGTTATAAACCATATAAGAACTGATCACCAAATAGCTGATATCTTTACCAAACCCCTTAATCAAGCCACTTTTGAAAACTTACGAGCCAAGTTAGGTATGATGACTTACGATACATTGCATAGTTCTATCTTTTGCATGATTTGCAAAATAAAGGGGGAGATAGAATAAGAACATGATTTTAGTTGGTAAGTCATAATTTGGTTGGTTGAATAATATGCTAAGTTTCAATTGATGTAAGTTGAGCATAGGTTAAGGGGGAGAGTACAATTTGAGGGGGAGCATATGAATACATGAGAGCTAAAAATTTAAACACAATGTTAAAACAATTGGTAATTGTTTGGAAGTTAGTTTCTAAAACAATTGGTACAAATTTGGTGAAACAATTGATAGATTTATGATAAAGAATTGGTTATAAGTTGTGACATTAAAATCATGTTAGGTTATTTTAAAAATCATCCAAAAGGGGGAGAATGTCGAGAAATATGTTTGGATAATGTTCAAAGTCATGATTTTAAGTGGTGAATACTTAAAAATGTCACACATGGTGTTATATGTGATTAAAAGTTGAAAAAGTTGAAAAATTTGGCATAGATCTCTTAGGTGGCTGCACATCGATCGATCTATGTAAGGCAGTGAAAGTTCAAGACCTTACGGTGAGACATCGATCTCTAAACCTAAGACACATCGATCGATCGATGTACATCGAACCCTCACTTCAATCGATCGATGTAGGTCAGAAACAGATTCTGAATCTTACTGTGAGACATCGATCTCTGAAGCTGAAGCACTTCGATCGATCGATGTCTAGGGTTTTTTTGAAATATTTTTCTAAAAAATGTTTAAATGGTTGTTTTCATTTGTATATGATTTATACATGTTTATTATGTGATTATTATGTGTTTTTGGTGATTTTAAATGTATTGTGACTAATGTGCCTTGAGAGTTTCTACAAATTACCAAATAGGGCAAAATTGGAATTTTGACTTTGTAGGAACATCACATGGCGAAAATATTTCAAGGATGTATTTTTATACTATTTATCATGACAAAGGTGATATCATGATTAATTCTGACCATCGGGGTCATTTCTGGAGTTTTCTCATACCAGGGGTATTTTGGTCTTCACCCCTGAGGGCATTTTTGGTATTTTCACTCAAGGAATCTCTTGAGCATCTTATTATATTCATTCTGGAGTTGAGTTATTATTATCTTGAAGCTTATATGGTGATTCTTTATCTTATTCTCTCAAATGATGATATCATTGACTATAGCGGGATATGTGACGAGTTGTGATGTCACATTCTATTTTCTCCTTGAAGACTCTCTTATATATGTTATTGGAGATTATTTATCATCATTTTTCAGAGAATATAAAGGTGTTCAAGGTGTGCAAATGATTACAACATACAAGAAAAAATATTAGGAATTTTGATGTTACACGTTGACATAATCTTGTCAACTATTATCTATTGATTTCTTCTTCAAAAATCTGAATTGATATACATATATATGTGTTGGAAAACGTGTATATTCAGTTGGATATGATGGTGTACCCATTTTATGACTTGGTAACAAGTGGACAAATCAAAAAGAACTTTTGCCAACTTGGAAAAATTGAAAACATTTGAATTGTAGCCAACGGTCATGGCTGTTTTCAGCAGAAATTTTTGAGTCAAATGGAGCCTTCACATGCCCTATTCTTGTTCTTGGAGTTGAGGGAATTTTGATGGTATTATCCTTTCTTATTATCTTCATTTTACAAAGGATAATCAATATTATTTTTTGGAAAATTCAGCTTTAAACCTAACGGCTAGTGTGGGCTGTTTTGGAGCTGAATTTGAGTTGTTTTTGTAGAGATAAGGGGGTTTGAGTGATTTCAAAATAAGTGACTTAAATGTATATATATATATAAACGTGTACAAACATATATAAACGTGTACATGTATGCATGATATCTTGCCATTACTTGCCTTATTCAGCTTATATATTATGTTGCCGTACTAACGAGCCATGAAGCATTAAAGCTTACATCATATGGCAAACATTTGTTATGTTTACACTATTTTCAGGTGCCACCATTAATGAACTAAAATAGTACATTGAGTGAAGTACTTAGTTTAATAAACTAAGTAGTTCATTAAAGGAAGCCACATTTGGAAAAGGCACAAAGGCAACAAGGCTAAGGAAGGAAAGTTTTCTCCTCCTCTCCATCTTAATTATACACGCAATATACATATATATTACACCTATTTTCAGATTTTTTTTAAAAGGCACCTACACATGTATTCCAACGTACTACCGACACGTTATATATTTTACGTACGTACTTTAACGTCACACTACTATACTTAACTCATATTTATGAGTATATTCAGGTCTTATATCATATGATATAAGATATGGTGATGACAAATCAAATACTACGCGATAAAAGGTTCTAAACCGAAATTTGTTGTATCGGGCAAATACCGAAACTTCGCCAACGTGTCACGTACTTGCCATAAATAAATGGCCACCCCATATACATCAAAAATGGATTACAATTTCGTGCACATGACAGAAAAATAAGCCAAAAATACTTTCCATGTTGGCACACACAAATTACTCCACATTAAGGCCAAAATGTGAAGATTCCAAGTTTAATTTTGTCACATGCTAATGGTACCACTTTAAACCAGCCAAGTGCTGAGATTTAAAGTATATATTATATATATTATGTATAACATAATATATATAACATGTGCAAAAGTTGGAATTTAAATTAGCGAAAAATCGGGTAATCGATAAATATCGAAAATTCGGTTTTCTACGCACACAACACATGGAACGTTTTTTGTACATCATGTGACACGTATCTAGACACTTTTTACATATGATATACATCTTAAAGTGTTCTAGAAAATCAAATTAATGGCTGATTGGAATATTACATGTGTATATTATTAAATGTGCATTATTTTACAAAGTTAGCAAAAATAAATTTCAGCACTTGTACATACACATTCCAACGTCACCTACAGCTGATTTGGAGCATATGTGGAGCCTTGTTAGCATCTTGATTGGTCAAGGATCAATCATACAATGTTGGTGAATTGAAGAGAGAGCTACAAATGGTAAGAATTCAACATATATCTCTCTTATATCACATGCTGAAAATTTCAGCATGCTAAACATATGGTGGCCGAAATTATGACATTCAAAGTGAGATATTCCATCATCTTTTATTATGTGATTGATTAGAAGAAGAAATGGAAAGGTTTTGAATATTATTTAAATAAATAAATGGTGATATTTTGTATATCACACATGCTGAAATTCTTTCAGCATGTGTACAACTTTGTGGCCGAATTTGAGAGCCAAAATGTGTCCAAGTTCATTTGTTATGTGATAGCAATACTTACCATAACTTAGTGATTCAATTTTTAAAGAAAAAATAAAGGTAAATTGGGTATTATTTTTGAAAGAAAAGGAATGTTGCACATGCTGAATTTTCCGCATGGCAAGACTACTAATGGCCGATTTTGTGCACTTGATTTGGAAGAATTTTTATCTTGCAATTTATGTGATGTATCTCTTGATTTATGGAAGGTATTGTGTGATGATTTTTGGCACATGGCTAAGTGTAATTCTCAGATTTTTTTTCCAAGTCATCATGATGATAACGTTGAACCAATAAGGAGGTGCCAAGTAAGCGAAGACTAAATGATCATCCAATAAGAAGATGTCAAGTAAGCAAGGCCTTGTCACAATGATGTCTTACACTCTCTCTCAAGGACTTAAAAGATAATTTTCAAGAGGGGGAGATACAGTCTAGGGGACGGATGCAACCATTAAAAAGGAAGAGAAGAGAGCAAACAAAAGAAAAACAACAAGCATTGCAATTCAAAGAGATTAAAAAGCCTAGCTCTTCTTCTCCTACATCTTTCTTTCTCTCTTCTTGTAAAGCCTATTGTTTTTATATCTTTCAATCTTGAATAGGCTTGAGATAAACCACCATTCATATATCTTTGTAAAAGATTGATCAAGGTGTGATCAATCTTCATTCTAGCAAGGTGGTGGTGTTCGTGCGAATTGTACTTACAATACAAGGTTTGTAAAGGGTTGGAGTTAGGTTTAACTCTATCAACCCTGTGGTAAGGTGTGTTGTGTGTGTGATTACTGTGAACCAAGGAAGGTGTTCCTTGAAGACTGGAGTAGGTTGTTTATAACCGAACCAGTATAAAAATCTTGGTGCCATTTACTTTCTGCATTTACCTTTCAGTTACTGCACTGTTTACCTTTCTTGTTCGCATCCGTAAAAATAGTAAACGTTTTTCAAAAATTACAAAAATTTCCAGAAATATACTTACATGCTCTAGGGTTAATTTGGCACAAGTTGCAACCCTTTTGGACAAGTATAAGTCAATCAAACATCAAAAGTTCTGAGACTAGTGCAGTCTGATTTTCAGACTTGCAAAGGTTGAGACTTTGATTGTAGTTGACCTACTTCCCAAAAGAATTTTCCAAAACTGTTTCAACCCATTTAAATATAGTATATAAGGAGTTAGTGGTCAAAGTTTCAGAGCATTTGGACGTTCACACAAATAGGAATTAATTTTTCAAAACCATCAATCGTTTCTGGCAGATTTGCACAATCTGATTACCAACGGTTTTTGAAGGGGTTACAGGTTGAATTTTAATTTGAAATTTTTAGGGGACCCTCATAACATCTGAGGCTAAGTTCTCTCAAAATTTCATAATTTTTGGAGACTTCTAACCTAGTTTTAAAAACGTTTTAAAACTGGTCCTGAAAACAGAATCTGTTTTCAGAACTTGAATTGTTCAAGTTTAAAGAAATTTTAAAAACCACACTTTCTGCACCATCTATTCAACCCCCCCTTCTAGTGGTGCCTTGCAGATCCTACAAGTGGTATCAGAGAGCAGGAACACTCACTTCAAGGAATCCAACGATTCAGTGAGATGGCAACCACAAATCTCAAAACCGAGCAAGAAGGTATGTCGAGCCAAAGGCCTCCACTTTTCGACGGTGAGTCATTTATTCAGTGGAAACTTAGAATGAATCTTTTTCTTATGGCTATAGATATAGATTTTTGGTCAATCATTGAAGATGGTCCTTATGTCCCATCTAAGGTATCCACTGTAGACGGAGTCACATTAGAAGTCGTTAAATCTAGACAAGAATATACGAGTGATGATAAAAAGAAACTTAGTATGAATGCTAGGGCTATGCAACTACTCTTAAACGGATTAAGTAAGAGTGAGTCTAGTTATGTGTCAAACTGTTCGAGTGCACAAGAGATGTGGAGGATAGTAGAAATGAAACACGAAGGCACGAGTCAAGTAAAAGAGTCAAAAATTAACATGCTCATATCCACACTTGAGCCTTTTAAATTATTGCCCAATGAGTCTATTGTAGATATGGATCTTCGTTTGACTAACATCTACAACTCTCTTGAGTCTCTTGGTAAGGCTTTTACTACGCAGGAAAAGGTACAGAAAGTCCTACGAAGCCTTCCTTCTGAATGGGACCCAAAAGTGACCGCAATAGAAGAAAGCAAGGAAACTAAATCAATAAAGATGGAAGAACTAATCGGATCACTTAAAGTTTATGAAAATAAACTCACCATTCGGAAATCGGAATCATCTAAACAAGGTAAAGCTATTGCTTTTAAATCAAATGAATACGTCTCCCCCCTCCGATCACGTAGAGGATAGTAATTCCGAATCGGATAATGATGACCTAATTCTATTGGCTAAAGGATTGAGAAAATTTATGAGAAGGTCATTTAGAAACAAAAATAAGGGCACTACTACTAAGAGAAATAAGAACAAGTCAAACGATAAAGACGTTAAATGTTATGAATGTGGCAAACTCGGACACTTATCATATGACTGCCCAAATAAAGAAAAGCAAACTACTAAGTACCCTGACAAGGAGCGGAACAAACATAGACTCGTCTCAGAACCCAAACAAAGGAAACGTTCTCTAAAGGCCTCCACCTGGAGTGATTCATCAGATTCTGAAACTGAGACCGAAGAGGAGACCGCACAAGTATGCTTTGCATCCAAAGCATCTAATGAGGTATCATCTGATTCTGACTCTGAACCTTCTTATGATGATCTTTTTAGTCAGTATCTAGAATTGCATAAATTCACTAAGACTCTCGCTAAAGAAAAGAAACGATTAATTGAAGACAAGAAACTGTTAGAATCTTCTAACGAGAATCTTGTCGCCCAATTAAGCGATTCAAAGAAAGAGTCATCATGCGTCATCACTGCATTAAAGACTGAGATTTCATCATTAACCACTCAAAATAATGAAATGAAATCCGAGATTTCAAATTTGAAATCAAGGAATACCGATTTAGAGAAAATGATGAAACAGTTTGATACAGGGTCCAACATGCTGCATCGCATCATATTATCACAAAAGCATGACAGCGACAAAACTGGACTGGGATACGTTGATACTAACGAAGTATCAACCAAACCAACCAAGTTTGTTGTCTCTAAGAAAGTAGACACCCCTAAGCCGCAAGTGGCGTCTAAGATGACGCAGAAAACGCCCCCTTCCTCACGCCCCATCTCTTCATATCATGTGAAATATAACTTTGTACCTTATAGATATGAAAAGAAGAGAATAATGCATACACGGAATTCATATCATCCACGCACTACGCACACACACACAAGGACATATCAAAAACGTCCTTCATTTAATGAGTATAAGGGAGTCCTTGGGCAAAGGCCCAAAGTGCATGCACCACATGTCTATTATATCGCACCTTCATCTACATTCTTTCCATTTGATAGACCGAGAAGGATCACCCAAGTATGGGTACCGAAAGGTACTTTTACCAAGAGGTGATTAACTAACTCGAAAGGACTCAAAATTAAAAGGGTACCTAAATCATCTTTTAACATTGCAGGGAGACCACACATCAAAAGATACATCAATAAAGTGGTTCCTTGACAGTGGTTGCTCGAGGCACATGACGGGTGACCCGAGCTTGTTCTCCAAATTAAAGAAGGTCACAAAAGGAGGATCCGTGACCTTTGGAGACAACAATGAAGGCAAGATCATCGGAAAAGGTACGATTGGTAATCCGAACACACTCCAAATCTCCAACGTATTTTTGGTAAGCAACTTATCCTACAATCTTCTTAGCATTTCTCAATTTGTTGACAATGGTTTTAATGTGTGTTTTACTCACCCTTATTGCAACATAATAAATAAAAATGGAGAAATCGTTTTAAAAGGAAAACGAGAAGGCAATATTTTTACGCTATCTATGGATGATGTAGTAGACGCTAAAATTAAGTGTTTTATGTCAAATGAACCCAATGTGAATTTATGGCATAGACGTTTAGGACACATTGGCATTTCCACACTAGAAAAACTCAACGAAAGAACCTAGTACGGGGATTGCCTACGCTTGACTTAGACAACTTTCAGTTGTGTGAATCTTGCATAAAAGGCAAACAAACACGTGAGTCATTTAAGCCGAAAAATGAAATAAGCACGACTAGAATATTAGAACTATTGCATATCAATTTGTTTGGTCCTAGTCGCACTACAAGCCTTGGTGGGCGTCACTATGCATGCGTAATTGTTGATGACTTTTCTCGTTATACTTGGACTTTATTTCTTGCACATAAGGATGATAGCACCGTTGAGATTGCTAAATTAATTAAACAACTTGAAAATCAATACGGTGTAAATGTGAAAAGGATAAGAAGCGATAGAGGAGGTGAGTTTAAAAACAAAGAGATGATTTCGTTTTGCGAAGAAAAAGGAATTAAGCATGAGTTTTCGCCACCTAGAACTCCACAATTAAATGGAGTAGTAGAAAGAAAGAATCGTACATTACAAGAAATCGCTAGAACTATGCTTTGCGAAAATAAATTGCCTAGATTTCTGTGGGCGGAAGCCGTAAATTGTGCATGCTATATTGTAAATCGCCTATCTATAAGAAAGAAAATAAACAAGACGCCTTATGAGATTTTGAATGATTGCATGCCTAAGATTGACTATTTTCGTGTGTTTGGATGCAAATGTTTTGTCTTGAATACAAAAGATAATTTAGATAAATTTAAATCCAAATCAATTGAGTGCATTTTTGTTGGATATTCTATAAATTCGAAGGCATATAGATGTTATGATCCTCTCACTAGACAAATTATAGAATCTATTCATGTTAAATTCAATGAATTTGGTGAGATTGATAAAGATAAGGAATATGAAGATGATTTTGAATTGAAACCCGTTCTGAATGAAGATAATGATTCTTTTGATAGGCATGATATGAATGAGACACTAGAAGTGCATGATCACATAGAAATGCATGATAACTTAGAAAATAATCAACCAAGATGGCATAGAGATCACCCACATGATCTCATCATAGGCGACCTCACTCACGGTGTGCGACCACGTAGGAGAATTACCTCGGATGAAATAAATGAATTTCATGCTATGATTTCTGAAATTGAGCCCAAAAATGTGCATGATGCCTTGAGTGATTCATTTGGATTGATGATATGCATGACGAACTAAATCAATTCGCTAGAAACGATGTATGGGATTTAGTGCCACGACCACAAGATAAGACTATAATAGGCACAAAGTGGGTATTTAGGAACAAAATGAATGAAGAAGGAAAGGTCGTTAGAAATAAAGCGAGACTTGTAGCACAAGGATATAATCAAGAAGAAGGAATCGACTACGATGAAACATTTGCACCCGTAGCACGATTAGAAGCTATACGACTCTTACTTGCTATTGCTTGCATGAAAGATTTTAAATTATATCAAATGGACGTGAAAAGTGCATTTCTAAACGGATTTATACAAGAAGAAGTATACGTGAA
>AP025050.1:21371981-21476916 GCA_036186865.1 Eustoma russellianum | reverse complement strand
ACCGGTTTTGAAGATTTGAAACATCCCGATCACGTGTACAAACTAAAGAAGGCACTATACGGCCTAAAGCAAGCGCCAAGAGCATGGTATGATCGTTTTGCTACTTTCCTTTTAGAAAATAATTTTAAACGTGGTACTATAGATAGTACACTATTTTTGAAACAAGATAAATCAGATTTACTTATTATCCAAATCTACGTTGATGATATTATTTTCGGCTCTACCTCGCATAGACTTGTTAAAGATTTCGAAAATTGCATGAAATCTGAATTTGAAATGTCTATGGTTGGTGAACTTAATTATTTCCTTGGCTTTCAGATTAAGCAAACGAGTAAAGGGATTCATATAAGCCAAGCAAAATATGTTAATGACATGATTAAAAAGTTTAATTTTGAAAATTTGAAAGCATCCCCCACCCCTATGAGTGTCACTACTAAATTAGACAAAGACGAACATGGTAAAGACGTTGATAATGGATTATATCGATCTATGATAGGCTCTTTGCTATATTTAACTGCTAGTAGGCCTGACATCATGTTTAGTGTATGCATGTGTGCTCGTTTTCAAAGTCAACCTAAGGTGTCACACTTAAATGCGGTAAAAAGAATATTCCGTTATATTAAGCACACGCCCACCTTAGGAATTTGGTACGATAAGGATTCTACATTTGACTTACATGCTTACACTGATGCAGATTATGGTGGCTTCAAAATAGATAGAAAAAGCACGAGCGGAACTTGCCAATTTATAGGAAATTCCCTTATTTCATGGTTTTCCAAAAAGCAAGCAAGTTTTGCTTTGTCCACTACTGAGGCTGAGTACATGGCTCTTAGCCTTTGTTGCACACAGTTGTTGTGGATAAAACAACAACTTTCGGACTTTGGAATTACCGTAAATAAAATTCCTATATATTGTGATAATATGAGTGCCATAAATTTGTCTAAGAATCCCGTATTACATTCTAAGGCTAAGCACATAGAAGTACGCTATCACTTTCTTCGTGATCACGTAAACAATGGTGACATTGTCATAGATCACGTACGCACAAAAGCACAAGTAGCAGATATCTTTACAAAAGCCTTAAATCAAGCCACGTATGAATCTCTTCGTTCTAAATTAGGCATGATTCCCGTTGATATGATTTGATTTGACGTGATTTGATTTACTTTCCTTTTTGACAGGAATCTTTTGATTTACTTTTCAAAATAAAGGGGGAGAGAAAAGCATGATTTAAGGGGGAGAGAGAGATTTAAGGGCGAGAGAGACACATTGATATTAATTGCACAAATCAAGGGGGAGCCGGATTTAAAATTCGAAATTCAAATCTCAAATCTGTGCATGTTTCGAGGGGGAGAGATAGCATTTAAATCATGTGCATAAATTATTTTGAAAATCATCAAAAGGGGGAGATTGTAGAGATAAAGGGGTTTGAGTGATTTCAAAATAAGTGACTTAAATGTGTATATATATATATAAACGTGTACAAACATATATAAACGTGTACATGTATGCATGATATCTTGCCATTACTTGCCTTATTCAGCTTATATATTATGTTGCCGTACTAACGAGCCATGAAGCATTAAAGCTTACATCATATGGCAAACATTTGTTATGTTTACACTATTTTCAGGTGCCACCATTAATGAACTAAAATAGTTCATTAAGTGAAGTACTTAGTTTAATAAACTAAGTAGTTCATTAAAGGAAGCCACATTTGGAAAAGGCACAAAGGCAACAAGGCTAAGGAAGGAAAGTTTTCTCCTCCTCCCCATCTTAATTATACACGCAATATACATATATATTACACCTATTTTCAGATTTTTTTTAAAAGGCACCTACACATGTATTCCAACGTACTACCAACACGTTATATATTTTACGTACGTACTTTAACGTCACACTACTATACTTAACTCATATTTATGAGTATATTCAGGTCTTATATCATATGATATAAAATATGGTGATGACAAATCAAATACTACGCGATAAAAGGTTCTAAACCGAAATTTGTTGTATCGGGCAAATACCGAAACTTCGCCAACGTGTCACGTACTTGCCATAAATAAATGGCCAGCCCATATACATCAAAAATGGATTAAAATTTCGTGCACATGACAGAAAAATAAGCCAAAAATACTTTCCATGTTGGCACACACAAATTACTCCACATTAAGGCCAAAATGTGAAGATTCCAAGTTTAATTTTGTCACATGCTAATGGTACCACTTTAAACCAGCCAAGTGCTGAGATTTAAAGTATATATTATATATATTATGTATAACATAATATATATAACATGTGCAAAAGTTGGAATTTAAATTAGAGAAAAATCAGGTAATCGATAAATATCGAAAATTCGGTTTTCTACGCACACAACACATGGAACGTTTTTGGTACATCATGTGACACGTATCTAGACACTTTTTACATATGATATACATCTTAAAGTGTTCTAGAACATCAAATTAATGGCTGATTGGAATATTACATGTGTGTATTATTAAATGTGCATTATTTTACAAAGTTAGCAAAAATAAATTTCAGCACTTGTACATACACATTCCAACGTCATCTACAGCTGATTTGGAGCATATGTGGAGCCTTTTTGGCATCTTGATTGGTCAAGGATCAATCATAAAATGTTGGTGAATTGAAGAGAGAAGCTACAAATGGTAAGAATTCAACATATATCTCTCTTATATCACATGCTGAAAATTTCAGCATCCAAAACATATGGTGGCCGAAATTATGACATTCAAAGTGAGATATTCCATCATCTTTTATTATGTGATTGATTAGAAGAAGAAATAGAAAGGTTTTGAATATTATTTAAATAAATAAATGGTGATATTTTGTATATCACACATGCTGAAATTCTTTCAGCATGTGTACAACTTTGTGGCCGAATTTGAGAGCCAAAATGTGTCCAAGTTCATTTGTTATGTGATAGCAATACTTACCATAACTTGGTGATTCAATTTTTAAAGAAAAAATCAAGGTAAATTGGGTATTGTTTTTGAAAGAAAAGGAATGTTGCACATGCTGAATTTTCCGCATGGCAAGACTACTAATGGCCGATTTTGTGCACTTGATTTGGAAGAATTTTTATCTTGCAATTTATGTGATGTATCTCTTGATTTATGGAAGGTATTGTGTGATGATATTTGGCACATGGCTAAGTGTAATTCTCAGATTTTTTTCCAAGTCATCATGATGACAACGTTGAACCAATAAGGAAGCGAAGACTAAATGATCATCCAATAAGAAGATGTCAAGTAAGCAAGGCCTTGTCACAATAATGTCTTACACTCTCTCTCAAGGACTTAAAAGATAATTTTCAAGAGGGGGAGATAAACTCTAGGGGACGGCTGCAACCATTAAAAAGGAAGAGAAGAGAGCAAACAAAAAAACAACAAGCATTGCAATTCAAAGAGATCAAAAAGCCTAGCTCTTCTTCTCCTACATCTTCTTTCTTTCTCTCTTCTTGTAAAGCCTATTGTTTTTATATCTTTCAATCTTGAATAGGCTTGAGATAAACCACCATTCATACATCTTTGTAAAAGATTGATCAAGCTGTGATCAATCTTCATTCTAGCAAGGTGGTGGTGTTCGTGCGAATTGTACTTACAATACAAGGTTTGTAAAGGGTTGGAGTTAGGTTTAACTCTATCAACCCTGTGGTAAGGTGTGTTGTGTTTGTGATTAGTGTGAACCAAGGAAGGTGTTCCTTGAAGACTGGAGTAGGTTGTTTATAACCGAACCAGTATAAAAATCTTGGTGCCATTTACTTTCTGCATTTACCTTTCAGTTAGTGCACTGTTTACCCTTCTTGTTCGCATCCGTAAAAATAGTAAACGTTTTTCAAAAATTACGAAAATTTCCAGAAATATACTTACACGTTCTAGGGTTAATTTGGCACAAGTTTCAAGCCTTTTGGAAAAGTATAAGTCAATCAAACATCAAAAGTTCTGAGACAAGTGCAGTCTGATTTTCAGACTTGCAAAGGTTGAGACTTTGATTGTAGTTGACCTACTTCCCAAAATAATTTTCTAAAACTGTTTCAACCCATTTAAATATAGTATATAAGGAGTTAGTGGTCAAATTTTCAGAGCATTTGGACGTTCACACAAATAGGAATTAATTTTTCAAAACCATCAACCGTTTCTGGCAGATTTGCACAATCTGATTACCAACGGTTTTTGAAGGGGTTACAGGTTGAATTTTAATTTGAAATTTTTAGGGGACCCTCATAACATCTGAGGCTAAGTTCTCTCAAAATTTCATAATTTTGGGAGACCTCTAACCTAGTTTTAAAAACGTTTTAAAACTGGTCCTGAAAACAGAATCTGTTTTCAGAACTTGAATTGTTCAAGTTTAAAGAAATTTTAAAAACCACACTTTCTGCACCATCTATTCAACCCCCCCTTCTAGTGGTGCCTTGCAGATCCTACAGTTTTTATCCAAGAAAAGTCAGCCTCACATGTCCTATGTTTATGCTAAGAAGTTGAGGTATTATCTTTTACATATTATCTACATTTTGCAAAGGATAAATGAGACATGCCATGGTGTAATTTTCGGCCAACATCATTGTGCCAAGGTGGACCAATTATGTTGTCTTATTTTGTCAAGTGTACAAAGCCAACCAATGATGTGAAGACACTTGGACTTGATGATGAAGATGGTGACACATGTGCATTCTTATCTCCAAGGCTCAATTCACACTATAAATAGAAGGCAATGGTGAAGAAGATGAAACACACTTGAAGCTCACTTGAAAAGCATTGTTGATTTGTCTAACTATCATCTTCTTGTTGTTGTTCTTGTTTCATTCTTTGTATCAAAGGTGTTCTTATTGTATTTGTTGAGCTACAAGCCTCTTGAGCTTCATTTGTAAGATTGATTAGCCAATTCTATAAGGGTACATTAATAGGTGGTAGAGGTGTTGCAACTAAATGTTGCATAGAAGGTGTTCATCCAAGTCTTGAATAGGGTTGGTATATTAACACAAGGATCAAGTTTGGTTCTTGTTGTAAGGTGATTCATTTTATAGTGAAATCCAAGGAAAGGTGTTCCTTGGGACTGGATAGGTCACATTGACTAAACCAGGATAAATTCTCGGTGTCCTTGTCTTGTTTCTTCATTTCTGTTTTATGCCCGTTTTTGCTTCTGTGTTCACACAACTTCGCACGATTTGAAAAAATAGCTAAACACTTTCAAAATTCATGATTTTCGGTGGAGTTATACTTCAGACTGTTAGCTTTCATTTGCAACAAGAATTACTTGATTTGAGCAAGGGAAAGTCTTTCAGTCTTTTCAAGATAACTGCTCCAATCTGGCTGCAATCTGACCAGTTTTGAGAAAACTTAAATTCTGTATTTATCAAGAATTTCTTAAGGTTAGGTCCTTTTGGAAACATCATCTACATATTCTAAGGAGTGTTTTGATATAAATACCAAACTTTTTGGTTGAGTATTCAAAGAGAAACACGTTTTTTAAAATCAGCAACATTCTGTCAAATTCTGTCCAGATTGACCATCTGAATCTTTTTATTTGTTTAAAAGGTCAACGATATAATTTTTGTCTGGTTTTTGGATAGAGTCTTTTTAACATATTGAAGTAAAATTCTGGAAAGTTTCATAATTTCCGCTAACTACTATTCACCCCCCTCCTCTAGTGGTGTTTATTGCAGGTGCACGGTCAAACAGTCACTCTATGATTGGGTCTTTATTAATCCACCTTGGCACATAATATATGATATGGAAAATATCCAAAAAATATGAAAACAATTTGAATTTCAAATATCTTGATTGCCAATCAATCATAAGTGTGATAGCTTCTCATATTTGGAATGATTTTGAGCCTTGAAGTCTTTCCCAAATTTGGCTGCACACATGCTGAAAACTTCAGTATTTCTTTTGAATTTCAAAACATTACATTGTGTGTCTTGATCTCCATCAATACTTGCATTCTTTTGTGGATCATTATCCACCAATCATAGTGCAAGATGAGCTCCACCTAGGCTTCAAATCAGCCATCCACCTCAGCATGCATGTGCTGAAAATAGTTTTTGAAATTTTGAATGATAATAATGTATTATCTTCATACACATGGTAAATTTCAATCACCATTTAACTTTGTCCTCTAGAAAGTTTCAAGATATGTCTCATATGTGTAAGACATATCTAGATACATTTCACATGAGCAAGAAAACATCTTGTTGCAGGTGATGTAGCAACTTGATTTTTCGAATTCTGTCGATTGCGCGATTTTTCTCCAATTGATCACGAACACTTTAGACATGCAAAATGTGATATACACCATATAATATACATAATAAAATGTATCATCTCAGCTCCAAAAGGTGTAAAAGAACTCAGCCATGAGGTGTAACAATTTTGAATTTGAATTTTCAAGAAATCAAGGAAAATGATGGATAATTGATATATGTAATTATGGCATGACTTTAGTATTGTATTTTCCATGTGGTGAACAAAATTATGAGGTTCTTGGACTGTATATTGGCTGGCCATCTTTGTATGGTAATTATATGATGTGTCGGCTATGGTTCGATAGTCATTTAATTTTGGCGATTTTCGGTTTACGAACTTTTGACGTGTTGATATATTTTTGGAAGTTTAATAACATGGAATATATGACTTGGAATATCTTGGATATGTATAAACTCAAAAAGATGATATGTATTTGGTTGTTTGACGTTCACGTACGTTGATGACGTGTCGATGAAATACTGGGATAGAAGAATATAGCTTGTGATCTTGAGAATATATATATATATATATATATATATATATATATATATATATTAGCAAGAAAAAACATTTTATTAGAAATATATATAAAAAACTGAATAAATAAGAAGATGATGCGCTCTGGCGATAAGGCGGCGCGACAATGGCAGTCCGGCTAATGCCGGTCGCTCCTCCGACTGCATTCAACTTTGATCTCTACCTTCTCTCCCTTCTTTGCTATTCTACTTTTTCATTCATCGTTGAAAGACTGAATCTTTTAATACACAATGGCGGCTATGGATCCATCTCCGGAAAACCCTACGGGGTCATCCTCAAAGAAGAGTTACGCCTCTTTGTTTCAGACGTCGACTGCCACTCCAATTGCTAAGAAACCGATCCACAAATACAAGGGCAGTCCAATGATATCATTTACGGATGAAGAAATCGCATCCTTAGCGGCACCATTCAAATTCTCCTTAATGGGAACTTTCTGGTATGGCAAACCGCCGATCGCCACCATTCGGTCCACCATTGATCGGATCGGTTTTATTGGCCCTGTGCAAGTGGGACTCTTGGATACAACACACGTGGTCTTGCTCTTTAAATATGAACAAGATTATCTGCGATGTTTTGCAAGACAGAGTTGGATAATCGCAGGGAAATATATGCGAGTTACTAAATGGACGCCAACATATGATCCTACAGTCGATGTACCGATCGTGCCGGGATGGGTATTATTCCCAGGGCTACCATTACATCTCCATCAAAAGTCAGTCCTCGTGCAAATTGGCCGAATGTTAGGAACTCCAATGAAATTGGATACTGTGACTGCTGAGTCTCTTCGGCCTTCTGTTGCTCGTTTGTGTATAGAAATTGATGTACCACAGGAGTTGCCTTCAAGAGTTTTTATTGATGCGTTAAGCAAAGTGCTTAATCAGCAGGTAATTTACGAAGACTTGTCATCATATTGTTCTAAATGTTGTCGACTAAGTCATAAGGTTGCAGATTGTGGACGGATTTTAGTGCAACCTTCAGACATGCCTAAGCCCAAGGACACTGCAGAAAATCAGCTATCAAAGGGCAGACCATCTAATGCACGCAAAGCCCAGGAACAACACTGACTCCTAAAAAACTTCCTCAACCATCTGAACAGCATGTTGCTTCAGAACTTCCTCTGTTATTATCGCCGGATTTGACTACAACAGCGCCACGTGCAGTCACGTATGCTCAGGACCTTTCTCGTCTGCAGGGAGTAGATGACAGCTTCATCTCTGACATACTACATAATCCACAGCCATCATCGCTGTCTGACAGTGAGATTATACCGGCTTAGCCTGATGTGCAGAATGCTTTTGCATCAGACTCTTCTACGATTGCTGCGGTCTCAGAAATTATTCAGGATATGCTCCAGGCGGCCGTCTCTTCGGACTCACCACATGATGATCAAAATATTAATCCCCCAGACATGGCCCATAATGAGCAGTTTCAGCCTCCACCACGCCTGCTTCGTAGACCTCGTCGTAACATGGAACTGGTGTCCCCGCCGATCACAAGATCCAGGTCCATTCTCTCTAGCTCCTTCGACTATTTAGCGACTCAATCAAGATAATGATATGGAATGTCCATGGTGTTCGCACTTCACTTCCACGTATTTTATCGCTGTTGCGTCGTTATAATTTGCATGTCTTTGTTCTAATTGAACCTAAATCACGGCCGTCTTCATTGTTATTTTATCGTTTGAAATTTGGTTTTAAACAAGCGATCTCAGTGTGTCAGGATAAGATATGGATTTTTTGGAGTGCTGCTTTTTTGCGACTGGAGAGAGATCGTATAGGTGTTCAAAATCACTCGATGTATTTTCAGTGGATACCAACAGGAGATATTTTCTGCTGCACGTTTGTATATGGCTTGCATTCGGTGATATCACGTCGTCCATTATGGGAAGACATAGTGACTTTACATGCGGAAATGGATGTCCCATGGCTACTTGGAGGTGATTTCAATACTTTCTTATCGCTGGAAGAGCATAAGGGTCGATCTGTTCCATCTCTTAGATCATTGCAAGACTTTAATCACTGTGTATCTTCTTGTTCGCTACAAGCTATTAACTATCAAGGTTCAATGTTTACCTGGAGGTGATGGGCGAGGACGGAGACGAGTATGGCGCAGATTGGATAGGTATCTTTGCTCGTCGAGCTTCTTTGATCTATTTCACACAGTCGACTATCAACACCTTAGGCAAACTACGTCGGATCATTGCCCTATTTATCTTCAGGCTTTAGCCGAAAGATCTAACTAATCCGCAGCATTTCGATACCTGGATGCATGGACTACGCATGCAGAATTTGATCGGTTGGTCATGCATTATTAGCAGTCTTATGAAACAATTGGCGGTATGCGCGGGTATTATGCAAAGTTGCGGCAGCTTAAACAGCATTTGAAACAGTGGAATAAGGATGTGTTCGGAAATATATTTGATGTTGTTGCTCATGCAGAATCTGAAGCACTTGGCTATGAGAAAGAATATGATGCTCACCCAAATGCTGCATCCCGTGAGTTATATCACAGAAGCATGGCAGCTTTGAAACAGCAGCAGCATCGGGTAACTATGTTTTGGCAACAAAAGGCCAATGTAAAGTGGATGAAAGAGGGTGATGCTAATACTCGATATTTTCATCAAATTGTCAAAGACAAGAGGCGGCGACAAATGATTAGTCAAATTGTTGATTCAAATGGCGTTGAATGTCAAGCACCAGCGGCAATTGAGCAGGAAGCCATTCGTTATTATCAGCATTAGTTTACAGCAGAATCTTAAGAGAATACCTCTTCCCTGCTTCAATATATTCCAACTGTTCAAACTAGTGAGGAAAATGCAGCGCTTTTGGCCATGCCAGATCTTCAAGAAGTCCAACAAGCAGTATGGGATCTAAGCCCAACAAGTGCTGCAGGCCCAGATGGTTTTCCAGGTTCCTTTTATCGCAGATTCTGGCAAGTAATTAAATGTGATGTACATAAAGCAGTACAGAAATTCTTTCTTGGTGTTTCACCCCCGAACCAACTAGTTGCGTATCTTATTACACTTATTTCTAAAGTCTCCAGCCCACAATCATTTTCTGACTTTCGACCAATATGTTTGACTAACTTTATGCCCAAGATCATTACGAGGTTGTTGGCCACGCGATTATCCAACTTATTACCACGGCTGATTTCTCCAGAGCAGGCTGGTTTTGTAAAGGGGCGTGGTATTACGGATCATATTTTGTTGGCTCAAGAAATGGTTCACATGATAGACAAGCATGTGCGTGGTGGTCAGGTCATGGTTAAATTAGACATGGCAAAGGCTTTTGACAGAGTGGATTGGGATTATCTTAGGCAGCTCCTCCACAAATTCGGTTTTGATGCTAAGCTAGTCAGGATTGTATTGAATAATTTAGCGGCTACACGATGTTCCATTCTCATCAATGGCAAACCTGTGGGATTTTTTCCTGTCACACGCGGAGTTAAACAAGGTGATCCTTTACCGCCTTTATTATTTATCTTGGCTTCAGAAGGTTTTTCCTGAGGCCTTAATTCGCTAATTGCTTCGGGTGAGTTAAGTAGTTTTAATGTGGGGCGGGCTCCACAAATATCTCATTTGGGCTTTGCAGATGATCTTGTCGTTTTTCTTAATGGAAAACTTTCCAATATTCGCCGATTCTGTCAATTCTTAGATACATATCAAGCTGCCTCAAGTCAATTAATCAATTTTAACAAAAGTCAGATGATCGTGGGGAAGCCCGTGGAAGGGCCAAGAGTGGCCCGAATACTTGGCATGCGTTTGGCGGTGTTGCCCATAAAATATCTTGGGCCTTATTTGTATAAAGGTGTTAATCGATCGTCATACTGCACTGCTCTAGTAACGCACTTTGACATGCGACTCAATGCTTGGTCATCCAAATTATTATCCATGGCAGGAAGGCTAATCTTAATCAAGCATGTCTTATCAACGATCCCAACTCATCTCATTGCAAGTTCCAGGTTGCCTAAAAGTGTCATCACCTCTTTAAATAGAAAAATGTCTAATTTCTTGTGGAATGGTCGCCATCATTGGACTTCTTGGGATCATGTTTGTCGTCCGGTTGAGCACGGCGGGCTAGGTATCAGGAATTTGGACTATATACAACAAGTGTATGATGGACAACTCTGGTGGAAGTACCATATGTCAAGCTCATTATGGGCCATGTATTGCCGTGCAAAATACGGCCAACGCGCTGCTGTTTACGTCCATATCTATGATTCAGCAGTGTGGAAAAGACTTTGTCATGTTCACGCTTACATGAATTCACATGTTTGTCACTCACCCAATGGATTAAGCTGGGAGTCGGACACAACCGGTACATATACCATCAAATCTGCCTATTTATTGCTTCATGCCGATAATCCTACGCTGTAGTTTTCCAAATATATATGTGGGTCTTCCTCTCCTCTGGGTGCAAAATTGTTTTTATGGCGATTGTAGTCTGGTTCGTTGCCCCTCACCAATAATCTTCGGACCTGGCAGACTATATATCCCTCGCAGTGTGTCTTTTGCTTACAGCATTCGGACACTAAGGATCACTTATTCTTACAGTGTCCAGAAATCAGAACATTATGGGTTGAGCTTGCTGTATTATTTTTGGCACCTTTACCACGTCAGTCCACCATTCAAGCCTATTTGATTTGTTGGTGGCGTCAAGCTTCGTCTGCTACTATGATGGGCCATTTCCGGGCGGTGATTCCAGCACTGGTGCTATGGGCGATTTGGAAGGAGTATACGTCCATCAAATTTGGGGACAGCAGCTTCTCCTATCGGCATTTATTTGATCGTGTCCGTCGACATATATATTCTTGGTGTGCTTCGGTGCAAGGCCGTAAGTTTGTGGAACCCTTTCCCAACTTAATTGCATGCGGTTTTTCGCCTCATATAAAGGTTACCCGCCACAGATCGGTTCGATGGAAATTGCATCTGGTCAATGAAATTAAATGTGGATGCTGCTGTTGGACGAAGCGGAGCAGCAGCGGGTGTTGTGCTACGTAATGATTCCAGAGGTTTTGTTTCTGCGGTTTGTTTTGCACTACCAAGTGTTACGCCAGTCAGAGCAGAACTTATGGCCATGCTCTACCCTATTCTTCTTTATGCCGTGACATATGATGGATTACATGTTGAAACGGATTGCAGAATGCTTCTGACTATGCTTACTAATCCCTCACAATATAATGGCTCGTGTTCAGGAGATGTCCAGCGAACTATCGCGCTGCTATGTCTCACTGCATCTACTATAAGTTATTGTCCACGTGAGGCAAACACTGCTTCCCATCTACTAGCACGTTATGGTCTAAGAGCAGCAGGGGTACAGACATACACGTCAGCTTCTGCCCTGCCTTGCGAAGTGCGAGAAGCCGTGATCCTGGACGCCACTCTTCCAACTTTTCACTTATGAGTTACACAATGGTTTGGCCTTCACACTTGTGGGTTGCCTATGTCCATCTTTGGCATAGGCAGCCTTGGTATGTCTATATTGCATTGTACCTAATGTGCTGCTTTATACATTCGCATGATCCCTATTCTGTATTCTTGGATAACTGTTTCTATTTTTATGCGTTGTTGGGTGACTGGCATCAACGATCATGGGAGCTAATTTGGAGTGGACAACAACGCGTAGTCAGCTAGAGGTTTCCCGTGGTCGACTGGCTACGGGCAACGTGGGTATGGCTTTCTTTCTTTCTTCATGCTTCTTCTATGGCTTATTTTCTGAGATGACCTTACATATATTCTCTGCGATTTGCACGAGGTGCTGCCTGCCGCCAACGAAAGACCAATCAATCATTTGGATTGCATTTGCCATCGAGAATTCCACTACTTTTCCTGGCTATCTACCTCATCAACGACATGCATGATTTAGGCCAAACGAAGACAATGCTTGTTTCTCTCATTTCTGCACAATTGTACATCTTCTGTTCTCAACCTTCCAATCATATAAATATGTACGCTTTTTCCTTTGTCATGGTTTTATCCACAAGGGTGTTTTTACTTGACAAGGTTTTAATGCGGCATATCGTATATGACTGGAGGTTGCGCATACTTGCTATTCTTCATTCACTTTTCTCTTATGATGACACTAACTTTTGATTTTTTGATGTAATATGGTTTCCCTCCGCCATAAGGGAGGATTTTCAATAAAATTGCTTTACATAAAAAAAACATTTTATTAGTTAGCCTCACTTAGGGAAAATTACACTTAGACCCCCTGCGGTTTGGCTTAATTCCAAAAGCATCCCCTCTCGTTTGGAATTATACATTTACCTCTCCTATAGTTTCGGTTAAAAACGCACCGGCCAATTTCCGCCAAAACCAAAGGGGCTAAACATGCCAGAAATCTGCCGGTGCGTTTTTAACCCAAACCATAGGGGAGGTAAATGTATAATTCCAAACGAGAGGGGAGGTCTTTGGAATTAAATAAACCACAGGGGGTCTAAGTGTAACTTTCTCTAAAATGACAAATTTTATGTTTCATTAAATTTTATTCAATTTTATATGCATATATATATATACACACACACACACAGATATATACATATATATATACTATTTATTTTCTATTCAGTTATATTCACTTAATAAAACACATACGTGAAAAATTTTATGTTTCATTAAATTCTATTCAAATTTATATGCATATATAAATATATATATATGTATGTATATACTATTTATTTTCTATTGAGTTCTATTCACTTAATAAAACACATACGTATTAACGTCTTTGATATAAACATGACAAATTTTATTTTTCAGTCATTTAGATTCAGTTATACATGCATTTTTGTATATATATATTTTTTTATTATGAGAAAGCTTCACTTATGGCGGAGGAATACCTTATTACAATATAAATGTATCATCATACGTAAAAAGATAGTGCAAGGATGATATGATACATACATATACACGCATATATATATATATATAAGCATTCATGCATTGAATATTGTTATTATCTCTAATTTTCATTAGGCAAGCGCAAAGGAAAAGTTATACTTAGACCCCCTGTGATTTATTTAATTCCAAAGACCTCCCCTCTCGTTTGGAATTATACATTTACCTCCCCTATGGTTTGGGTTAAAAACGCACTGGCTGATTTCCGGCATGTTTACCCCTTGTGGTTTTGCCGGAAATTGGCCGGTGCGTTTTTAACTCAAACGATAGGGGAGGTAAATGTATAATTCCAAACGAGATGGGAGGTTTTTGGAATTAAGCCAAACCGCAGGGGGTCTAAGTCTAATTTTCCCGCCTCACTTATGGCAGAGGAATACCATGGTAGAAATTCTCATCAGCAAATGTAAAATGCCAGTGCAAAGAGGTAAGTATTGCCAAGCATCAGTCGTATATGATATGCCGCATTAAAATCTTACCAAGTAAAACCACCCTTGTGGAAAACCTTGGTGAAGGAAAAAGTGTACATATTTATACTAGGGTGAAAGAACAGAATACAAGTACATCACAGAGAAAAAAGTGTAGCAGCAGGATCGCAAGTAGTCCAGAGGTGTTGCCAATTAGCAGTCGATATAGATGAAACAGCAAGTGGTGAAAACATAGCAGTAAAACGATAGAAGGTACTATCACCAGCGCACCAGAGAGAACATGGTGCAATGGGAATGCAGGGCCAAGTAGAGCAGGCACTCCAGCATTGTGAACTCCGCCGCCATATAAGCCACCAGAAGACCATGCAATAAACACAAAGCGGGAGGGTCAACAACAATAAAGTGAAGAAACAAAGATAAGATCCAAAAAAGAACATGCAAATACCTGTGTTGCCTGCATCTGAGGACACATGCAACAACCATCAGAAGAAAGCCATTGTATGCTGTACTGGACAAAGAGAATAAGCATGCATAAAGGAGTGTGAAATTACCCAGGTTGCTTGTGTCAAGCACGGGCAACTATCCAAGCACTGCAGCCATAGTTGAGTTAGACATCAAAGACGTAAATATGCGGTATTTCCATCAGCAAGTAGAGTAGCTTTAATGAAGGTGGTCAAATTATCATATCTCCGAAACACACTGAAACCAGTATGAAGCTGCCCATAACGAGCCAACATATGCATAACCGTATTCGCCTGACATGGGATGTATGCAATCATGCCATTACCCAGCTGTAAGAAACCAGTCAAGCGAGCATCAGGGTGAGTGCGAACATAATCCACAACACCAAGAGACTCAACCTTCAAATCTATACGACGAAATCACTGCAGGAAATAGATCATCGCCAATATAGCCGCCTGGAGCTCATCTTGAAATAGAGTAGAAACCAGAAGATATAAGACGACAGCTCCACAGAACGCACCTGCGGAATCACAAAGCACTGCACCACCCGCTGCTGAAACTGAGCCAAGCGCTGCATCCATATTTAATTTGAAATGTCCAGTTGGTGTTTCTAGCCATCGCACCACCTGTGGCCTTCTACTCTGGAGTCTATGTGTAAGACCATACGATAATAAATGAAGATCAAGTTGTGTATGCTTTGTGACGGCATGTGCAGCACAACAAAGATACATCTGGTTACGGACCATTTCATATAACTTATGATAAGACCAGGTCTCCTCTCTGAACACAATAAAAGTGTACATACGCCAAACATTCCATTAAATTAGTCTTGGTGCAACTAGACGAAGACATCCCCTAAGAGAAGTAGCACGGGTGGAAGTCCACCAAGCCAAAATATATTGCCGCAAAGTATAGTGAGACGGCTGTGGAGCCTCAAGCAAAGAAGCATATTTCGACCAGAGTATTGTTGTAAAAGTACAATCTAGAAAAGGATGATCAACCGTCACAGAGTCTGCCCGACAAAAAGGACAGCAAGTGGGGCCAACTATGATTAACTTGCGGATGTTATCCTGGACAGGGTTGGCACCATGATACAACTTCCATAAAAAGACACGGACAATGGGTATTTGTAATCGATGACAAATAAACTGATGTGAAAAGAGCTTAATGCCTGAAGGACGTAGCACCTCATAAGCTGACTTCAAAGTAAACTCACCCTTTTCATCCGGTCACCACACATAATGACTAGTATCACCTTCAACATGCGCGAGACAAATAGAATGAATTGCACAAATCCGTTTCCAATAGGGGGAATCTGTAATCCGAGGCTGAAAGTGACACCATACTTAGAATTCATAAATGTCTCCCGTATAGAGTGGGCTTGATGACATGACCATCATAATTTTGCAGAATAAGCCAAAGACAAATACTAAACATTCCGTATGCCAAGCCCCCTTCCTCGTGTGGTTTAAATAGAGTATGCCACTTAACCCAATGGTGTTTATCCGGGGTAACAGCAGTACCCCAGAAAAAATTGCAAATGCGACGCCTAAGTGCATGTAATGTACTCTTGAGCAAAGATAAAACTGCAAGAATATGAACTGGTAAAACGTTTAACACATGCTTAATTAAAATCAATTTACCTGCCGCAGACAGAAACTTATTTTGCCACCCAAGAAGCCTCGCATCTACACAATGCAACAAATCTAAAAAAAAGTTGTGGGCGAGTACGCCTTTTGCAAATGTTAACGTCCAGATATTTAATGTGTAAGGCAGTAGGGGATATAGCCAACACATGTGCCAATCTTTGCATCGTAGTCGAAGATATGTAAGAAGATGGAATGAAATGGCTTTTCTAAAAATTGACTCGTTGGACTGATGCCTGTTGATATAAATCCAGGAAAAGGCGAAATCACTTCAGTTTACGAACAGATGTGTTAAGAGAAAATAATCAATCATCCGTGAAGGCAAGGTGGGAGATTATCGGCTATATCCGACCCATAGAAAAGCCGAGTAAATCACCCGAATGCACCCATGCATTAAGGCGCGAGATAAGGCCCCCGATGCCAAAATAAATAATAATGGAGACAGTGGATCACCCTGTTTAACTCTGCAGGTAGGCTGGAAAAAACCCAATGATTTGTCATTAATAAGAATAGACATATGCGTACCTTCGAGATGATTAAAAATTAGACTCTGGAAATGTGCATGAAAACCCATCTTTGCTAGCAATTTTTGAAGAAATTCCCAGCTAACACGGTCAAATGCCTTCATCATATCCAACTTAATCACGACATTGCCCCCGCAAACCTTTTTGTCCATAATATGCATCATTTCCTGGGGAAATAAGATATGCTCTGATATGTCACAGCCACACATAAACCTAGCCTGCTCAACCAAAATAGTACTAGAGAGTATTCTGGTCAGTCGCATCGTCAATATTCTGGAGCCCAACTTAGACATAAAATTAGATTAAACTGATCGGATGGAAATCTGCGAAAGTCATAGGGGAATCTTTTTTGGGAATCAAAACAAGAAACATGCTATCCATCGCTTGGGATATCCAAAAGCCTAGAAAATAATCATGCACTGCCTTATGAACATCCAGAGAAACAATATCCTAGCAATGACGAAAAAAGAAACTGTTATATTCATCTGGGCCAGCTGCACTCTGCGGATCAAGAGACCACACAACAGCCTTAGTTTCCCCCATTGTCGGCAGAGATATTAACTGGTCATTCATCTCTGAGGTAACCAGAATGGGAATATGCTACAACAAATAATCAATCCCACTGGCTGGCTCTGCCAAAAACAAGGTAGTGAAATATGACATAGCCTCTGCCTGAATAGCTTCCTATGTATGACAAGGAACACCGGTGGATGTATAGATACTAGAAATAGCGTGCCTTTGCCATTGGTCCTTAACAATATTATGAACGTATTTTGTATTGGCATCTCTACTTGTGATCTATTTCACCCATGCTTTATGCTCCCAAAAATCGCATCTCATTATGCGCCGCCCGATTATACAATGTCCATGCCTCATGCAACTGCGATCGCATCTCAGGTGTAGGATGCTGCTCGTATAAATGTTGAAGGCGGGTTACATTATGCTCGACCACTCCCAAATTATCAAATATATTACCAAAAATGTCATGGTTCCAATTTTGCGAATCCTTTTTAAGACGGCGGAGCTTATCATAAACACCACGCATGATGCTGATAGTGGGAATAGTGAGCCCACTTAGCACGTACATAAGGAAGAAAAAACTCATGTTGAACCCAAACACTAAGAAAACAGAAAGATTTAGGCCCCTGTCGTTGCGCTTGAAAATGAGTGATTAAAAGTGGTGTATGGTCTGAAGAGACTTGTGGTAAGTGCTGCACCTTAAGTCCAGAAATGTGGTCATATAGCTCAGAAGAACAGAAGATGTGATCAAGCCGTCGCTTAACTAACCCCAAGCCACGTCCTCCAACCCATGTATACTGAGTCCTTTCATAAGGTAAATCAATTGATTCAAAGATACAGATACAATCTGCAAACTCCTCAAGTGAAGAAAGATATGGCATAGAAGTGCCAATATGCTCAACAACCGATAAATATATGCTAAAATCCCCACCGACAAGCCAATAAGGTGATCTCTGAGCATAAATACTTTGAAGTTCTAACCATAACTGTCTCTTGTCAGTGACGGTGTGCATACCATAAACTGGATTGGATGAAAGAAGCTGCTGAGAAGCAGGTAAAAAATATCTGAGATGCGACGCCTGCTCACCATGAGAAGGATCTGACAGGCGAAGTGACGTATGCTGCTAAAATACCCATATTCTGTCACGACAAGTGGAAATAGAGTGCAAAAAAGAGAGAGGACGTTGATACCGAAGTAAATGAGAAGTGGCTAATTTTTATTCATTAACAACTAAAAGTGTAAGCATGTGACGCTTGATTAGTCATTTCAACCGTACCAAGGAGGTACGTAAACCACCTACACTCCAAATATTATAATTCATTGTGAAGGCAAAGTGCAAAAACTTGAAGAGGATTGAGAAGTAGAACGCATCACCCAGGAAGATGGAGGAGGTAACGGCATCTCAGCCTTTGTACGACGTGGTTTGCAGGGATGTATAAGTCATGTGGTCTCGTGTATATCAGAAGCTGTTGAATCCGCGACCAACAAGAGACGATGCGATATATCAACTGATGTTGCCTGCATTTCATTTTTCCATACATTCCGAATAATACTTTTAATATCTCGTTGAACAGAGCTAAGAATCTCACCATCTGACTAAGGACTTGTGACAAGAGTAACATATCGGTCTGCATGACCAGTAGGAACCAACTCAGAGTCAGACACATTCGCCACCAAAGGTCCATCAACTGAAGGATCCAGAATGTCATGTGATTTGCCAAGAATAGAAAGATCATGTGCAGCAGAGATATGCAAATTATCGTGTTCATCCCCCTCATGGCATTGGAGTGGAATCTCAAAGTTTAGGGGGTGGCTTTTTTGAAATGGAAATATGGCCATCTTCTCGTTCCAATCTCAGGTTTAGGGCATGTTTTGAGGTCATGTCCCAAAACGCTACAGTCAGAGCAATAAAGTGGCACATCTTCATATTCAACAGTGAGATAAAAATCATTATGTCCACCAAGTATATGAAAACGGCCTGGCAGTGGTTTAGACAAATCAATTTCCACACATAGCTGAACCACGGAATGGAGTATACCTTGTGATGTCGCAGAATCCATTCGTATTGGTTCACTAAGCATACGAGCGATATCCCATAATGCTGTCTTGTTATGAAGAAAAAGGGGAAGGCCACAAATGGATACCCAAACAGGAACGATATGTGTGTCATATTTTGGATCAAAAGACGGCGTCCATTTTGTCACCGCATATAGAAACCATTAAACGTTCATGAACGTCGCATAAAGCAGCGCTGATAATCATCTTGATTGTCAAAAGTAATCATAATATGTTGATCATCTAGCAACCCTAGCCGTGGGGTTTGCTTAAAACCAATCTTTTCAAAACACATTTGTAATTGTTTCATCGTTGGCCGTCCATTCCAGAATCATCCAATCAAAGTAAAACGATATAGTTCAGAGAATTTTGATACCTATGTGGTCGTAAACGAGACCGATGGCAATCCTTTGAAACGTTATATTGGTCTCGTAGTGATGGTCGGCTACATGGTCTTGGATGCAAGGACTTCAGCAAAAGGATGGTTTTCCAGCAGTTGGTGTACATCGATAGTCGCGGCCGCAAATTAATCGTTGCAGATGAAAACGATGAAAACGCAAATGGTTGCAATGATTGCTGATCTCTCCAACGGGGATCGGAGAATGCAGTGAAGAAGAAAACAAGCGCGGGTGCAAACTGTCGTAATAAAAAAACGGCGGCCGACATGGTTCGCTATAGCCATCATTCGTTCGAACGATTATATGTACGAAAAATAATCATTTTATAAGATATATATATATATATATATATATATATATATATATAAAGCAAGTTTATTGATTATCCTCTCTTATGGCGGAGGGAAACCATATTACATAGTAATTGAAAAAACTAGTGTCATCATAAGAAAAGAACTTATGAAGCATAGCAAGTAAACGCAACCTCCAGTCATATATGATATGCCGCATTAAAACGTTGTCAAGTAAAACCACCCTTGTGGATAAAACCTTGACGAAGGAAAAAGCGTACATATTTATATGAGTGGATGGTTGATAATAGAAAATGTACAATTGTAGAGATATGAACAAGAGCAGTAACATCTTGATGCGGCTGAAAGAATGTTTGTCGTTGTCGTACAGCCCAAGTAGTCCAAATATGATCCAGCTTTGTTGGCGTACAGCACCTCGTGCAAGACGCAAAAAGAATGTCTAAGAACAGTGCAGTAAATAATCCTAGACGAAGAGAAGAAAGCCATACCCGCGTTGCCCGTAGCCTGATGACCACGGGCAACCTCCAGCTATGCATGCCGTGTCTTTCAAACCAAAATTGCTCCCAAGTTCGGTAATTCCCGGCACCCAGTAACACACATAAGCAAGAGTCATTATCCAAGACATTGATACCAGGCAGATGCAGCAAGTAAGATATTAAAAATGGAATAAAAGAAACATACCATGGATGCCTATGCCAAATTTGGACATAGGCAACCCGCAAATGTGATGGCTCTATCATCATGCATATCATATTCGAAAAGTTGGAAGAGTGGCATCCAAAATCACGGTGCCACGTACTTCGCTAGGCAAGGCAGCATCTGATATGTAGGCTTGCATTCCGGATGCTCGTAGACCATAGAGTGCTAATAAGTGGGCAGCAGTGTTTGCTTCACGGGGACAATAAGTGAGAGTAGATGAATTGAGGTTGAGAAGTACAATCAGTCGCTGAACATTGTTGAAGCATGAGCCAGTATATTGAGAGGGATTACCAAGCATTGTCAAAAGCATTGTGCAATCTGTTTCAACATGCAAAGAATCATATCTGAAGGCATAATAAATAACTGAATAGAGCATGGCCATCAGCTCTGCTCTAATAGGCGTAGTACTTGGAAGGGCAAAACAAATCGCCGAGATAAATCTGCCAGTGGCATCACGGAGCACAGCACCCGCTGCTGCTCTTCGACGTCCAACAGTAGCATCCACATTGAGTTTCATCCGACCAGAAGGTGGCAATTGCCATCGAATCAATATTCGCCTGCAAACCTTTATATTGGGCGAGAAACCGCAAGCAACCAGACTTGGAATTGGTTCCGCAAACTTACGTCCTTGCATCGTTGAACACCATGTATATATGTGTACGGACTCGATCAAATAAGCAGCGGTATGAGAATGTGTTGTCTCCAAATCGAATGGATGTATACTCTTTCCAAATCACCCAAAGAACCAATGCTGGAACAATTGCTTGTAAGTGACCCATCATAGCTGACGTTGAAGCTTGGCACCACCAACAAATCAGATGAGCTTGAATGGTGGACTGTCGTGGTAGTGGAGCCGAAAATAAAATAGCCATCTCAACCCATAATGGTATGATTTCCAGGCAGTGCAGAAATAAATGATCCTTAGTGTCCGAATGACGCATGCAAAAGACACACTGAGACGGATAAATAGTCTGCGAAATCCGAAGATTATTGGTAAGAGGCAATGAGCCAGAGAACAAACACCATAAAAACAACTTTGCACCAATCGGAGATGTCGCCCACCATATATACTTTGAAAACTACAGACTAGGATGAGTCGCATAATGCAATAAGTAGGCAGATTTAATCGTGTAAGTACCAGTTGTGTCCGACTCCCAGTTGAATCCATTGGATGTACGAAGGACGTGTGCTGTCATGTAAGCATGAACACTACAAAGCCGTTTCCACACTGCCGAATCATAAATATAGGCTGAAATAGACATGTTCTGTACATATTTAACCCGACAATACATGGCCCACAGTGAATTGGACGTATGATACTTCCACCAGAGTTGCCCATCATATGCTTGTTGAAGATAATCCAAATTCCTGATACCAAGCCCACCGTGTTCTGTCGGACGACAAACCTGATCCCAAGCGGTCCAATGATGCCGGCCATTCCATAAGAAGTTTGACATTTTTCTATTCAAAGCATTAACAACACTTTTAGGTAACCGGGAACTTGCGATAAGGTGTGTAGGAACCGATGATAAGACATGCTTGATTAGCATTAACCTTCCAGTCATCGACAATAATTTGGATGAACAAGCATTGAGGCGTGTGTCAAAATATGTTAGCAATGCAGTGTAGTAAGAAGAACGATTAACACCTTTATTTAAATATGACCCAAGATATTTTACTGGTAATGATGCCAATCTCATACCAAGAATACGTGCCAACTGTGGACCTGCGATGGACTTCCCCACTATCAACTGACTTTTATTGAAATTGATTAATTGTCCTGAAGTTGTTTGACAAGTATCAAGAAATTGCCGGAAACGCCGCATGTTAGAAATCTTGCCATTAAGAAAGACAATCAAATCATCTGCAAACCCCAAGTGTGATATTTGCGGTGCACACCCCACATTGAAACCAACTAACTCACACGACTCAATTAATGATTTTAGTCTGCGAGAAAAACCTTCAGATGCCAAGATAAACAATAACGGTGATAATGGATCACCTTGTTTTACTCCGCGTGTAACTGGAAAGAATACCACTGGTTTGCCATTTATGAGAATAGAACACCGTGTTGCCGCCAAATTATTCAATATTATTCGGACTATCTTAGAATGAAAACCAAATTTGTGGAGAAGCTGCCGAAGATATTCCCAATCTACTCTATCAAAAGCCTTTGCCATGTCTAATTTTATCATTAGCCGACCACCATGCACTCTCTTATCGATCATATGTACCATTTCTTGAGCCAAAAGAATGTGATCTGTAATACCACGTCCCTTTAAAAAACCAGCTTGCTCAGGAGAAATCAGTCGTGGTAATAAGTCAGATATTCTTGTGGCCAACAATCTCGTGGTGACCTTGGCAATGAAGTTAGTCAAACAGATCGGCCTATAGTCAGAAAATGACTGCGGATTGGCAACTTTAGGTATAAGAGTAATGAGAGACGCAGCCAGTTGAGTCGGTGGTGGGACACCAAGGAAGAATTCTTGCACTGCCTTAAGCACATCAAATTTAATTACCTGCCAAAATTTGCGATAAAAAGAACCTGGGAAGCCATCGGGGCCCGCAGCACTGGTAGGACTCAAGTCCTATACTGCTTGTTGCACTTCTTGGAGGTCAGGTATGGCTAATAGTGAATCATTGTCCTCATTGGTTAAAACTGACGGAATATATTGAGTCAAGGAAGAAATATTCTGCAATGGTTCTGCTTTAAATAGGTGGGAATAGAATCTAATCGCTTCCTGCTCTATTGATGCTGATGTCTGGCATTCATCTCCATTTGAATCCACAATTCGAGTAATACATTGCCTTCTCCTCTTGTCTTTGACTATATATATATAATGTGTGTGTCTCGTGTATGTCTATATGATGAAGAGAAGATCTTTCCATGTTGAGATTTGTTGAAGAATAGGTATTTTTAAATATCTCGTTAAGCACTTCATTTAATGAACTAGTTTAGTTCATTTAGCATGGCACCTGAAAATAGTGTAAACACAACAAATATTTGCCATATGATTTAAGCCTTAACGTTTCATGGCACGTTAGTACCACATTGACATATATAAAACATATAAGACATATTTATCATGCACGCATATCATGTAACATTTAAATCTTTCACCTTGAAATCACACAACATTTAAATCATGCATTTTGAAATTATTCAAACCCCGATTTCTCAACGATCTCCCTCTTTTGATGATTTGTAAAATAACCTCTAGTCATGATTTTAATGTGTCGTAATCACTCCCCCTACAATCATGCATTCATAACTTGTATTTCGAAATTTGAATTTTCAAAATTCCCCCCTAAGTCCTGATCTCCCTTAAATCATGCTTTTCTCCCCCTTTGTTTTGTAAATCACATAAAAAATGCAATTACAAGCAAAAGTGGTAAATAGAAATTTATTCAAAGAATCATGCGTTAATCCAAGAAGAATCATTCAAAGCATCATGCACATTCTTTGGTTCTATTTCAGAAATCATAGCATGGAATTGATTAATTTCATCTTGATCTATTCTTTCTACATGATCGTACACCTTGAGATTTGTCGCATATTATGAGGTCATGTGGATGATCTCCATGCCATCTTGATAGATTATCTTCTAAGTTTTCATATGGTTTTAAGTGTTCATGCATTTCTAGCGTGTCATGCTCATCATGTATGCTATTTTCTTCTATGTCATAAATTCACATTCGTTTCATTTGATATAAAACGCTTTACTTTTGCATCTGCATATCATCCATAGATAATGTAAAAATATTTCCTTCTCTTTTTCCTCTTAATACTATTTCTCCGTTTTTATTAACAATATTGAAGTATGGGTGAGAAAAATTCACATCAAAACCACCATCAAAAAAATTGTGCAATACTAAATAAGTTATAGGATAAGTTACTTACCAAGAATACATTGGAAATCTAAAGTGTACTTGGATTTCTGATTGTGTCATTTCCAATTATTTTACCTTCGTTATCCTCTCCAAAGGTTACAGATCCTCCTTTTGTAACCTTCACTTGTTAACCACTGTCAAGAAACCACTTGTTTGCCACATCTTTTGTTTCATATGATCCCTGCAAAGTGTAAAAATCATGTAGGTACCCTTAATTTTGGGTCCTTAAGGGTTAGTGATTCAACCCTTCGCAAGAGTACCTTTAAGTACCCAAACTTGGGTGACCTTTCTTGGTCTTACAAAATATGAGAAGAAAGATGAAGAAGGAATATAGAACAAGTCGTGATCACTTCTATTTGGTCTATAATGACTGAACCTATCATTGTAGAAATAAGATGATTTCCGGCTTTGATATGCATTTCGGTTTGCATTCAAGGTGCGTGATCTAAATGCATTAGTGTGATATGAATGTCGCCTATACATCAATGGCTTTCCTTCATATCTATATGGCACGTGATTATACTTTCCATGTGATGAAAAAGAAATAGCACGATGAGATACAATAGGCAACTCGCTAGTTTGTGTTGTTGCCTTATTAGGCTTTACAATCGTTTTAAATATATGTGGTTACTTAGATGAAGATAACACAAAATTTGTAGATTTGCTTTATACCTGATTATCTTTAATGTACCCTAATTAAGTTTTGTCAGTTTCATGCTTTTGAGTAGAGATGAGACGATCTAACATGCAAGTTCCTGTATTGAATTGTTTAACCGTCTTTTCTAGATCTACGTTTCTTGATCTCAAATCTGAGATTTCGGCTTTCATTACAACATTTACGGATGTCAAAGATTCAATTTTAGATCTCAGTGAGTTAACCATGACTCCTCTTTTGAATCGTTTAATTGAGATACAAGATTTGTGTTAGAAGATTCTAACAATTTTTTTTCTTTAATTAAACGTTTCTTTGCTTTTGCAAGAGTCTTACTAAACTTATTTAACTCAAGATATTGACTAAATAAATAATCATAATATGGTTTAGAATCAGAGTCAGAATCAGAATTTACCTCACTGAATGCTTTGGATGCGAAGCACTTGACCGTTAACTCTTCAGCTTCTTTACTTTCAGAGTTAGATAAATCACTCCATGTAGATGCTTTGAGGGCTCTTCTTGTACCCCTTTGCTTAGGTGCTAAGATAGGTCTAGTTTTTGTCCATTCCTTGTCACGGTTTTTGTTTATAGTTTTGTTTGAGTCCTTGTTCGGGCAGACATAAGAGATGTGTCCAAGTCTTCCACAATCATACCACTTAATATCTTTATCATTATTCTTATTCCTAAGGTTCTTAGATGAAGTAGGCTTAGGTTTGTTTTTAAAAGACTTTCTCATGATCTTTTTTAATCCTTTAGCCAACATGCTTAAATCTTCATTATCAGAATCCATGTCACTATCATCTACGCGATCAGAAGAGGTAGAGACGTATTCATTTGATTTGAAAGCTATAATCTTTCCTTGTTTTGAAGTTGATTCAGATTTCCTTAGAGTGAGTTTGTTTTCATATACCTTTAGATATCCAATCAATTCTTTCATTTTTATTGACTTTGTTTCTTTACTTTCTTCAATTGCGGTCGCTTTCGGATCCCATTCGGATGGGAGGCTTCTCAAGACTTTCTGTACTTTTTCATGTGAAGAGAAAACCTTTCGAAGAGACTCAAGCGAATTATAGATGTTAGTCAATTTCAAATCCATATCAACAATAGATTTGTTTGGCAATAGTTTAAAGGATTCAAAAGTAGACATAAGCATATTGATCTTAGACTCTTTAACTTGACTATTTCCTTCATGGTTCATTTCTAGACACCTCCACATCTCTTGAGCACTAGAACAATTGGAGGCATAACTAGATTCATTTTTACTCAAACCATTTAAGAGAAGTTGCATGGCTTTAGCATTCATACTCAACTTCCGTTTATCATCACTAGTATATTCTTGCTTAGGTTTTACAACTTCTAAAGTAACACCATCAACAGTGGATATTTTAGATGGAATAAAAGGACCATCTTCTATGATAGACCACAAATCTATATCAATAGACATTAGAAAAAGTTTCATGTGAAGTTTTCATTGAATAAACGACTCACCATCAAAAAAGGGAGGCCTCTAGCTTGACATACCTTCTTGCTCGGTTTTGTTGCTAGTGGATGCCACCTCACAAAGATTGTTATATCTTCTTGTTGTGAGTGAACCTGGCTCTGATACCACTTTTCAGACCTGTATAGAACCACTAGAAGGGGGGTTGAATAGTGAGTGCGGAAAAATTGGTTTTTTAAAAACATTTAGTGATTAATACTCACTTCTGAAAACAGATTCTGTTTTTAGATCCTGTTTTTAATTAATTGGATGACTAGGTTCTGGACCTTTAAAATTGGTGAACTTTTGTGACTCTGTATTTTAAGATGTTATCTATATGTCATAAAACTTTCAGATCAAAATTCAAATTCTAAGGTCCTGAAAAGGCGTTTTTGATTGAACTATGTGAATCTGTGAAAAACTTTCCCTTATAATGAAAAATTAATTTCTAATTAATGACAGCTCCAAATGATCTGAAATTTTGATGAGATATCCCTTAGGATGTCTAGATTAATGGATTGAAACAGTTTTTTGAAATTCCTTTGGCAAGTATATCAACCACGTTGATGTTCTCAACCTTTGCCAATATAAAAATCAGATTGCACTAGTCTCAGAACTTTGAATGTTTGGCTGACTTATACTTATCCAAATTTGATGAAAATTGTCTTAAATTAAACCTAAGATCTTTATCTATATCTCTGCAAAATTTGATGCTTTTTCAAAATCGTTTGCTATTTTTTTCAGTTGTTTTAAAAATGCTGCAAAAACAGAACTGAAAGCAAGAATGCATAAAAGTAAGAACACACAGATTTTTATACTGGTTCGGCCAATGTGACCAACTCCAGTCTTTGAAGAAACCTTCTCGGTATTCACTAATAACCAAAGTCACCTTAGAACAAGGATGGCTGGAGTCATACAACAAATCCTTTAATGTTCAACCCTTTTACGATGAATCACAACAACAATCAACAAAATCACCACCACCTCACTAATGAAGGTTTCGTCACACTTGATCAACATTTTACAAGTATGGAACATGTATGGCTGGTCTACATGAAGCCTATACAGAATATAGAATATATGTTTGATAGGCTTAAAGCTTTTCACTTGATAGAATGTAGAATATGAGTCTTGCTTGTGTTTGATCATCTCCCTCTCTTTTGTAGCATGGTGCACACCCCTAGGGCTGAGAAGAGTCTTACAAAAATATGAAAAGCCTATTTTGACATTGTTACGAATTATCTTGAATGCCATTGGAAGATGTCTTGCAAAGACTTGTGACATACCTTTGTTTATTTGGCGAGATATGATTGGACAAGTGATGCGTCTTTGCCTTGTTGTCACTATCATTGGGTCTTCATTAAGCCACCTTGGCACATAATATATGACATGGAAATTACCCAAAAAATCTGAAAATGTCAATCAATCATAAGTGTGATAGCTTCTCATTTTTGGAATGATTTTGAGTCTTGAAGTCTTTCCCAAATTCAGCCACACACATGCTGAAAACTTCAGCATTTCTTTTGAATTTTGAAAGATTAAATTGTGTGTCTTGATCTCCATCAATACTTGCATTCTTTTGTGGATCAATCGCCACCAATCATAGTGCAAGATGAGCTCCACCTAGGCTCCAAATCAGCTCAAATCAGCCGCCCACCTCATCATGCATGTGCTCAAATAGTTTTTGAAATTTTGAATGATAATAATGTAGTATCTTCATAAACATTGTAAATTTCAATCACCATTTAACTTTGTCTTTTAGCACGTCTCACGACATGTCTTAGATTTGCAAGACATGTCTAGATACATATCACGTGAGCAAGAAAACGTCCTCTTGGGGGTGATATAGCAACTTGAATTTTCGAATTCTGCTGATTGCGTAATTTTTCTCCAATTGATCACGAAACTTTTAGACATGTAAAATGTGATATACACCATATAATATACATAATAAAATGTATAATCTCATCTCCAAAATGTGTAAAAAAACTCATCCATGAGGTGTAACAATTTTGAATTTGAATTTTCAAGGAATCAAGGAAAATGATGGATAATTGATATATGTAATTATGGTATGACTTTGATATTGTACTTTCCATGTGGTGCACGAAATTATGAGGTTCTTGGAGTGTATATTAGCTGGCTATATTTGTATGGTATGTATATGACGTGTCAGAGACGGTTCGGTAGTCATTTGAGGTGGCGATTTTTGGTTTATGAACTTTTGACGTATCGGTACATTTTTGGAAGTTTGATGACATGGAATATATGACTTAGAATATCTTGGATATGTATATACTCAAAAAGATGATGAGTATTTGGTTGCTTGACGTTGACGTACGTTGATGATGTGTCGATGAAATACCTGGATAGAAGAATATAGCTTGTCGTCTGGAGAAAAGAAAGATATATATATATATATATTTTAAAAGAAACATTTTATTGAGAATAAACCTCACTTATGGCGGAGGAAAACCATATTACAAAGAAATCATCGTATGAGAACAAATGAAATAAAGAACTAATAATGTCAAATCTCCAGTCGTATATGATATGCCGCATTAAAACCTTGCTAAGTAAAACCACCCTTGTGGATAAAACCTTAGCGAAGGAAAAAGCATACATATTTATACGACCGTCATCGATATGAAATGAGTGTAAATTTGAGTACAAATCAACGGTCGGAGCAGTAGTTGATGCAAGCTACATTCCCCATAGTGTGTGATGGCAAGCTGGATGAAGCGTCTTTCGGAACAGACAAACCTCGGAAAATTGCCAAGAAGAAGTTATACCGATGATAGCAATAAGCAACTGAAGATGAAACTGAGAAACCAAACACATACCGTAGTCGCCTTGGCTGAGATTATGCCAAGGCGACGTTGCGATGATATGATGCGTCCGGAAAGGCATAATCGCATAGTCCGCAAATGCAGGAGAGGAGCATTATGGAACCGTGAGAAGTCTCGCATGTAGGGCAGCCGGTAGATACCATGTCCAGGCAAGCAAACAAAGCACAACGTTACTGATTATGTAATAGAAAAAATATAAGGCCAAAAGATAGCAACGCATACCGAGCCTGCCTGTATCCATTAGGATCCAGGCAGAAAGAAAGAGACTACGCCAATCTATGAGGAAGACTTGAGAGTATCAAGGGACACGCAGTTGAATGGAGGAGAGATCCAAGGAGACGGACGCGCGTACCAATGAAGGGAGAGTACGTGATGAATAGTATTGTGTGATGGGATTAAACATGGCCTGTTGTGCTAAATAATGTGCTGCCATATTTGCTTCTCGATAAATATGATGATAATCGAGGCGGTGAAGATGAACCAAAGTGTGAAGCATGCGAAGATAATAATTCCCATGTACTAGCTACGGGCGGGCCAAACGAGATATCATCTGGCTACAGTCAGAGTCTAATATAATGTCGCGATGTAGCGGAAGAAAATATAACAGACCAAATAATGCATCCTGAATTTCCGCATGTAGCGGTGTACTTGCCGGTAGCCTGAATGAAATTGCTCCCACACAAGAGCCCCTATGATTACGCAATATAGCTCTCCCTACTGCATACTGTCGACCAACCGCCGCATCTGTGTTCAATTTTAGGCGCCCTGGTGGTGGTGTTAGCCAACGAATCAAACAAGGTCGCGGGACCGGTAGAGACGGTAACCAAGAGAAGAACTGTCTAGTATCAGTGGCTATTTTAGTTCCCGCTATTTTTTTGCACCAAATAGTAAGATCATAGCGGATTGATGCTCAAAGAGATGTGAGTGTAATGCTAGATTGGTCTCCATAGACTAATGAGGTGTAGCCCCGCCAGATGTTATACAGTATGATCGCTGGAATTATAATTTTGAATACCCCAAGTAGTGACGAAAAAGATGAACGATACCACCAAGCAAGAATATACTGCCGCAACTGCAGTGACGATGGTGTCGGACAGTGCAATTCCCCAGCATAATAGTGCCATATCGGTCACACATGTGGACAATGAAGAAAGACATGATCTACCGTTGCAGAAGCAGTTTTACAAAACGGACATTGTGTAGGACGAGATGTAATATACTTGCCAATATAATCCTCCATTGGTATCGCCGAATGAAATAGTCGCCATAAGAATATCTGAATAACTGGGGAATGCTGTTTATACCATATGAATTTGGCGGATAGTAGATGCGGATGTGGTGTGCGACTATTATCATAAGCACTACGTAAAGAAAATTCACCCGTTGGCGTGTGCAACCATGTTAAATGTGTACCTTGACCAGTGGTTTGAGAAAGGCAGAAAGGATGTATCTTGCAAATTAGTTTCCAAATAGGTGAATCAGGTAAACGAGGCAAATAGTCTCCACGGTGACCATATTTGGCGTGCATATACTTACTCCAAAGCGTAGAATTTTGTTGATACGACCACCAAATTCGGTAGTGCTAAGCTTTTTGTAACATGCTTAGGTCGCGAATCCCCAAACCTCCTTCTTCTTGAGGTGTAGAAATCATATGCCATGATATCCAGTGATGTCGAGGGCCCCAATAAAAACATGTCATTTTCCGATTAATGACTTTGATAACTGATTTAGGTAATCCATCTGACGCCAAGAGATGTAGCGGCAATGCTGCTATGACAGAGCGTAACAAAACAAAACGTCCCGCTGCGGAAAGTAATCTAGAGTGCCATCCTTGAAGTTTGTCATCAATATGCTGCAATAAAGGAACACAGTGTCTGGCACGGGGAATACCTTTGTGCAAATAAGAGCCAAGATATTTAAAAGGCAATGATGAGCATCTCATGTTGATTATTCTCTCAAAATTGCGCCGCTGCTGTGTAGATGTATTAGCAGAAGGGATCATACTGCTTTTTTGAAAGTTTACTTTTTGTCCAGAAGCAGTTTCATATTGTGTGAGAAAGGTGTGAAAGTGCCGTAAGTTTTGGTGCGTTCCTCGCAAAAATACTAACAAGTCATCGGCATAAGCCAAATGCGTTATGTTAAATGGAATCCTCCCCAATCGAAATTGCTGCAAACGTCCAACATCCGTTAAAGCTTTCAATCCCCTGCTAAATCCCTCAGAAGAGAGTATAAAAAGTAGGGGTGATAAAGGTTCTCCCTGTTTCACCCCTCTAAATGGCCGAAAAGTTGATGAAGGTTGACCATTAATTAAAACTGCTAAAGTGGTAGCTCGCAGGTGGTTCAGGATAATACGAATGAAAAAATCAGAGAAACCAAAAGTGCGCAGTAAAAGCTCCAAATATTCCCAACTAACTCTATCGAATGCTTTCATCATATCTAGCTTTAGACATACCTGTGAACCACACTTATCTAGCATATGTATCATCTCACGAGCCATAAGTACTTGAGAGGAAATATCTGAGCCAGGCAAGAAGCCCGTTTGTTCTGGGGATATTAAGCGTGGGAGCAATGCACTCAAACGACTAGCAATAATTCTTGTGCAAACTTTGCTCAGGAAATTTGTTAAACATATTGGCCTAAAATCACTGAAGGTAGCAGGAGATTGTTTTTTAGGAATCAACGTAATGAGTGCACTTGCCATCACCGTAGGTTGAGGATGCCCATGAAAAATTCCTGCACTGCTTTTACTACATCAGTATGAATAATAGACCAACAGGCTCGGTAAAAATGCCCATGAAAACCATCTGGGCCTGCTGCGCTAGCAGGATCAAGATGCCAAACTGCTGCCTTAATTTTTGGTTCCATGGGTATTTGAGTTAATAAAATGTTATCCTCCGAAGTAACCACCCGTGGAATATGACAAAGAATGGCATCATAATTTTGAGTTTGCTCCCGAGCAAATAAAGATGTATAATAGTGTACCGCTTCCGACATAATTTCATCCGATGTAGAACATAAGTTGCCTGCGTGTGTGTGTATTTGTTGAATCCGTAAATGCAGCCGTTTGCCTTTGACGATGGAATGGAAATATTTTGTATTTGCGCCTCCCTCTCTTAGCCATCGTACGCGGGACTTTTGTTTCCAAAAATTCAGTTCATAGGAGGATGCTTGAAGATATTCAGCCTTTGCCTTGTGATACTCAATCATGTTCACTTCAGTAGGAGATGCGTCCCAAGAACTTTCAGCGCGTGATAATTTAGATTCTGCCATCTGAACATTAGAAAATATATTGCTAAAAATATTCTTGTTCCACCGCTGGATGTCTATCCTGAAACGGAATAACTTGGAGTAGAAACCATACATGCCACCCATAGTAGAATAAGACGCCCAAGCATCTTGGGCATAAGCATGAAAATCCGGGCGGAGCAACCATGAGTCTAGAAAGCGAAAAGAACGACGATGGTCGGACTGGCCTATGCGACATAGAAACAACATAGGTGCATGATCCGAAGTAGCGCGAGATAGATGGGAGAGCTGTAAATCTTCAAATTTATCATGGAAAGCAGAGTTAATAAATAACCAATCTAACCGTCGACGTACTCTGCCAAGTCCCCTGCCATCAGTCCAAGTAAACTTTGAGCCCTGGAATTGTGGTGTCATCAAACTACATGTCTCAATACAGTCATTAAAATCCTGTAAAGCCGAGAGGGATGGATTCGAGCGACCTTCATGATCTGATAACGAGCGAAAGGTATTAAAATCCCCCGCTACTATTCATGGCAATATAGATGTTTCCGAGAATGTACTCAAAGAATTCCACAAGGTTCGTCGTTGTAAAATTGTATGCTTGACATAAACCACAGATAGCACAAACGAATATTGTAATGGACGAAAGAGCAACGTGAAGTGAATAACTTGGTCGTCATCTTGCATCGTCACCAACTGATAATCTGAGTCACGCCAGAAAAACCAAATTCGTTCTGATTGTGAAGAAAAATGTCCCGTAAATCCAAAGCTTAAAGCATAACGAGCAATAGTAGATGATGGATGTTTTGGCTCTATCAAAGCAAGTAAATGTAAATGATGATCACGTATTAACTGATGTATTCTAGTCAAAGAGGTACTTATGCCCCTAATATCCCAGATCATAATATTCATTGAGAAAGAGTAGTATCACTTCCCTGAATGGCGTGAGAAGCACTACGCGTAAGAATCGTAGATGGCGGCAGAGGAGGAAGATCTTTTCTCGTGCGTCGCTTTCTAAGAGGAACAACCGGAAGAAATTCTGCTGAGTCTGTAGAATCCTGAAAACGTGAGATAAGTATTTCCGTGTCCGGCGTAGGAGGTATGAGTTGCATGCGACGGACTACTTCATCTGGAACTGTTGGAATATCCGAGGGTGGATCATCTGATGGAAGATCATTATCTGAAGTATGTCCCAATTTGCCAATATCTAAATCATTATGGAATGGCGCAGACACAGTCTCAGGACCAATATGCTCCTGATGATTATCGTGAATAGGATCCAAACTGTGGGGTGACTCCGGATCAGCCGGCGGCTGAGCCTCCGTAACTGTGGCAGCTGGCGCAGATTTTTTAGTTTTAACAGGTGTCCAGCGCTGGGCTGGGCGACGGGGCGGCGGCGGAGGCGGAGGCGGCGGTACCGATGCAGTTTTTGCTGGAGGGCATGACGTAGGTGCATGTCCTAAACGCCTGCATGAGGTACAAAATAACGGCAAATCCTCATATATGACAGACTGTAATATGTATCGATTTTTTGCCTGTAGATAGATTTTTTGAGGCAAGTCTTGAGAAACATCAACTTCCACACAGATTCTTGCCACCGACAGGCGAAGCCCTTCTGAGGTGGCGACATCAAGCTTAAGCGGGGATCCAATAGACCGAACGATTTCACATAGCGCTTCTTTACGATGAAGATGAATGGGGAGACCCGGTAATGCAATCCAAATCGGAACTACCGGAACATCAGTGGTAGGATCGAAATCCACTGTCCATTTCGTAATGCGCATATGGCAACCCAAGATATGCCAAGAACGACGATAGAAACAGTGTAAATAATTAGCCTCATTATGGAAATTCAGCAGTATATGCGTTTGATCAATTAGGGTAATGCGGAGATCGTGATGAAATCTTATCTTTTCAAACACATCGCGTATGACCTTCAAAGGAGGTAGACCATACCAGGAAGTATCCACCAATGAATCTTTGAACGGGGCTGCAAGGGCATCAATCTCGGATCTAAGAAGGAGATTAGGGGGATACCGTTGTATCGAGAGACTGTCTTTGGAGAAATGTTGATGCTTTGTGAAGAAGAATCGCCTGCTACAACCGCCGGAAAAGACGGCGGCAGTGGTTCCATGCGGATAGCGATCGCAGAATTCAGATGAAACAGCAAAGAAGTCCCCAATGCAGATTTAGAAAAATGATTAGCAGAAGAAAATCAATATATATCAATATATATATATATATATATATTGTGGCGCCCCGCACCCCGGCCCCGCCGGAGTCGGTGCACCCGCCGTACTTCACTAAGGAGAGTACTAGGCGTCTTCCATACGCATCGTGATCCATGATAGAATTTCATGGAATTTTCGTTCTTTTGCGCAATTAGTAATCGAAACCGTGGCAGAATTTAAACTTCAAATTAAAGTACCATCATAAGCAGTAAAAGTAAGATCCCACATAACCGAATTCAGAAAACGATGAAAGTAAATTGTTTCCCGTCACTACTACAAAACATTATCAATCCTTCAAGCTGGGTGCTCGGTTCACCACTCCTGGCCATCCTCTAACTCTCTCACGGATAGGGTACCCTAGGTTCATCATCGATCCATTCAACTTTATCTCCTGCCACCTCTGGAGAGAAAAATAGGGTGAGTGACAACGTCACCAGCAAGTATACTATAATAATCATGAGTTAAATGGAAAGTACGAGCAAGAACCGAACCCCATGTTATAATTGGTTTGGAAAACATACCTGACCTCCAATCATCATTTGATAAGGATCATCGCTTAATGTAGTAAGATCATAACTTAATAACATCACTAGATAGAGTGAAATATAATCATAAGGTGACTGGATCATGCATTGATCAATAAAACAATCATCATCATCATTTAGGACACGCAAGGTCATGACAACACAGCATAGTACATGCGACGCTATGTTACAACTCCACAAGTGACATGCATGTATATGCACATGAAATGCGTCATGATAAAATGAGAAAATGCCTTTTCATGCTTTGCTCTTTTAAAAAAACATCATCGTCATAAAACCATAGAGTGTTCAGATCTATCTTCCCGGATCTGCTCAGGTTCCTTTCGTTTCAGATCTATCTTCCCGGATCTGAGGCGGTAACTTCTCCCCTTCGAATCTATTAATCCCGGATTCGGATCGGTAACATCATTCCTTTCCATTCAGATCACTTAACCCGGATCTGCTCAGGTTCCTTTCATACTGGCCAGTTCATACTCACACACGGTACCGGTGGGGAACCGTTCTTTTAAAAACACAAAAACCATCTTTTTGAAAACGCTTTTCATCTTTCTTCCACGTGAAATCCATGCCATAAATCATGCAAGTGACGATGATGCAATGTATGACATGCATTATGCAACTCGTGAACAAATACATCATAACATGCATGCACGGACTCGTCTTTTAGGCTGGAAAAGCTGTCCAGCAATCACCTTCTATTCATACTGCTGTGTGCTCATCAATTCATGCTCATATTCATAAACTCATGTCATACATATGCATAATGAAGACTTAGACACATGCTATAAAAATTTCGTATCATTCCGAAATGTCTAAGGACCTCAAAACATCATACTATCCTCAAAGGTACTGCTGAAATCAGCAGGGCAGTACCGCCTTACCTCAGTTTCGTAGGTCATAAAACCTCATTCATTTTGATCCATCACCTAGAAAACATATCTAACACACCAAGGAATAATATTCATAAGGCTAAACATCACAATTAAGCTTAAATGAGCAAAATCAAAGCCTTACAATTTATGGCAATAAACTGTCCTGTTTTCCAGTTTTATATACTAACTTTAACACAATTGTTAACCGTCAAAATGGTAGTTTCATACTGGTTTCTTTACATGAACATGTACATCAATACCCTAGGTAATTACCATAAAATTTCCAAGGCAATCCAATAAGTTTAAGGGGGTCATCTAATTACTCTTCCAAACTGGGTACATGCAGAAACTGGAATGACCAATTAAATCACGAATTGAATTGTGACCAAACCACAACTCCTTTTACCAAAATTCCAACTCTCAGATGTCATACACACATGAAACTATTACCATGCCAAAAATCAGCTCATTTTCACATTCCTAAGGTTCATTTTCAAGCCATACAATTTACTACTCAAAACAGTCTTGTTCCGGCAATTCTGTTTGAGCAGTTTTACCACAAAATTCATTAATAATAATCCACAACTCTTTTTACTACATATCCAACTCACAGATGTCATGCACACATAAAACTATTACCATGTCAAAAATCAGCTCGTTTGCACATTCCTAAGGTTCATTTTCAAGCTGCTAAACGTGTTGCTTAAGTTCTGTCCAGAACACATTTTCCAGCAAGACCAATCTTAGTAAGAAATTCATTAAAAATAAACCGTGACTCTTTTTAAGGTGATTCCCACTCTCACTACTAACAAACACATACAACTATCATCATACCAAAAATAACGAAATTAAAGGTCTCTAAGGTCCCTTTCCTGGTCTAGCAAGTCAGCCTAATTTCTTGTCCAGCTCCAGAATTTTCAGTAGCCCTAATTTCATCCTAAATGTTCTTAGCTCACCTTTTTGTCACCATTCATGGTATCAACCCTAAAATGAACACATACACACCCTACGTCAGCCCCATATGCGGGTTTTTAGAGAGAAAACGACCAAAATCGAAAACACTTTAAGCCTAACATGCACAAGATCAAGTCTTTCCCTCATTTTCTTGCTTTGTTATTATCTTGCATGCAACTTCACCTCACCTCCCCTTCTCCCTTCTACCGTGGCTCCCTTCAACACCAAAGGAGAAATCTTTAACACATTCAAGCCTAGTTTAAAACATAAACATGCATAAAATCATCAAAGAACTTATCTTTATAACAAAATGCTCATCCTACCCTCTTATGTGCCTAAAGCCGAAAGCTTTTGGCTTAAAGCTAACCTTTTCACAACTAAGATCAAACCATAAGTCTTTCTAGTCATTCATGCACACACTTTCACATTCAAACCATGAACAGTATAGTGTACTTGCCTTTGAAGCCTTTTGCACGGTTGGTTTGACACACGAAGCTCTTCCCCCTTCCTTTTCCTATCATACACACGGCACAAGGCTTTAGTGAGCCATTCCTTAGTTTATGTAGTATGTCTTATAGGAAGGACGAAGGGTTCCTTACCATTTGCTTCATGAAGGGTTGAAGGTGATCTTTTTTGGCTAAACACCCTCTTTTCTTCTTCCACCTTTCGGTTCCCCCCCTTATTGCCGTGAGGATCCCCGTTTTTAAGGAAAAGAGAACTTAGTGAGCTTTAATCCTATAAGGTATATCTTGTTAAGGATCATGGAGAATGGTCTTACCTAGAAAGCCTTGAGAGAGAGCCCTTTGTCTCCTTGCTTCAGCCGAATCGTTTGGGGAGCAAGAGGGAAGGTGGAGAGTGGCTTCTTGAAGCAACCTTAATTGGTGGGAAGTTGGGAGGGTTTGAGTTAATGGTGGGTATTATTTCTTCTTAGAAAAAGGGGGCAGCCGGCGGCTGCTTGTGGAGGAGAGGAAAAGGCTCCCCTCTTTACTCCTTATTTGCTCTTCATTAATACTCTTACTAAGTGTTGATTATAGCCTCCCTCCTCTAAGGCCTTGTGGCCAAACGTACATATGTATTACATGTATGCATCTTCCCTCATTTTTGCATTTATGTGTATGTTTGTGTTCGTGTATATGTATATATATATATATATATACATAGGTTGGTTTCATCTTATATTACATTCGCATATTTATACCTCCTAATCATGATGCTTATGCAAGATCTTTTGCTAGTCTTGCACATAATGATTCATTCCCCCTAAGGCCTTATGGCCGAAACATGGTTATAATCCCATGTACATGTTTTCTCTTAATAATGCATTTACATGTGTTTGTATATATTTATCTCATATTCCAATCATTTAAATGTTCTTCCATAAATCCACTAGGCTATACTTGTATGCATGTGACCGACATATACATGCACACATAGCCCTCTTGAATTTCTCATAACTCTCATCCATAGGTGTGTAGCTGTACATGTACTCACGTACGCATTTATATATATACATATCTATACTTTCCTTTTGAAATAAGCTACAAATCTCAGAAAGATATATTCATTACACCCGATAATACTAAGTGTATGCACATAATATATCCCTTTTTGAAAATTATTCTATCGCTGTTCGTATGTGCTTCGAGTCGTATGAGTATACACATGTACCCCCATGCATACTCACGTACTATTCCTAATCTGTCCATGACCGGAGCCTTATCATTGTAGTCTTAACACCTGAACATGGATGTAAGCTTAGGTTTCTAAAACTTACTAAGTGTCAAGGAATTCTTAAAGTGGCATGTTTTCTATATGGTCCTTTAGGTATAAGCTTCATCGCGTTGTAGTCCTCTAGAGCCATCTTCTTCATGCTAGCTCCCTCCTTATATGAGGCACGTGCCCTATTTGTAGTGAATCCTTACCTTTAGATGCACACCCTTACTGTTTCATGTGTGGGTTTGTCATGACCTAGGTTTCCTTAGTTGTCAACGTAACACTTGGCTCTTTAATTTACTGCTTGCTTTTCTCCTTTTTACGCTTGTACCTGGTGTGTACTTCCCTTACGTTCTTCGTTCCTCCATAAGATTTGGTAACATATTTCCCTTGAGGTCTTACTATCTAGGCGTGCTCTGCTTCTAACCCTAGCTGCCACGCTAATTTTGAGCGGGGTGCAACATTCTCCCCCCCTTAAAATAAGTTTCGTCCTCGAAACTGGAGGATGGGCGTCCTAGGTTTTCTAAGCGACTCCTCGACCTTGTGACCATTCCTGTTTATTTCTCTATTTGTCTGGAGGCAGTTGCTCCTGGTATTTTCAATGATGCTTATTCAATACATAAGACATAAGTGTTTTAACGGGAAATTTCTTTGTACCTGTCAGTAACGTTGGGGGCCTCGGGGTCCTCGGGCTCTCGTTCTTCGATTTTCGCCTCGGTTTACCCTATGCGAGGCCCCACGAGGGTGCCGTGACCGTCCTTCATTTGCTCTATTCATTTGTCTCCTCAACCTCCTTCGGACCTTCACCATCCGAATGTTGCGTTCTACCTCATAACATTCCTTTACCAGATCGTCGAACGTACTTGAATGTGCTACGTTCAATCCTTCCTTGATTCGGGGATTCAGTCCCCGCATAAATCTCGTTATCTTCCATGGTTCATCTTCCATAATCAAGGGCACGTACCGTCCTAGTATGGTGAACTGACGGATGTACTGTGAGACTGGAGTGTCCGACTCTTGCCTTAACGCGTCAAATTCTTCCATTCTCTCAATTACCAGTTCGTTAGAAAGGTAAGCTCCACAAAATTCTTCCAGAACTCTAGCCCAAACTATGGGTCTGGGTAGCGATTGGACTCCTTTCTCTCCACCACTGACTGGCCTTGCCGTTCAAGAAGGGGCGGATAATCAGGGCTCTCATTTCGTCAGGTACTCTAGCCCGGATGAGTTGGTCCTCTATCTCGTTTAACCAGTTTTCAGCTTCCTCGGGTGTCGTTTCTCCCCCAAACCTTGGGATCTGTCCTCTTGTCATCTTTCGAAAGTAGAATCCCATACTTCCAGGGGGTGACAACGATGATGTTCCCGCGCCCGTGGGTGGGAGTATCTGCACCATGTAACGTTCGTTTATTCTAAGTTATACCATAACGGAAAACCCTACTTAATTGACATGGCAATAAAGTCGAGTGTCACATAACAAACTAGGTACAAGTTGATTTCCATTGGAGTGATCCCCTACTAAAACCCAGTTCTGATTGGTTCCCCTCTAGGTCGCACCATCCGCATCACGCAGCGTCGACTTTGTTTAGCCTGGGAATGTTATATCAAAATATAACTGAATACATCAAAAACACGCCGGCATATACTCATTACTTCAGGATAGGTCGTTAGGTGGGGCCTATCAGTGGACTGTACCTAATCTCGTATACCGAGGTCATTTCGTAATAAGGTTAACTCTCATCGAAGGTCAAAACTTAGTTCTAAGATCAACCTTAGTTGACTAAAATCATGACTTAGTTCTACATTCTGCCTGGATCTGGAGCCTCGGCTCTGATACCACCTGTGGCGCCCCGCACCCCGGCCCCGCCGGAGTCGGTGCACCCGCCGTACTTCACTAAGGAGAGTACTAGGCGTCTTCCATACGCATCGTGATCCATGATAGAATTTCATGGAATTTTCGTTCTTTTGCGCAATTAGTAATCGAAACCGTGGCAGAATTTAAACTTCAAATTAAAGTACCATCATAAGCAGTAAAAGTAACATCCCACATAACCGAATTCAGAAAACGATGAAAGTAAATTGTTTCCCGTCACTACTACAAAACATCATCAATCCTTCAAGCTGGGTGCTCGGTTCACCACTCCTGGCCATCCTCTAACTCTCTCACGGATAGGGTACCCTAGGCTCGTCATCGATCCATTCAACTTTATCTCCTGCCACCTCTGGAGAGAAAAATAGGGTGAGTGACAACGTCACCAGCAAGTATACTATAATAATCATGAGTTAAATGGAAAGTACGAGCAAGAACCGAACCCCATGTTATAATTGGTTTGGAAAACATACCTGACCTCCAATCATCATTTGATAAGGATCATCGCTTAATGTAGTAAGATCATAACTTAATAACATCACTAGATAGAGTGAAATATAATCATAAGGTGACTGGATCATGCATTGATTCAATAAAACAATCATCATCATCATTTAGGACACGCAAGGTCATGACAACACATCATAGTACATGCGACGCTATGTTACAACTCCACAAGTGACATGCATGTATATGCACATGAAATGCGTTCATGATAAAATGAGAAAATGCCTTTTCATGCTTTGCTCTTTTAAAAAAACATCATCGTCATAAAACCATAGAGTGTTCAGATCTATCTTCCCGGATCTGAGGCGGTAACTTCTCCCCTTCGAATCTATTAATCCCGGATTCGGATCGGTAACATCGTTCCTTTCCATTCAGATCACTTAACCCGGATCTGCTCAGGTTCCTTTCGTTTCAGATCTATCTTCCCGGATCTGAGGCGGTAACTTCTCCCCTTCGAATCTATTAATCCCGGATTCGGATCGGTAACATCATTCCTTTCCATTCAGATCACTTAACCCGGATCTGCTCAGGTTCCTTTCATACTGGCCAGTTCATACTCACACACGGTACCGGTGGGGAAGCGTTCTTTTAAAAACACAAAAACCATCTTTTTGAAAACGCTTTTCATCTTTCTTCCACGTGAAATCCATGCCATAAATCATGCAAGTGACGATGATGCAATGTATGACATGCATTATGCAACTCGTGAACAAATGCATCATAACATGCATGCACGGACTCGTCTTTTAGGCTGGAAAAGCTGTCCAGCAATCACCTTCTATTCATACTGCTGTGTGCTCATCAATTCATGCTCATATTCATAAACTCATGTCATACATATGCATAATGAAGACTTAGACACATGCTATAAAAATTTCGTATCATTCCGAAATGTCTAAGGACCTCAAAACATCATACTATCCTCAAAGGTACTGCTGAAATCAGCAGGGCAGTACCGCCTTACCTCAGTTTCGTAGGTCATAAAACCTCATTCATTTTGATCCATCACCTAGAAAACATATCTAACACACCAAGGAACAATATTCATAAGGCTAAACATCACAATTAAGCTTAAATGAGCAAAATCAAAGCCTTACAACTTATGGCAATAAACTGTCCTGTTTTCCAGTTTTATATACTAACTTTAACACAATTGTTAACCGTCAAAATGGTAGTTTCATAGTGGTTTCTTTACATGAACATGTACATCAATACCCTAGGTAATTACCATAAAATTTCCAAGGCAGTCCAATAAGTTTAAGGGGGTCATCTAATTACTCTTCCAAACTGGGTACATGCAGAAACTGGAATGACCAATTAAATCACGAATTGAATTGTGACCAAACCACAACTCCTTTTACCAAAATTCTAACTCTCAGATGTCATACACACATGAAACTATTACCATGCCAAAAATCAGCTCATTTGCACATTCCTAAGGTTCATTTTCAAGCCATACAATTTACTACTCAAAACAGGTCCTGTTCCGGCAATTCTGTTTGAGCAGTTTTACCACAAAATTCATTAATAATAATCCACAACTCTTTTTACTACAATTCCAACTCACAGATGTCATACACACATAAAACTATTACCATGTCAAAAATTAGCTCGTTTGCACATTCCTAAGGTTCATTTTCAAGCTGCTAAACGTGTTGCTTAAGTTCTGTCCAGAACACATTTTCCAGCAAGACCAATCTTAGTAAGAAATTCATTAAAAATAAACCGTGACTCTTTTTAAGGTGATTCCCACTCTCACTACTAAAAAACACATACAACTATCATCATACCAACAATAACGAAATTGAAGGTCTCTAAGGTCCCTTTTCTGGTCTAGCAAGTTAGCCTAATTTCTTGTCCAGCTCCAGAATTTTCAGTAGCCCTAATTTCATCCTAAACGTTCTTAGCTCACCTTTTTGTCACCATTCATGGTATCAACCCTAAAATGAACACATACACACACTACGTCAGCCCCATTTGCGGGTGTTTAGAGAGAAAACGACCAAAATCGAAAACACTTTAAGCCTAACATGCACAAGATCAAGTCTTTCCCTCATTTTCTTGCTTTGTTATTATCTTGCATGCAACTTCACCTCACCTCCCCTTCTCCCTTCTACCGTGGCTCCCTTCAACACCAAAGGAGAAATCTTTAACACATTCAAGCCTAGTTTAAGACATAAACATGCATAAAATCATCAAAGAACTTATCTTTATAACAAAATGCTCATCCTACCCTCTTATGTGCCTAAAGCCGAAAGCTTTTGGCTTAAAGCTAACCTTTTCACAACTAAGATCAAACCGTAAGTCTTTCTAGTCATTCATGCACACACTTTCACATTCAAACCATGAAGAGTATAGTGTACTTGCCTTTGAAGCCTTTTGCACGGTTGGTTTGACACACGAAGCTCTTCCCCCTTCCTTTTCCTATCATACACACGGCACAAGGCTTTAGTGAGCCATTCCTTAGTTTATGTAGTATGTCTTATAGGAAGGACGAAGGGTTCCTTACCATTTGCTTCATGAAGGGTTGAAGGTGATCTTTTTTGGCTAAACACCCTCTTTTCTTCTTCCACCTTTCGGTTCCCCCCCCTTATTGCCGTGAGGATCCCCGTTTTTAAGGAAAAGAGAACTTAGTGAGCTTTAATCCTATAAGGTATATCTTGTTAAGGATCATGGAGAATGGTCTTACCTAGAAAGCCTTGAGAGAGAGCCCTTTGTCTCCTTGCTTCAGCCGAATCGTTTGGGGAGCAAGAGGGAAGGTGGAGAGTGGCTTCTTGAAGCAACCTTAATTGGTGGGAAGTTGGGCGGGTTTGAGTTAATGGTGGGTATTATTTCTTCTTAGAAAAAAGGGGGCAGCCGGCGGCTGCTTGTGGAGGAGAGGAAAAGGCTCCCCTCTTTACTCCTTATTTGCTCTTCATTAATACTCTCACTAAGTGTTGATTATAGCCTCCCTCCTCTAAGGCCTTGTGGCCAAACGTACATATGTATTACATGTATGCATCTTCCCTCATTTTTGCATTTATGTGTATGTTTGTGTTCGTGTATATGTATATATATATATATATATATATACATAGGTTGGTTTCATCTTATATTACATTCGCATATTTATACCTCCTAATCATGATGCTTATGCAAGATCTTTTGCTAGTCTTGCACATAATGATTCATTCCCCCTAAGGCCTTATGGCCGAAACATGGTTATAATCCCATGTACATGTTTTCTCTTAATAATGCATTTACATGTGTTTGTATATATTTATCTCATATTCCAATCATTTAAATGTTCTTCCATAAATCCACTAGGCTATACTTGTATGCATGTGACCGACATATACATGCACACATAACCCTCTTGAATTTCTCATAACTCTCATCCATAGGTGTGTAGCTGTACATGTACTCACGTACGCATTTATATATATACATATCTATACTTTCCTTTTGAAATAAGCTACAAATCTCAGAAAGATATATTCATTACACCCGATAATACTAAGTGTATGCACATAATATATCCCTTTTTGAAAATTATTCTATCGCTGTTCGTATGTGCTTCGAGTCGTATATGAGTATACACATGTACCCCCATGCATACTCACGTACTATTCCTAATCTGTCCATGACCGGAGCCTTATCATTGTAGTCTTAACACCTGAACATGGATGTAAGCTTAGGTTTCTAAAACTTACTAAGTGTCAAGGAATTCTTAAAGTGGCATGTTTTCTATATGGTCCTTTAGGTATAAGCTTCATCGCGTTGTAGTCCTCTAGAGCCATCTTCTTCATGCTAGCTCCCTCCTTATATGAGGCACGTGCCCATTTGTAGTGAATCCTTACCTTTAGATGCACACCCTTACTGTTTCATGTGTGGGTTTGTCATGACCTAGGTTTCCTTAGTTGTCAACGTAACACTTGGCTCTTTAATTTACTGCTTGCTTTTCTCCTTTTTACGCTTGTACCTGGTGTGTACTTCCCTTACGTTCTTCGTTCCTCCATAAGATTTGGTAACATATTTCCCTTGAGGTCTTACTATCTAGGCGTGCTCTGCTTCTAACCCTAGCTGCCACGCTAATTTTGAGCGGGGTGCAACATTCTCCCCCCCCTTAAAATAAGTTTCGTCCTCGAAACTGGAGGATGGGCGCCTAGGTTTTCTAAGCGACTCCTCGACCTTGTGACCATTCCTGTTTATTTCTCTATTTGTCTGGAGGCAGTTGCTCCTGGTATTTTCAATGATGCTTATTCAATACATAAGACATAAGTGTTTTAACGGGAAATTTCTTTGTACCTGTCAGTAACGTTGGGGGCCTCGCGGTCCTCGGGCTCTCGTTCTTCGATTTTCGCCTCGGTTTACCCTATGCGGGGCCCCACGAGGGTGCCGTGACCGTCCTTCATTTGCTCTATTCATTTGTCTCCTCAACCTCCTTCGGACCTTCACCATCCGAATGTTGCGTTCTACCTCATAACATTCCTTTACCAGATCGTCGAACGTACTTGAATGTGCTACGTTCAATCCTTCCTTGATTCGGGGATTCAGTCCCCGCATAAATCTCGTTATCTTCCATGGTTCATCTTCCATAATCAAGGGCACGTACCGTCCTAGTATGGTGAACTGACGGATGTACTGTGAGACTGGAGTGTCCGACTCTTGCCTTAACGCGTCAAATTCTTCCATTCTCTCAATTACCAGTTCGTTAGAAAGGTAAGCTCCACAAAATTCTTCCAGAACTCTAGCCCAAACTATGGGTCTGGGTAGCGATTGGACTCTTTCTCTCCACCACTGACTGGCCTTGCCGTTCAAGAAGGGGCGGATAATCAGGGCTCTCATTTCGTCAGGTACTCTAGCCCGGATGAGTTGGTCCTCTATCTCGTTTAACCAGTTTTCAGCTTCCTCGGGTGTCGTTTCTCCCCCAAACCTTGGGATCTGTCCTCTTGTCATCTTTCAAAAGTAGAATCCCATACTTCCAGGGGGTGACAACGATGATGTTCCCGCGCCCGTGGGTGGGAGTATCTGCACCATGTAACGTTCGTTTATTCTAAGTTATACCATAACGGAAAACCCTACTTAATTGACATGGCAATAAAGTCGAGTGTCACATAACAAACTAGGTACAAGTTGATTTCCATTGGAGTGATCCCCTACTAAAACCCAGTTCTGATTGGTTCCCCTCTAGGTCGCACCATCCGCATCACGCAGCGTCGACTTTGTTTAGCCTGGGAATGTTATATCAAAATATAACTGAATACATCAAAAACACGCCGGCATATACTCATTACTTCAGGATAGGTCGTTAGGTGGGGCCTATCAGTGGACTGTACCTAATCTCGTATACCGAGGTCATTTCGTAATAAGGTTAACTCTCATCGAAGGTCAAAACTTAGTTCTAAGATCAACCTTAGCTGACTAAAATCATGACTTAGTTCTACATTCTGCCCGGATCTGGAGCCTCGGCTCTGATACCACCTGTGGCGCCCCGCACCCCGGCCCCGCCGGAGTCGGTGCACCCGCCGTACTTCACTAAGGAGAGTACTGGGCGTCTTCCATACGCATCGTGATCCATGATAGAATTTCATGGAATTTTTGTTCTTTTGCGCAATTAGTAATCGAAACCGTGGCAGAATTTAAACTTCAAATTAAAGTACCATCATAAGCAGTAAAAGTAACATCCCACATAACCGAATTCAGAAAACGATGAAAGTAAATTGTTTCCCGTCACTACTACAAAACATTATCAATCCTTCAAGCTGGGTGCTCGGTTCACCACTCCTGGCCATCCTCTAACTCTCTCACGGATAGGGTACCCTAGGCTCGTCATCGATCCATTCAACTTTATCTCCTGCCACCTCTGGAGAGAAAAATAGGGTGAGTGACAACGTCACCAGCAAGTATACTATAATAATCATGAGTTAAATGGAAAGTACGAGCAAGAACCGAACCCCATGTTATAATTGGTTTAGAAAACATCCCTGACTTCCAATCATCATTTGATAAGGATCATCGCTTAATGTAGTAAGATCATAACTTAATAACATCACTAGATAGAGTGAAATATAATCATAAGGTGACTGGATCATGCATTGATCAATAAAACAATCATCATCATCATTTAGGACACGCAAGGTCATGACAACACAGCATAGTACATGCGGCGCTATGTTACAACTCCACAAGTGACATGCATGTATATGCACATGAAATGCGTCATGATAAAATGAGAAAATGCCTTTTCATGCTTTGCTCTTTTAAAAAAACATCATCGTCATAAAACCATAGAGTGTTCAGATCTATCTTCCCGGATCTGAGGCGGTAACTTCTCCCCTTCGAATCTATTAATCCCGGATTCGGATCGGTAACATCGTTCCTTTCCATTCAGATCACTTAACCCGGATCTGCTCAGGTTCCTTTCGTTTCAGATCTATCTTCCCGGATCTGAGGCGGTAACTTCTCCCCTTCGAATCTATTAATCCCGGATTCGGATCGGTAACATCATTCCTTTCCATTCAGATCACTTAACCCGGATCTGCTCAGGTTCCTTTCATACTGGCCAGTTCATACTCACACACGGTACCGGTTGGGAAGCGTTCTTTTAAAAAAACAAAAACCATCTTTTTGAAAACGCTTTTCATCTTTCTTCCACGTGAAATCCATGCCATAAATCATGCAAGTGACGATGATGCAATGTATGACATGCATTATGCAACTCGTGAACAAATGCATCATAACATGCATGCACGGACTCGTCTTTTAGGCTGGAAAAGCTGTCCAGCAATCACCTTCTATTCATACTGCTGTGTGCTCATCAATTCATGCTCGTATTCATAAACTCATGTCATATATGAGTATAGACATGTACCCCCATGCATACTCACATACTATTCCTAATCTGTCCATGACCGGAGCCTTATCATTGTAGTCTTAACACCTGAACATGGATGTAAGCTTAGGTTTCTAAAACTTACTAAGTGTCAAGGAATTCTTAAATTGGCATGTTTTCTATATGGTCCTTTAGGTATAAGCTTCATCGCGTTGTAGTCCTCTAGAGCCATCTTCTTCATGCTAGCTCCCTCCTTATATGAGGCACGTGCCCATTTGTAGTGAATCCTTACCTTTAGATGCACACCCTTACTGTTTCATGTGTGGGTTTGTCATGACCTAGGTTTTCTTAGTTGTCAACGTAACACTTGGCTCTTTAATTTACTGCTTGCTTTTCTCCTTTTTACGCTTGTACCTGGTGTGTACTTCCCTTACGTTCTTCGTTCCTGCATAAGATTTGGTAACATATTTCCCTTGAGGTCTTACTATCTAGGCGTGTCCTGCGCCCTCGTCCTTGCATCTGCGCCAATATATATTGGCGTGGTGGTATCGGTCATCTTTTTCATCACTCTTTGGGGTATTCAAAATAATCATCCCAGCAATCATATTGCACAATATTTGGCGAGGATATGCATCATTAGTGTATGGAGAGCAAGGATCTTTTACACGGGCATCCCTTAAGGCATCAGTGAAATATGATATTACTATTTGGTGCAAGAAAATAACAGGCACAAAACTAGCAGCGGATCCTAGACGTTACTTTTCTTGGCTTCCACCACTGTCGCCTCCGCGAGCTACATTGGTTCGCTGGCTATGTCCGCCCTCGGGAAGATTAAAATTGAATACAGATGCAGCAGTTGGTAGACAATATGCTGCAGGGGGCGTCATATTGCGGGATCACACGGGTGCTTGCGTGGGAGCCCTTTCTTTTCGGCTCCCCCCGTCTACACCACTACATGCCGAGATTCAGGCCGCATTTTTCGGTCTCCTATATTTCCTTCCACTATATCGCAACATCACACTGGAATCAGATTGTGCTCAAATGATCTCTCGGTTAGCCCGCCCTCAGATGGTTCAGGGCAATTATTATCTCCAGCACCTCCATACGCTCATTTATCTTCACAATATACAGTATCATCACATTTACCGTGAGGCTAATATGGCTGCTCATTATTTGGCTCAATCTGCCATGCAAGATCCAATTACACAGGTATACTCATCACATACACTTCCTGCGTTAGTGCGATCAGCTACACTGCTGGATCTTTCATCAGTTCAGTTGCGTGTTGGTTGACAAATTCAAGTCTTCCACATGGATTGGCGTACTATGACTCTCCCTGCCTGCATCCTTTCGGATTCAGGCAGGCCTGGTATGTACTGTTATCTTTTAGCAGACCATTTATACTGTTTCCAGATGGTTGATATATGCGTATTAATTCCTCTTTTCTCATGGATGAGCTACGGTTTCCTGGTGGAGCGATTTTGTCTTCTGACGTTAGCAGGCCCAGCGGCGAATCGCCTACAGCATCGGCTGATTATAGCGTCGCCTTGGCAGCATCTTTGCCAGGGCGACATCGGTATGTCTTTGATGCTTCATTTTGCTTATATTTGGATATTGTATTTCACTGGTATAACTTCTCTCTGGGTTTCTTCTGAGGTGTGGCACTTCCTGGCACAACTGGACATGGCAGGCTCAAGCAACTGTTTCAACTGGCACAACTGGCCTACATCAGATTCAATCACTAGCAAACGCTTGTACTCTACGATTCGTTTCAAGCATATCAATGACAGCCGTATAAATATGTACGCTTTTTCCTTCGCCAGGGTTTTATCCACAAGGGTGGTTTTACCTGGCAAGGTTTTAATGCGGCATATCATATACGACTGGAGATATGAAATCATTATGTCGTTATTGCATTTTTTCACATACTCGGACTTATGTAATAAGGTTTCCCTCCACCATAAGTGAGGCATCGCGTTAATAAAATTTGTCTTTTATAAAAATATATATATATATATATATATATATATATATATATATATATATTTATATATATATATATATATTGTTAGTATATGTGTCATAGGCCATGAATTGGATGTTTATGTTATACATTTATCATTAATAAAGAGGTTTTATTATCATTATTGTTGGTTAGTACGTTACACAATTATGATATATGTCTCTGGTTCATTATTGTTATAGAGATAAAATAATAACCAGTATGAGAATAGATTTGATAATCATGAGATGATTATATGTATGGTGATACAAATCAATCTTATAGATACTTGTTAGATAACAATGTATTGGATAGACCTGTCATCAAATTACTACATGTTAGGTCCAAAATACACTCTAGAGGGGGGTGAATAGAGTGTTTGGCACTTTTGCGGAATTTTCTTGTTTGGCTCAACTCAAAAGAAATTGAAAATCAAAGAAAGAATGGGAGATGAGAAGCAATGATGTGTACACCGGATATAGAGTGGTTCGAATCGTAAATGATTCTACTCCACTACCACTTTGTTGTCAAATTGGATTTTCAACAGCTACTCTTCTTATTAAAGCAATAAGAACAACCACAGTAACATTTACACTAACACCTTAGTGTAAGCACAACAACAGCAACTTCTTGCACAAAACACACTTGTGCAACTACAGCAACTACATCTTTAGCAAGAGCAACTTCTTGCTACCTCACAACTTCAACAAAGTTCCCTCAAGAACTTTCTCACAGTGGGTTGAAGGAATATAGTAAGGTTCACACTTTCTTACTAGTCTAAGCACAAGCAAGAGATCAAATATTTATGGTTCCTCTTGTGCTAGACTCTCTATCTCTCAATTTACAACAATGAAGAGCAAAGAAAAGCTTAACAAGCTTTAAGCAATTTTCCAAATATGACAAAACTATACAACAATGAATAATGAAGCTAGATGGTGTTGAAAGTGTGTATTTGCCTCATCCATGCCTCTTCTCCAGCATAAATTTAACTTATTTAAAACATCTTTTCATCATCAAAACAATTTATAACTTAACAACTCCCCCTTTTTGATGATTTCAAAACCATGATTCAAAAGATGTTTTTACTTAATACATTTACATCTAAACTTGATATTTTACAACTCCCCCTTAGTTCATGCTCCCTCATCTATGATCACATCAAAAACTCCCCCTCAACATGTAATCTATCCAAAATCAATAAATATGATGTCAATGCTACCCCTCAACCCATGCACCAAAATTTCGTCTTTTTATCTTTTCAATATGTAAGATGGCATACCAAGGTAACCAAGACTATCAATGCATATCAAGAGATTTCATGCCATGTTATGCCAAATCCAACTTCTCAAACTAAGCTATGTTATGCAAAACATCAACTTAAGACAACAACCATGCCCAACTATACCAACCAAAACTATACCAACATAGACACCATCAACACCAACATATCAAGACACATCAAGAACACAAACCATCAACATAAATATAGCCAACTTAAGACAACAGCCATGCCCAACTATGCCAACCAAAACTATACCAACATAGACACCATCAACACCAACATATCAAGACACATAAACAAAAATATCAAACTTCTCCCCCTTTTTGAAAACATCAAAATAAGAAACACCAAAATAAAGGATAAATATTAGTAACAAATATCAAGTTTTGAGATGCATAGGTAAACTCAAACTTGTAAAACTACTTTCATAGCGACGAGGGGAATGAGGATCTAAGAAAAGCTACTCTTCATCATAAGAGAAACATAGTCCAGAAATAGCAGCTTTGAGCTTCGTTTTCAGTTTTTGGTATTTCGTCTTTTGAACGTTCAGCTCCGTTTGTAGTGTTGTGACTTGAGTATCAGCTTTCGTTTCTAGCGTCTTGACACGGTCCTGAATGTTCTTAAAATTCTTCTCTAAGTCATCAATACGTACGGCCTCCGTGGTTAGATCTTCCCCCCATTGACCAAGAGTGTGATGTATGTCCTGAATTTCAGCTTCGACGTTGAATTCATACCCTGAGTCACTACCTTCCTCCATTGGAGCTTTTCCTTTGTCCACTCGGGAGGTAGGACTTTGAGGGTGAGATTGGGGTGCAGTGGGATGTATAGTGTTTTCGGGAGGTATATGCTCACCCTCTTCTTCTTCTGCCTCATTTTGACCTCCTGGTTTTTGCGTTTCCTTCCGTGACTTATGTATTTGTTGAATGTTTACCTTTGTGTAATAATCCTTATTGGTAATGGACTCTTCATAATCGTCATCCAACACTACATTGGCCTTTCTCAATAATATATAAATCAGATTACTATATGGAAGCGCTTTGGATTTCTTGGTGACTGCTTCCAACACATTTTCAAAGAAAACTTCTCCAAAGTTTATTTTTTCCCTCATGGCAATGCGGTAGGTAATATAAAAATCTAGGTTACTTGGAAGTTTTGTCGACTTACCATTTACACATAAGGTGACAATGGCAAGCAAAACTCGGTAAACTAAAGGCATATTGTTTGTGTTTCTGGTGGGATGGAATCCAAGAAAGGTTTTTACTTCATCCTCTGATACTTGGTACCTGTAATTGTCCCACTTCCAATGGTCAAAATCTCGGATTCCCTCATCAGGGACACCAAGAAGTTCATTGATAGTTTTGGTATTAAACGCAACTAACTGACCATCAATAACCGAATTTAGAGAAAAAGGCTTCCCATTGAGATATTCTACCCATAGATTAGCATAAAACATGCGAGTATAACGAGTTGACATAGAGCTCATCTCAGAGGAATCCCAAATAGGACTCCATTTTTTATCATCCAACCAATCAATGATTGGTTTTAATTCCTCGTTGCTCAAAATGTCCTCAGTTTTGAGCAGTTTCAACGGAATAGTAGACCTCTTGCTACTTTCCCATTCTTCAAATAACAATTGAGCTCTAAGAGAGATATGAGTGAATAAACCTGAACCTAGTGGTGCTGCAAGTGCATTCTCAAATTCTCCAGTCTTAAGCCAAGGGAAATTCTTAATCATGAGTCTTTCTCCAACCTCACGTAGCAGGTTTTCTTGGGAGGTCTCTGTTTGCTTCCTCAGTCCTGCTGTCCAAGAACCCATTGGAATATGTGGTTGATTCCCTTCTTGAGGAGTTCTTTTCCTTTTTAGATGATTTTTAGTTCTTGGTGCCATTTGATATGTAGATGCAGAGGTTGTCAATATGAGAGGTAAAAATTTTGAGATTTGAGTAGAAATCAACTAGGATGAATAGAAAATGATGTTGGTTCAGAGATTTTGAAGTGATGATGTCGAATTTTGAAGAAACTGTGATTTTAGGGCATAAAGACGCAGGGGGGAAGATGAATAGTGGAAGAAATTCTGTTTCCCGCAGGTTTTATAAACTTACTGTCCGTCGACATCGATCGATCGATGTCTGAGACTTCGATCGATCGATGTCCTCAACTTCAATCGATCTATGTACCTTTTACATCAGTCTCTCAGACAATTACATAGATCGATTGATGTAGGCTTAAATTTTTCTTTCTGACAATTTTAACCCCTAAACATTGTTTATTATCCCTAATCTTGTTCTAATTGATTCGAATGTCTCAGTGGGAAGGGATTTAGTAAAAATATCCGCTAGTTGGTCATTGGTTGGAACAAATTCAACACATACTAATCCTTTTTTAATACAATCCCTTATGAAGTGATGTCTCACTTCTATGTGTTTGTCCTACTATGGTGTACCGGGTTTTGCGCTATACTTATGGCTGATGTGTTGTCACATAGGATGGGAACTTTATCAAACTTAACATTATAATCGTTTAAGGTGTTGATCATCCAAAGTAGTTGTGCACAACACGAAGCGGCCGATACATATTCGGATTCCGCCATTGAAAGTGACACACTATTTTGTTTCTTGGAGAACCAAGAAACTAAGCAATCTCCAAGGAATTGGCATGTCCCGGAGGTGCTTTTTCTATCAACAAGATTTCTGGCATACTCGGAGTCACTATACCCTCTTAAATCAAAACAACCATTTTTCGGATAAAACAATCCAAAGTTTAAAGTTCCTTTCAAATACCTAAAGATACGTTTAATAGAAACTAAATGCGATTCCTTAGGCATACTTTGAAATCTAGCACATAAGCACACAGCATGCAAAATATCCGGTCTACTAGCGGTCAAATAAAGTAAACTTCCAATTGGTTACCTCAACCGGCTTTCCTTTTTCGTCTTTGTCAAGCTTTGTACTTGTGCTCATTGGAGTGCTCACACTTCTTCCATCCTCAAATTTGTACTTCTTGAACAAATCCTTTGTATATTTCGTTTGAGATATGTACACTCCATCTTAAGTTTGCTTGATTTGAAGACCAAGAAAGTAGTTGAGTTCACCCATCATGCTCATTTCAAATTCTCCTTCCATTAATTTAGCAAAATGCTCACAAAGAGAATCATTAGTAGCACCAAATATAATATCATCCAAATAAATTTGAACAAGCAATTGATGGTAACCTTGTTCTTTAATAAAAAGAGTAGTGTCGACTTTTCCTCTTGAAAACTCATTTTCAAGAAGGAAGTTACTTAATCTATCATACCATGCCCTAGGAGCTTGTTTAAGTCCATAAAGGGCCTTTTTGAGTTTAAATACATGATTTGGATAATCATGATTTTCAAACCCCGGAGGTTGAGCTACATATACCTCTTCTTGAATTATTCCATTCAAGAGTGCGGATTTCACATCCATCTGATATAGTTTGAAATCCTTATAGCATGCATATTCTAATAACATCCTAATAGCTTCTAACCTAGCTACGGGGGCAAAGGTCTCATCATAGTCTATGCCTTCCTCTTGTCTATATCCTTGAGCTACTAACCTAGTTTTGTTTTTAGTGATGTTTCCTTTATCATCCATCTTGTTTATAAATACCCATTTAGTGCCGATTACAGGGTGATCACTAGGTTTAGCTACTAATTCCCAAACATCACTCCTTTCAAATTGATTTAGTTCTTCTTGCAAGGCTAATACCCAATCTTCATCATTTATTGCTTCTTTTATATTTTTAGGCTCAATTTGTGAAATGAAAGCATTTTCGTTGAATTTCCTTCTAGTCATTATGCCTTGACTAGTTTCACCTAATATTAACTCTTTAGGGTGATCTTTCCTATACTTATATGAATCCGGTAAATTTGATGTATCTCCTCCTACTTCTTCATCTTCAACCTTAGGTTCAAGGGGATCAATCCTAAGGTCAATGACAATATTACCTTTTGGATTCTCAAATTTTTCTATATGACTTACCTCAATTATTTCATCATCATCATCATTAGTATTTGGTTCATCCTCAATGAGTTCACTAAACTTGACATGAATTGATTCTTCAACTTTCATACTTCTTTTATTATATACCCTAAATGCTTTGCTATTTTGAGCATATCCCATAAAGATTCCTTCATCCGCTTTGAAATCGAGTTTATCCAAGTTATCTTTGGTGTTAAGTATAAAACACTTATAACTAAATACCTTGAAATAACCAATATTTGGTACTCTACCTTTCCAAAGCTCATAAGGAGTCTTTTTGAGCGATGGTCTCAAATAAACTCTATTGATCACATGACAAGCTGTGTTTACCGCTTCGGCCCAAAAATACTTTATAAATTCTAGGCATGCATCATCCTTTTTAGCTAAGAACATTACTCAAGTGTACCTAGAAAAGTCATCTACCACCACAAAGGTGTAATGTCTTCCACTTAGACTTGTCGTAACAATATCTTCATACAAATCCATATGAAGTAATTGTAGAGGTTTGGTGGTGGAGATTTCACTTTTGGGCTTGAAGCTTGTTTTAACAAGCTTTGCCTTTTGACAAGTGTCACATAAGCCATGGTTTTTGAAATTTAATTTTGGAAGACCTTGGACTTTTTCATTTTTGCAAATTTCTTTGAAGTTTTTAAAACTATTATGTCCAAGTCGTCTATGTCATAGTTGAGTCGAATCATTTTTGGCAACTAGGCAAGAAACGTTTTGTGATATCAAATCATGTGTGCTAAATTTGTAAACATCATTTTTACGTATAGCCTCAAAAACAATCTTATCGTTCTTTTTCACAATGCATTTTCTTTTCACAAATTTCACTTGCCAATTAGCATCACATAGTTGGCTAACACTTATCAAATTATACTTAAGCCCTTCTACATATAGCACATTATTAATAGTAAAAGAAGAGTTACCAATTTCTCCATGTCCAAGGATTTTGGCTCTCAATTTGCCAAAATGCACCGTTCCACCATCTTGGAGCTTGAGCATATTTTGTCTCTGGTCATGTGAGTTGAACATCCGGTGTCCATAAACCATTTGGTTCCTTCTTCTTTGGCTACTCCATTTATCTTGAGAGCCTACAAAACCAAAAGATTTATGCATTGGTACCCTTTGATGTTTGGGTCCTTTAGGGTTAGTTTGTCGACCCTTAGGCATCCAAACATATGTGCTTCCAAATCTAGCTCTACATGCATTCTTCACATGTCCTACTTTGTTGCAATGAAAACAATGTAGGATCTGCAAGGCACCACTAGAAGGGGGGGTTGAATAGATGGTGCGGAAAATATGGTTTTTAAAATTTCTTGAAACCTAACCAATTCAAGTTCTGAAAACAGATTCTGTTTTCAGGACCTGTTTTAAAACGTTTTTAAAACTAGGTTAGAGGTCTCCAAAAATTATGAAATTTTGAGAGAACTTAGCCTCAGATGTTATGAGGGTCCCCTAAAAATTTCAAATTAAAATTCAACCTTTAACCCCTTCAAAAACCGTTGGTACTCAGATTGTGCAAATCTGCCAGAAACGGTAGATGGTTTTGAAAAATTAATTCTTATTTGTGTGAACGTCCAAATGATCTGAAAATTTGACCAATTACTCCTTATATACTATATTTAAATGGGTTGAAACATTTTTGGAAAATTCTTTTGGGAAGTAGGTCAAATACAATCAAAGTCTCAACCTTTGCAAGTCTGAAAATCAGACTGCACTAGTCTCAGAACTTTTGATGTTTGACTGACTTATACTTATCCAAAAGGGTTGAAACTTGTGCCAAATTAACCCTAGAACATGTAAGTATGTTTCTGGAAATTTTTATAGTTTTTGGAAATCGTTTACTATTTTTACGAACGTGAACAAAACGGATAAATAGTGCAGAAACTGAAAAGTAAATGCTGAAAGTAAATTGCACCGAGATTTTTATACTGGTTCGGTTATAAACAACCTACTCCAGTCTTCAAGGAACACCTTCCTTGGTTCACACTATTCACACACACAACACACCTTACCACAGGGTTGATAGAGTTACACCTTAACTCCAACCCTTTACAAACCTTGTATTGCTAGTACAATTTGCACGAACACCACCACCTTGCTAGAATGAAGATTGATCACACCTTGATCAATCTTTTACAAAGATGAATGAATGGTGGTTTATATGAAGCCTATTCAAGATTGAAAGATGTAAAGAACAATAGGCTTTTTACAAGAAAAGAGAAAGAAAGAAGATGTAGGAGAAGAAGAGCTTGGCAATTTGATCACTTTGGAATGCAATTCTTGTTGTTGTTTTTGTTTGCTCTCCTCTTCTTTCTTTTAACCTTGCAGCCGTCCCCCTATAGGCCTTCTCCCCTCTTGAAAATTTCCTTTTAAGTGCTTGAGAGAGTGTAAGACATCATGGTGACAATGCCTTGCTTACTTGGCATCATTCTATTGGATCATCATTTAGTCTTCGCTTACTTGGCACCTCTTTATTGGCTCAATGTTGTCATCAAGATGACATAGAAATAATCTGAAATAAACACTCAAAAAATGTGCCAAAAATCAACCATAAATTCATACCATAAATCAAAAATTTCATCATAAATTGCAAGACAAAAAATCTCCCATTTTGTCATGCTAAATTTTGGCCACTTACACTCCTTGCCATGCTGAATTTTTCAGCATGTGCAACCTTCCATTTCTTTCAAAATAATACCAATTATTCTTTGATTTTTCATCATAAAAATGAATCAACAATACATGGTAAGTCTTGCTATCAATTGAGAAATGAACTTGGACACAAAAGAGGCTTAAAATTCGTCCATCCCCCTTGTACACATGCTGAAAAAAATTTTAGCATGTGATATGTAGAATATCCCCTTTTTTTTATTATATTCAAAACATTACCATATCTTCTTCCAATTTATCACCTAATAAAAGATGACAAAATATGTCACATTAAACACATAAAATTCGGCCACCTTGGTTCAACATGCTGAAATTTTCAGCATGTGACATAAGTGAGACATATTTGAATTCTTACCATTTGTGGCTTTTCTCTTTAATTCACCAACCATGTATGATTGATCCTTGACCAATCAATATGCCAACAAGGCTCCACATGTGCTCCATCCCAGCTGTATGTGCGTTGGAAGATGTATATACATGTGCTGAAATTTATTTTTGTTAACTTTGTAAAATAGTGCACATTTAATAATACACACATGTAATTTTCCAATCAGCCCTTAATTTAATTTTCTAGAACACTTTAAGATGTATATCATATGTAAAAAGTGTCTAGATACGTGTCACATGATGTACAAGAAAAACGTTCCATGTTATGTTCGTAGAAAACCGAATTTTCGATATTTATCGGTTACCCGATTTTTCTCTAATTTAAATTCCAACTTTTGCACATGTTATATATATTATGTTATACATAATATATATAATATATACTCTAAATCTCAGCACTTGGCTGGTTTAAAGTGGTACCATTAACATGTGACAAAATTAAATTTGGAATCTTCACATTTTGGCCTTAATGTGGAGTAATTTGTGTGTGCCAACAAGAAAAGTATTTTTGGCTGATTATATCATGTATGGCACGAAAATATCATCATATTTTGATGTATATGGGCTGGCCATATATTTATGGCAAGTACGTGACACGTTGGCGAAGTTTCGGTATTCGCCCGATACGACAAATTTTGGTTTAGAACCTTTTATCGTGTCGTATTTAATTTGTCATCACCATATCTTATATCATATGATATAAGACCTGAATATACTCATAAATATGAGTTAAGTATAGTGGTGTGACGTTAGCGTACGTACGTAAGATATATAACGTGTCGGTAGTACGTTGGAATACATGTGTATGTGCCTTTATTAAAAAAAATCTGAAAATATATGGTGTATATATATATATGGCGTGTGTATCATTAAAGATGAGAGGAGGAGAAAACTTTCCTTCCTTAGCCTTGTTGCCTTTGTGCCTTTTACAAATGAATCTTCCTTTAATGAACTACTTAGTTTATTAAACTAAGTACTTCACTTGATGAACTAATTTAGTTCATTAATGGTGGCACATGAAAATAGTATAAACACAACAAATGTTTGCCATATGATGTAAGCTTTAATGCTTCATGGCTCGTTAGTATGGAAACATAATATATAAGCTAAATAAGGCAAGTAATGGCAAGTTATCATGCATACATATACACATTTATGCACGTTTATATATATGTATATATATGCATTCAAATTTCTTATTTTAAAATCACTCAAACCCTCTTATTTCTACAATCTCCCCCTTTTGATGATTTTCAAAATAACTTGTGTACATGATTTAAATGCTATCTCTCCCCCTTGAACTATGCACAGATTTGAAATTTGAATTTCGAATTTCAAATCCGGCTCCCCCTTGATGTGTGCAATTAAGATCAATTAAGATCAGTCAGTGTTTCTCTCCCCCTTAAATCATGCTTCTCTCTCCCCCTTTATTTTGGAAAGTTAATCAAAAGATTCCTGTCAAAAAGGAAAGTAAATCAAATAATATCACATCAAATCATATCAACGGGAATCATGCCTAATTTAGAACGATGAGATTCATATGTGGCTTGATTTAAGGCCTTTGTAAATATATCCGCTACTTGTGATTCTGTGCGTACGTGATCTATGACAATATTACCATTGTTAACGTGATCACGAAGAAAGTGATAGCGAACTTCTATATGCTTAGCCTTAGAGTGTAACACGGGATTCTTAGACAAATTTATTGCACTCATACTATCACAATATATAGGAATCTTATTTACGGTAATTCCAAAGTCCGAAAGTTGTTGTTTTATCCACAACAACTGTGTGCAACAAAGGCTAAGTGCCATGTACTCAGCCTCCGTAGTGGACAAAGCAACACTTGCTTGCTTTTTGGAAAACCATGAAATAAGGGAATTTCCTATAAATTGGCAAGTTCCGCTCGTGCTTTTTCTATCTATTTTGCAGCCACCATAATCCGCATCAGTGTAAGCATGTAAGTCAAATGTAGAATCCTTATCATACCAAATACCTAAGGTGGGCGTGTGCTTAATATAATGGAATATTCTTTTTACCGCATTTAAGTGTGACACCTTAGGTTGACTTTGAAAACGAGCACATATGCATACGCTAAACATGATGTCAGGCCTACTAGCAGTTAAATATAGTAAAGAACCTATCGTAGATCGATATAATCCATTATCAACGTCTTTACCATGTTCGTCTTTGTCTAATTTAGTAGTGACACTCATAGGCGTGGGGGAGGGTTTCAAATTTTCAAAATTAAACTTTTTGATCATGTCATTTACATACTTAGCTTGGCTTATATGAATTCCTTTACTCGTTTGCTTAATTTCCAAGCCAAGAAAATAATTAAGTTCACCAACCATAGACATTTCAAATTCAGCTTTCATACAATTTTCAAAATCTTTAACGAGTCTATGTGAGGTAGAACCGAAAATAATGTCATCTACGTAGATTTGAATAATAAGTAAATCTGATTTTTCTTGTTTCAAAAATAGTGTACTATCTATAGTACCGCGTTTAAAATTATTTTCTAAAAGGAAAGTAGCAAAACGATCATACCATGCTCTTGGCGCTTGTTTTAGACCATATAGTGCCTTCTTTAGTTTGTACACGTGATCTGGATGTTTCAAATCTTCAAAACCGGGTGGTTGCTTCACGTATACTTCTTTTTGTATGAATCCGTTTAGAAAAGCACTTTTGACGTCCATTTGATACAATTTAAAATCTTTCATGCAAGCAATAGCAAGTAAGAGTCGTATAGCTTCTAAACGTGCTACGGGTGCAAATGTTTCATCGTAGTCTATTCCTTCTTCTTGATTATATCCTTGAGCTACGAGTCTTGCTTTATTTCTAACGACCTTTCCTTCTTCATTCATTTTATTCCTAAATACCCACTTTGTGCCTATTATAGTCTTATCTTATGGTCGTGGCACTAAATTCCATACATCATTTCTAACGAATTGATTAAGTTCGTCATGCATAGCATCAATCCAAGATGAATCACTCAAAGCATCATGCACATTTTTAGGCTCAATTTCAGAAATCATAGCATGAAATTCATTTATTTCATCCGAAGTGATTCTTCTACGTGGTCGCACACCGTGAGTGATGTCGCCTATGATGAGATCATGTGGGTGATCTTTATGCCATCTTGGTTGATTATTCTCTAAGTTATCATGCATTTCTATATGATCATGCATTTCTAGTGTCGCATTCATATCATGCATATCAAAAGAATCATTATCTTCATTCAAAACGGGTTTCAACTCAAAATCATCGTCATATTCCTTATCTTTATCAATCTCACCAAATTCATTGAATTTAACATGAATAGATTCTATGATTTTTCTAGTGAGAGGATCATAACATCTATATGCTTTTGAATTTATGGAATACCCAACAAAAATGCACTCAATTGATTTGGATTCAAATTTATCTAAATTATCTTTTGTATTCAAGACAAAGCATTTGCATCCAAACACACGAAAATAATCAATCTTAGGCATGCGATCATTCAAAATTTCGTAAGGCGTCTTGTTTATTTTCTTTCTTATAGATAGGCGATTAACAATATAGCATGCACAATTTACGGCTTCTGCCCACAGAAATCTAGGCAATTTATTTTCGCAAAGCATGGTTCTAGCGATTTCTTGTAGTGTGCGATTCTTTCTTTCTACTACTCCATTTAATTGTGGAGTTCTAGGTGGCGAAAACTCATGTTTAATTCCTTTTTCTTCACTAAATGAAATCATCTCTTTATTTTTAAACTCACCGCCTCTATCGCTTCTTATTCTTTTCACATTTACACCGTATTGATTTTCGAGTTGTTTAATTAATTTAGCAATCTCTACGGCGCTATCATCCTTATGTGCAAGAAATAAAGTCCAAGTATAACGAGAAAAGTCATCAACAATCACGCATGCATAGTGACGCCCACCAAGGCTTGTAGTGCGACTAGGACCAAACAAATCGATATGCAATAGTTCTAGTATTCTAGTCGTGCTTATTTCATTTTTCGGCTTAAGTGATTCACGTGTTTGTTTGCCTTTTATGCAAGATTCACACAACTGAAAGTTGTCTAAATCAAGCGTAGGCAATCCCCGTACTAGGTTCTTTCGTTGCAATTTTTCTAGTGTGGAAATACCTATGTGTCCTAAACGTCTATGCCATAAATTCACATTGGGTTCATTTGACATAAAACACTTAACTTTAGCGTCTACTACATCATCCATAGATAGCGTAAAAATATTGCCTTCTCGTTTTCCTTTTAAAACGGTTTCTCCATTTTTATCTATTATGTTGCAATAAGGATGAGTAAAGCACACATTGAAACCATTGTCAACAAATTGAGAAATACTAAGAAGATTGTAAGATAAGTTGCTTACCAAAAATACGTTGGAGATTTGGAGTGTGTTCGGATTTCCAAACGTACCTTTTCCAATGATCTTGCCCTCATTGTTGTCTCCAAAGGTCACGGATCCGCCTTTTGTGACCTTCTTTAATTTGGAGAACATGCTCGGGTCACCCGTCATGTGCCTCGAGCAATCACTGTCAAGGAACCACTTTATTGATGTATCTTTCGATGTGTGGTCTCCCTGCAATGTGGAAAAGTGATTTAGGTACCCTTTTAATTTTGGGTCCTTTCGAGTTAGTTAATCACCTTTTGGTAAAGGTACCTTTCGGTACCCATACTTGGGTGATCCTTCTCGGTCTATCAAATGGCAAGAATGTAGATGAAGGTGCAATATAATATACCTGTGGTGCATGTACTTTGGGTCTTTGCCCAAGGACTCCTCTATACTCATTGAATGAAGGACGCTTTTGATATGTCCTTGTGTGTGTGTGCATAGTGCGAGGATGATATGTATTTCGTGTATGCATTGTTCTTCTCTTTTCATATCTATATGGTACAACGTTATATTTCACATGATATGATGGATTGGGGCGTGAGGAAGGGGGCACTTTTTGCGTCATCTTAGACGCCACTTGCGGCTTAGGAGTGTCCACTTTCTTAGACACAACAAACTTGGTTGGTTTGGTTGATACTTCGTTAGTATCAACGTATCCCAATCCAGTTTTGTCACTGTCATGCTTTTGTGATAATATGATGCGATGCAGCATGTTTGACCCTGTATCAAATTGTTTCATCATTTTCTCTAAATCGGTATTCCTTGATTTTAAATTTGAAATCTCAGATTTCATTTCATTATTTTGAGAGGTTAATGATGAGATCTCGGTTTTCAATGCAGTGATGACACATGAAGACTCTTTCTTTGAATCGCTTAATTGAGCGACAAGATTCTCGTTAGAAGATTCTAACAGTTTCTTGTCTTCAATTAAACGTTTCTTTTCTTTAGCGAGAGTCTTAGTGAATTTATGCAGTTCTAGATACTGACTAAAAAGATCATCATAAGAAGGTTCAGAGTCAGAGTCAGAATCAGATGATACCTCGTTAGATGCTTTCGAGGCAAAGCATACTTGAGCGGTCTCCTCTTCGGTCTCAGTTTCAGAGTCTGATGAATCACTCCATGTGGAGGCCTTTAGTGCATGTTTCCTTTGTTTAGGATCTGAGATGAGTCTATTTTTGTTCCGCTTCTTGTCAGGGTACTTATTAGTTTGCTTTTCTTTGTTTGGGCAGTCATATGATAAGTGTCCGAGTTTGCCGCATTCATAACATTTAATGTCCTTATCATTTGACTTGTTTTTATTTCTCTTAGATGTAGTGCCCTTGTTTTTATTTCTAAATGACTTTCTCATGAATCTTCTTAGTCCTTTAGCCAATAGGATTAAATCATCATTATCCGATTCGGAATCACTATCATCTACGTGATCGGAGGGAGGGGAGACGTGTTCATTTAATTTAAAAGCAATGGTTTTACCTTGTTTAGATGATTCCGATTTCCGAATAGTAAGTTTGTTTTCATAAACTTTGAGTGAGCCAATTAGTTCTTCCATCTTTATTGATTTGGTTTCCTTGCTTTCTTCTATAGCAGTCACTTTAGGGTCCCATTCCGAAGGAAGGCTTCTTAGGACTTTCTGTACCTTTTCCTGCGTAGTAATAGCCTTACCAAGAGACTCAAGAGAGTTATAGATGTTAGTTAAACGAAGATCCATATCTACAATCGACTCATTAGGCAACAATTTAAAAGACTCAAGAGTAGACATGAGCATATTAATTTTTGACTCTTTTACTTGACTCGTGCCTTCGTGTTTCATTTCTAGAATTCTCCACATTTCTTGTGCACTCGAACAATTTGACACATAACTGGACTCACTCTTACTCAATCCATTTAAGAGTAACTGCATGGCCTTAGCATTCATACTAAGTTTCTTTTTATCTTCACTAGTATAGTCTTGTCTAGTTTTAACGACTTCTAGTGTGACTCCGTCTACAGTGGATAACTTAGATGGGACGTATGGACCATCTTCAATTATTGACCAAAGATCTATATCTATAGCCATAAGAAAAAGTTTCATCCTAAGTTTCCATTGAATAAAGGACTCACTGTCAAAAAGTGGAGGCCTTTGGCTCGACATACCTTCTTGTTCGGTTTTGAGATTTGTGGATGCCATCTCACTGAATCGTTGGATTCCTTGTAGTGAGTATTCCTGCTCTATGATACCACTTGTAGGATCTGCAAGGCACCACTAGAAGGGGGGGTTGAATAGATGGTGCGGAAAATATGGTTTTTAAAATTTCTTGAAACCTAACCAATTCAAGTTCTGAAAACAGATTCTGTTTTCAGGACCTGTTTTAAAACGTTTTTAAAACTAGGTTAGAGGTCTCCAAAAATTATGAAATTTTGAGAGAACTTAGCCTCAGATGTTATGAGGGTCCCCTAAAAATTTTAAATTAAAATTCAACCTTTAACCCCTTCAAAAACCGTTGGTACTCAGATTGTGCAAATCTGCCAGAAACGGTAGATGGTTTTGAAAAATTAATTCTTATTTGTGTGAACGTCCAAATGATCTGAAAATTTGACCAATTACTCCTTATATACTATATTTAAATGGGTTGAAACAGTTTTGGAAAATTCTTTTGAGAAGTAGGTCAAATACAATCAAAGTCTCAACCTTTGCAAGTCTGAAAATCAGACTGCACTAGTCTCAGAACTTTTGATGTTTGACCTGACTTATACTTATCCAAAAGGGTTGAAACTTGTGCCAAATTAACCCTAGAACGTGTAAGTATGTTTCTGGAAATTTTTATAATTTTTGGAAATCGTTTACTATTTTTACGAACGTGAATAAAACGGATAAACAGTGCAGAAACTGAAAAGTAAATGCTGAAAGTAAATTGCACCGAGATTTTTATACTGGTTCGGTTATAAACAACCTACTCCAGCCTTCAAGAAACACCTTCCTTGGTTCACACTATTCACACACACAACACACCTTACCACAGGGTTGATAGAGTTACACCTTAACTCCAACCCTTTACAAACCTTGTATTGCTAGTACAATTTGCACGAACACCACCACCTTGCTAGAATGAAGATTGATCACACCTTGATCAATCTTTTACAAAGATGAATGAATGGTGGTTTATATGAAGCCTATTCAAGATTGAAAGATGTAAAGAACAATAGGCTTTTTACAAGAAAAGAGAAAGAAAGAAGATGTAGGAGAAGAAGAGCTTGGCAATTTGATCACTTTGGAATGCAATTCTTGTTGTTGTTTTGTTTGCTCTCCTCTTCTTTCTTTTAACCTTGCAGCCGTCCCCCTATAGGCCTTCTCCCCTCTTGAAAATTTCCTTTTAAGTGCTTGAGAGAGTGTAAGACATCATGGTGACAATGCCTTGCTTACTTGGCATCATTCTATTGGATCATCATTTAGTCTTCGCTTACTTGGCACCTCTTTATTGGCTCAATGTTGTCATCAAGATGACATGGAAATAATCTGAAATAAACACTCAAAAAATGTGCCAAAAATCAACCATAAGTTCATACCATAAATCAAAATTTTCATCATAAATTGCAAGACAAAAAATCTCCCATTTTGTCATGCTAAATTTTGGCCACTTACACTCCTTGCCATGCTGAATTTTTCAGCATGTGCAACCTTCCATTTCTTTCAAAATAATACCAATTATTCTTTGATTTTTCATCATAAAAATGAATCAACAATACATGGTAAGTCTTGCTATCAATTGAGAAATGAACTTGGACACAAAAGAGGCTTAAAATTCGTCCATCCCCCTTGTACACATGCTGAAAAAATTTTCAGCATGTGATATGTAGAATATCCCCTTTTTTTATTATATTCAAAACATTACCATATCTTCTTCCAATTTATCACCTAATAAAAGATGACAAAACATGTCACATTAAACACATATAATTCGGCCACCTTGGTTCAACATGGTGAAATTTTCAGCATGTGACATAAGTGAGACATATTTGAATTCTTACCATTTGTGGCTTTTCTCTTTAATTCACCAACCATGTATGATTGATCCTTGACCAATCAATGTGCCAACAAGGCTCCACATGTGCTCCATCTCAGCTGTATGTGCGTTGGAAGATGTATATACATGTGCTGAAATTTATTTTTGTTAACTTTGTAAAATAGTGCACATTTAATAATACACACATGTAATTTTCCAATCAGCCCTTAATTTAATTTTCTAGAACACTTTAAGATGTATATCATATGTAAAAAGTGTCTAGATACGTGTCACATGATGTACAAGAAAAACGTTCCATGTTATGTTCGTAGAAAACCGAATTTTCGATATTTATCGATTACCCGATTTTTCTCTAATTTAAATTCCAACTTTTGCACATGTTATATATATTATGTTATACATAATATATATAATATATACTTTAAATCTCAGCACTTGGCTGGTTTAAAGTGGTACCATTAACATGTGACAAAATTAAATTTGGAATCTTCACATTTTGGCCTTAATGTGGAGTAATTTGTGTGTGCCAACATGGAAAGTATTTTTGGCTGATTATATCATGTATGGCACGAAAATATCATCATATTTTGATGTATATGGGCTGGCCATTTATTTATGGCAAGTACGTGACACGTTGGCGAAGTTTCGGTATTCGCCCGATACGACAAATTTCGGTTTAGAACCTTTTATCGTGTCGTATTTAATTTGTCATCACCATATCTTATATCATATGATATAAGACCTGAATATACTCATAAATATGAGTTAAGTATAGTGGTGTGATGTTAACGTACGTACGTAAGATATATAACGTGTCGGTAGTACGTTGGAATACATGTGTATGTGCCTTTATAAAAAAAATCTGAAAATATATGGTGTATATATATATATGGCGTGTGTATCATTAAAGAGGAGAGGAGGAGAAAACTTTCCTACCTTAGCCTTGTTGCCTTTGTGCCTTTTCCAAATGAATCTTCCTTTAATGAACTACTTAGTTTATTAAACTAAGTACTTCACTTAATGAACTAATTTAGTTCATTAATGGTGGCACCTGAAAATAGTATAAACACAAAAAATGTTTGCCATAGGATGTAAGCTTTAATGCTTCATGGCTCGTTAGTATGGCAACATAATATATAAGCTAAATAAGGCAAGTAATGGCAAGTTATCATGCATACATGTACACATTTATGCACGTTTATATATATGTATATATATGCATTCAAATTTCTTATTTTAAAATCACTCAAACCCTCTTATTTCTACAAACAAGTGGGTACATGCTTTGGTTTAGAAGGTGGTGAATTATGTTTTGTTTTTCTATTGTTTGCCTTTTTCTTTAAAGACTTAGGCTTAATGAAAGAATGTGATGAATTAAATCCTTAATCAGATTTATCATTTCCAATTCTTTGATTTCCATTTGTTAGTCTTTGCAAATCTAACCTTAGTTTCTCACATTCTTTTCTAATTTCTGTATTTTCAAGAGCTACGATTTTATGCATGGTGAGTATAATGTCATGCTCTTGAAATATCAAAATGTTCATATCATGCAAACTCTTATTTTCTAAGATGCATTTCTTGAATTCTTTCTTCAATTGTTTATATTTTAAATTTAATTTCTCAAAGTCATCTTGCAAATCTCCTATTTCATCATGCAAATTTGAAGGATTAGAATTTACCTCAAGATCATCTTCAATTGCCATCAGACAAGTATGTTGAATCTTTGGATCGTTAACTATTGCAACAAGTCCAACACTTTGATCTTCACTCTCTTCTCCTTTCGATTCGGAAAGGAAATCATCCCACGTGGTTACCTCCGTATTAAGAGCTTTCTTCTTTTGATGAAAGACCTTATTTTCTTGTTTTTGCGGCTCCTTGACGTGGAAATCGGCAATGAAGTGACCGGGTCTACCACATCTATAGCAATTTTCACTTTCTTCTTTTTCTTTGGGTGGTCTTTTGAAAAATTTTCTTTCTTGAGCTTTGTTTCTAGTTGTCATTCTTCTAAATTTTCTTACTAGAAGGGCAACTTCCTCATCCGATTCATCGGACTCTACCACCAACCCTTTATGTGATGTTTGTGTGGGCTTGATAGGGTTTATTCTATTTTGTTCATCAATAAGAATTTCATGAGCAAGAGATTACCGGATAGCTCATCAAGGGTAAGAGTCTTGAGATTCTTTGATTCGGTGATGGCGGTGACTTTAGGTATCCATTCTCCTGGTAAAGAGTTGAGGAGTTTTAAGACAAGGTCTTCATTTGAGATTTTCTTGTCCACCATGGAAAGTTGATTCACTATTCGTGTGAATCGGTCGATTGTCTCCTCAATCTTCTCACCGCTCTTTATTCCGAAATACACTCTAGAGGGGGATGAATAGAGTGTTTGGCACTTTTGCGGAATTTTCTTGTTTGGCTCAACTCAAAAGAAATTCAAAATCAAAGAAAGAATGGGAGATGAGAAGCAATTATGTGTACACCGGATATAGAGTGGTTCGAATCGTAAATGATTCTACTCCACTACCACTTTGTTGTCAAACTGGATTTTCAACAGCTACTCTTCTTATTAAAGCAATAAGAACAACCACAGTAACATTTACACTAACACCTTAGTGTAAGCACAACAACAGCAACTTCTTGCACAAAACACACTTGTGCAACTACAGCAACTACATCTTTAGCAAGAGCAACTTCTTGCTACCTCACAACTTCAACAAAGTTCCCTCAAGAACTTTCTCACAGTGGGTTGAAGGAATATAGTAAGGTTCACACTTTCTTACTAGTCTAAGCACAAGCAAGAGATCAAATATTTATGGTTCCTCTTGTGCTAGACTCTCTATCTCTCAATTTACAACAATGAAGAGCAAAGAAAAGCTTAACAAGCTTTAAGCAATTTTCCAAATATGACAAAACTATACAACAATGAATAATGAAGCTAGATGATGTTGAAAGTGTGTATTTTCCTCATCCAAGCCTCTTCCTTTTATAGATGAAGTTCACCACGTTTTTGATCTCTCCACCATGTCTTTAAGTACTCCAAATGTCAAGATAATGCCCAAATAGTCTTTAACCATCCTATGGAGTGATTTGATCCTCAATAGCCAACCTAGGATTTCTTAGACATGGATACAATAGTCAAGGAAGCATGTAATATGTTGGGTTAAAGTCTACAATAAATTTGAGCAAGATTGGATAGAGAAAATACCATGAATCTCCCTTGGATTTTGTTCCAACATTCAAAAAATTTTGAATTCTTGGGGACATCGATCGATCTATGTGCCTGGGATGAGAGATCGATGTCCTCCAAAAACTTTGTAGTTTTTGAAACTGTTGACATCGATCGATCGAAGTCCCCCTGGGAGAGACTGATGTCACTTCGATCGATCGATGTCCCCTGGACTAAGAGATCATTGTTGGACAGAAAGTATTCTGCCTGACATCGATCGATCGAAGTCTCCCTGAGGAGAGACTGAAGTGACATCGATCGATCGATGTCCCTGGGTTGAGAGATCAATGTTGGACAGAAAGCTTACTGACTGACATCAATCGATCGAAGCCAGAGGCTGAAGTACACCGATCGATCGATGTCCCCTGCCTGAGAGATCGATGTTAGTCAGTGAGTACCAATCTCAACCATAATGTAATTTTGTCATCTTGCATCAAGTCCCAAGCATAAATTTAACTTATTTAAAACATCTTTTCATCATCAAAACAATTTATAACTTAACACTACATGGATTAGCGTCATAAGTAAATCTCATGATATTCATTTTTTAATCCTTAGACTTGAGATTGTGATAGTTTCCAGCATAAGGATTATTATATTTTGACATGATCAAACGTTATCCGTAACTGGATAATAATAAAGGTCATGATTGAGTATGATGGAAATTATGTAGAGGATATTGAACAGTCGAAATAGAATCTGTCCCTCTCTTTTGAGAGAGATATCTTTTGGGCCCCTCGATAAGTGAGACTGTAAAATGCATGGCCATGCTCAGATGAATTGATAGTTTGATCAATATCATTTGTTTTATCAGTCTACTTAGAGATCGAGTAATCATATGTTTGAACAATATAAGTATGACGCTGATTATGACTTATGTTCAAACTAGATATCGTGTGACAAAGGGATTAATGCATGTGTTATTGTTAGCTAGTGGGACTGTACTCGTATTAATTGGATAGTCGTAATGTCTTGCTAGAAACCAATTACAACTTGTTGGTTCAATAGAGATTTAACCGACTGCCAATTAATATGGGCCTATCGGGTCACACACAAGAATGCGTATGACTGAGATTAATATTAGCAATATTAATAATATTAATATTGGATATTAATTATTATTATTATTATCGTTTTTTAAATATATTTATATATATATATATGTTACTAGATAATATTAACAGAATCCATATATGATATGGATTTTGATTGGTCTTATCCAATCCTAATAAAATCCATATCTGATATGCATTTTGATTGGCCTCTACCAATTCAATTTTGAATCAGATTTAAGTCTATGTATATGGATATACAGAGCTCTGTCTCATGCAGAAGAGCAAAATCAGAAAAAAAAAACATATAAGCCTCGTTTGTTTTCGAGAAAAACGAATTTCTAAGTCGTGTCGTTTCAAGAGCTAGCACTCCGAACAACATAGCATTCATGTGGATACCGGCAGAGGGTGTTCGTGTCATCGCACCTCCTTCGCCTGCGGATTTTGAATCTACAGAGGTAAGGTTTTTGAATTTCTTTCATCGAATTAAACGAACAACATGATCCTTGGTATCCGAGATCAAGTTTTGTTTTTCTACTACGCATTTTTGGCAGTGATCTTGTCGATTCCTAACATATATATATGCCTTGTATGTCTATATGATGTATAGAATACCTTTCCGTGTTGAGATTTGTTGAAGAATAGCCATTTTCAAATATATCCTTAAGCACTTCATTTAATGAACTAGTTTAGTTCTTGTCCTTAAGCACTTCATTTAATGAACTAGTTTAGTTCATTTAGTATGGCACTTGAAAATAGTGTAAACACAACAAATGTTTGCCATATGATTTAAGTCTTAACGCTTCATGGCATGTTAGTACAACATTCATATCACGTAACATTTAAATCATGCATTTTAAAATCATTTAAACCCCGATTTCTCAACAATTTGCACCATTTAATCTTGTTCATTCTGATATTTGAGGCTCTTCTAGGAACACTAATATCAATGGTACAAGATGGTTTATAGCCTTTTTGGATGACCACACAAAGGTGACTTGGGTCTACCTACTCAAGAATAAAACTGAAGTAGGACAAGTATTTATGAGGTACTTTACTCTTATTAAAAATCAGTCCTGTTGCACTATTAAGACATTGAGATTAGATAATAGGGAAGAATACTTGATAGTGTCATTCAAAAAATTATGCACGAAAATGGTATATACCATCAAACTTCTTGTACATATACTCCACACAGAATGGTGTTGCTGAGAGGAAGAATGGACACCTACTTGAACTGACTATAACTATTATGTTTACGATAAACGTACCTAAGTACTACCGAGGAGAAGCTATTCTAACAGCCACATTCTTGATAAATAGAATGCCATCTAGAACTCTCTCATTTAAAACTTAACTGTTTTCCATACATGAACTTACTATCAGATTTTTCATTTACGTTGTTTGGGGGCACATCATATTTACATGTTCAGCAACACCTAAGAAAAAATTAGATCCTAGATCTATTAAGTGCATCTTCCTAGCATACTTTGTATCCCAAAAAGGTTACAAGTGTTATTGTCCGAGTAATAGAAATATGTTTGTTGCACTTTAAATTACATTTAACGAACAACATCCTTTCAACAATCGTTATGTTAAAACAGAGAACTTAACACATAATGATTTTCTGAATGCAACACATGCTGTAGGGACACCTCAGCTTGATAGCTCGGCACCTCAGCTCAGTAGCTTGACCCTTTTGCTCGATACATCGAATTCTCATCCTGATACTAATGGGTGTAGCAGTCCTAAAAACTCTGACAGTAGACGAGAAACAGTAGAATGGAATCGACCACCTGTTACACAACAATACACTAGCAGAAATACACCACCCAAATCAGAAGAATCAGTAGAAATGGATCAATTAGAGGAAAGTCATACTGAATATGAAACTGAGCCTCAAATTGACGATAGACCAATAGGGTTAAAGAAAGAGACAAAAGAATGTATTAAGAACCATGTATATACTAAATATCCTATAGAAGACTTTGTATTATAGAACATATTAAGTAATAACTTCTATAAACAATGCAACCAAACACTTTCATAGGAAGTTCAGAGAAAAGGTTAGAGTCAGGAAAACAAGCAGATAAAGCATTTTTAAGAGTTACATAGCTTAGAACTTTAGATGGAATTCCATTAATTAAATGAGTAGCAGTGAGTACACCCTCTCCCCATATGTGCTTAGGTACTTTCATGGACATCATGATTGCCTTAGTTACTTCAAGAAGGTGCATATTCTTCCTTTTTGCTACTCTATTTTGTTGTGGGGTGTAGGCGCAAGATGTCTGGTGATGTATGCCCTTAGAAGCGAGGTATTCTTTTGGAGATGATTTTAAATATTCTAGACCATTACCAGTTCTTGAGCTTTTAATTGCGGTATTAAACTGATTCTGTATCATGCATATGAATCTCTTAAGAATATCTCTAACTTCATATTTATGTTTCATTAAATAGAACCAGGTGAGTCTAGTATGATCATCAACAAATGTGATGAACCATTTTGCACCATTAATGTTTGCTATCCTTGAAGGTCCCCATATATCATAATGGATTAAGTTAAATAGAGCATTTCTCATATAGTCTTTCTTTGGATAACTGGTTCTACAACCTTTTGCAAATAAACATTCTTCACAAAATAGATCAGATTGTTTGACATTGGTGAACAAGGATTGCATCAGCCGTCTTAGGTACAAAAAGTTAGGATGTCCTAATTTCTTATGCCATAGAAAAATACTCTCAGTATTCCTATTAGCAATCATACAAGATCCTATACTAGTTTGATTACTAGAGGACTCGAATCTTCAGCTTGGAGTGTGAAGAGTCCATTGACCTTGCTAGCACTGCCAATCGCCTGAAAATGATATTTAGATGGTGAAAACTACTTCACGTAGATTATCTTCAGCAATCTTTCCAACTAATATCAAATTAAAACTTAGTTCAGGAATAAATAACACATTCTTTAGTTTCAAATTGTCTGTTAACTTGGTGTTTCCACACCCAAGTATACTGATTCCAGCACCATTGGCTACCTTGACTCTAGCAGGGGGTACTAAATGAGACAAAGTCAGTTAATGTTTTCTTATTCCAAGTCATATGATGAGTGACACCAGAGTCAATAATCCAAGTAGACAGGAGTTTTGAGTTTTTACCATAGCTAGCTATAGTGGCCTGAATAGCTTCTTGATTTGTATGCAGAGGTTGTTGTTGAGTTTGATATTGCTTCATAAACTAGAGAATAGCATCAAGTTGACTATGGATGGGAATGTCAGAAGGCCTAGTGTCAAAATTGCTGGATACACTTAGATTGGATCCTCTCCAGGTATTTCTATTAGAAGCCTAAGACCTCCAGAGTTCATGATCTTCCATTGCTCATTAAACCTGGGTCGAGTGTACCATGCTTTGCAAAGAACCTTTCCTCAGTGTGGCCAGGTTTCATATAGAATTTACAAAAGGGTTTAGAGTCATTTCCCCTTCTGGTGATCAATGCGGGATGGTGGAACATATTTCATGGCTGCTATAGTAGCAGTAGTGTGATCATTTTTAAGAAGATGTGGTGCAGACACGTTCATTGCTATTCCTTCTGTGGTTGAAGAGGAGCTCATCATGAGCTTTATTCTTCTTTTCTCTTGTCTTATTTCAGATAATACACTATTCATAGAAGCTATAGGTTTAGTGCCAAGAATTCTTCCTCTCACAGCATCAAATTTCTTATTTAAATCAGCAAGGAATCTGAAGATCCTTCTAGTTTCAGTGATGCTTTTATACATCTTATCTACTTCTTGGCCTGGCCACTTATGTGAGTCATATACATCAATTTATTGCCAGATTCGTTTCAACGGTCCAAAATACATTTTTACTAGTGAGTCTCCTTGCTTGATGTCATGTAGCATGACATCTAGCTTGTAGTTTTCAGAAATATTATCCACTTTGGAGTGCATATCTTGTGCTACCTTCCAAATCTCAACAGCAGAATCATATAAGATAAAATTGTCAGTGACATCAGTGGTCATTGATCCAATTAACCATGACATGATCATGGAGTTTTCAGCATTCCATATTTTGAAACTGACCATCACTTTCATTTGGAACTTCAGTTTCAGATTTAAGGTACTCTTCCTTACCTTTGCCCATGATAAACATCATGATAGCTCTGGACCAGGCCAACTAATTATCCCATTCAGTTTGTGGTTAGTTATGCTAACAGGAGTGGAATCAACGACATTATGATTTGAGATTACTCCAGTGGAGTTAGTTGGAATAATAGCAGGGCTAGGATTAGATGGATCTTCACTTTCAACTAATTTCATTTCCCAGGGTTTTTTTTCCAGACATAGATAGTGATGAGCAGAGAAACAAGGAAGAAGATGAACAGTAATCAGACAGTTTTGAATTTTTGAGCTCATGTGCATCACCAAAGCCCTGATACCATATAGAGAAAACAGAGCTCGCATATATAAAACACACTTAAAATGAACAAGAAGAACACTTCTATATCAATTACAACGGCCTTAATGCCTTATATATACACAAGGAGCCCCAACGGCTAATCAGTTGAAATTGACAGTCTAACAGCTACTTTGCCCGGATAAAAACCATCGGGTAAACTGATCCAAAATCATCAAGGAGATGATGGTTTGATATTCCTATGATCTGTGATTATATACACTAGCTTCATGAAATTAAGCAAAAATACATAGAAACTTATATGTGAGAACAAGTGTTCGACGCTTGAATAAAACTGCTCGACTCAATGCCTCAATGAAATTGGCATATCCTTGACATGTCTGGTTTGAATCTTGGCACGCCATGCTTGAGGTTTGGCATGCCAAGTTCATCATGTCTGTTCTGGTATGTTGGTTCTCCTTGTGAGGCTAGTATTCCAACATGTTTTATTCAACTTCTTTCTTATGGATAATCTATTTATGATATAGCCTGCACAATTTACTGCTTTGGCTCATAAGAATTTGGGAATATGATTTTCAAATAGCATAGTTCTTGCAATTTCTTGTATGGTTCTATTTTATGTTCTACAACACCATTTAGTTATGGTGTCATTGGTGGTGAAAATTCATGCTTTGTACCTTTTGAAACACAAAATTTAATTGCATCCTTATTTTTAAACTCTCCACTTCTATCACTTTTAATTCTTTTAACATTAACTTCATATTGCTTTTCAAGTTGGTTAATGAGTTTTTCAATTTCTAATGATGTATCGTCTTTGTTGGTTATGAAAAAAGTCATGTATATCAGGAGAAGTCATCAACTATGACACATACATAGTAGTGTCCGTCTAGACTTTTTGTCCTACATGGGACAAATAAGTCTATGCGTAGTAGTTCTAATATAGTATTAATGCTTATATGTTTACTCTTGATACAGGTTTCGCATAGTTGAAAATTATTCCACTCAGGCTTAGGTGAACCTCTTATAAGGTTCTTTCTAAGCAATTTTTCAATTATAGAAATACCTATATGGCCTAACCGTCTATACCATAGGTTCACATCTAAGTCATATGATACTAAGCACTTAATTTTAGCATATAACATGTTGCTTAAGGATAGAGTGTAAATATTTCCATCTCTACTTCCTTTTAACACAATTTCCCATTTATCATTGGTTATATCACATGAAGCAGGAAAAAAAGAAACACGATAACCACAATCAATATGTTAGTAAATGCTACGTAAGTTGTACGACAAGTTATTTCGAGAAGCACATTGTTGATTTGGAATGTGTCCGGGTCCCCAACCGTTCTTTTTCCAACAATTCTGTCTTGGTTGTTATCACCAAATGTCATCTTTCCACCTTTCGTTACTTCTTTCAATTTGGTGAATACCTTGGGGTTCCACGTCATGTGCCTTGAACATCCACTAAAAACCACTTGGTTTTTAAATTTTTTTGCTTTATCTTCTTTTTTACAATTATCCTACAAAGAAGATAAAGTTTAGGTACCCTTTATTTGGGTCTTTGAATGTTACAGGGCACCATCTTGTTTATATACCCTTTGGGTATCCAAGCTCGGATGTACCTTTTTGGCACATTTTTAGCATTATTGTGATGTGAATAATATAGAGCGTTTGCATAGACTTGACCATTCCAATAGAAAGATGTATTTTTCTTATATTAATTATATCTTGGTCTAAAAGCATTATGACTTGATCGATTTTGATAAGTAAAGTAGGGCATACCGATTTGAGTTTTGAACGGCACCTTATATGTATAATCATAGATTATAGATGCATTTTTATAAGCCTTAAAATGGGGATATGTAGGCTGCCTATATTTAGGTTTATATGCATCAAAATGAGCTAAATTCATCTTATTTGGTCTAGACTTGTTTGTATACTTATAGGCATACTTTTTAGGTGTTCGATATGCAATGTTTTTCCTAGATACATGCTTGTCATTGTGTGATACCCTCTTTTGATTAGATTGAGTGGAAGAGAGAGTAGGCAAAATGGGTACATTTGTTTTAGTTGCACTACACAGTAATTTAGAACTAGATAAAACAAAGTCAGTATTTTTGCCTAACTTTCCATTTTCTTCTTTATATCCTAATTTTTTTATCATTTCCATATTTTTGTGAAGATATTAATGTATCTAACATATTTGTCCTGGATTTAAATTGTTCTAACGTTTTTTCTAACCCTAAATTACATAATTTAAGTCTAGATATTTCATTTTCGTAACTATCTACCTTAGTTTTCAACACACTATTTTATGTTTTTAATGTTTGTTCATTTTTCTATATGACTCAGTTTTGTTTTCATAGAGTCAAGAGTATTAGAAGACTCTTTTTTAAAACACTCTAATTGATCAAAATATTCCAAGTTGGACGTCTTCAACTTGTCATTTTCTTCAATTAATTTATTTTTCTTTTTAGATAAACTTTTACAGTGAGCGTGCATTTTCATGAACTCGTTATACATCTCATCAAATGACATCTCGGTATCAGAATCAAAATCAGAAGTAGATGTTACCTCATTTGAGATTAAGCATACTTGAGCTTCCTCATTCTCCGAGTGCTCAAATTCCTAATCCGAAGAATCACTCCACATGCTTGCTTAAGGTGCACGCTTCTCTTTCTTTGGCTAAACCACCTTTGGCCTTCTCCTTGGACATTTCTTGGTTGGTTTAACGTTCTTACTCGGATAGTTATAAGATATATGACCTTTTTGTATGCACTCATAACATTTGAGTTCTTTATCTTACCATTTATTATTTTTCATTTCTACTTGTTTTTATGTTCTTGGATTGTAGGGTAGAAGAAGAAGGTTTTGACCTATTTTTTTTATCAGGATGCTTCTTAAAAAAATTCTTAAGTTTTCTAGCAACCGTTATTATATCATCATCTAATCAATTATTGCTACTTGTTGAGCCTGCTTTATTTTCTTGGATGACTCATTTGCATTAAATGCTATATCCTTACCAGATTGTCTAGAGGACTCGGCTTTCCATTAATTTAGCTTAGCCTCATACACTTTGACTGAGCCGATTAGTTCATCCATTTTTGTGATGGACTTAGTTTCCTCTATTGTTGTAACTTTAGGATCCCATTCCGAGGGGAGACTCCCAAGCACTCTTTGTCCCTTCTCCTTGTTGGTGAAGGATTGTCCTAAAGGCTCAATTGCATTAAACACGTTAGTGAGTCTTAAATCCATCGAGACTATAGATTTGCTTGACAACATTTTAAAACATTCTAATTCAATCATAAGCATATTAATCTTAGATTCTTTTACTCCACTACTACCTTCATGCTTCAACTCAAGAGATTTTCTCATTTCATAAGAATTATTGCAATTTGAAACATATACTGCTTCTGACTTACTAAGACCATTTAGTAATAGCTGCATTGGTTTAGCATTCATAGACATTCTCTTTTTGTCTTCACTTGTCCATTCACTTTTATATTTTACTACTTATTGTGTTACTCCATTCACTTGTACAACCTTCATTGGTTTGTGTAGAACATCTTCAACTATAGACCATAAATCAATGTTTATAGCTATTAAGAATAGTCTCATTCTAAGTTTCCAAGGATCAAAACTATCACCATCAAATAATGAAAGGCATTGAATGGACATACCTTCTAATTCACCTTTGTGAGGGATCAATGCAATTTCGATAGATAGAGTACCTTTGATTTGAACAAGAAAGCTCCAATATACTATTACTTCTAACTCTTTACCTTCTTAGTGTGGTGTTGACCTTGTCTCCAATACCAATTGTTGGATCTTAACACCTGCAAAAGCACCACTAGATGGGAGGTGAATAGTGGTTAGCGGAAATTACACTATTTTAAACCCTTTGAAAATTTCCCTCAAAACTGATTCTGAAAATTTCAGAACCAGTACCTTTTTTAAAAATTTTGCTTTATACAATATACAACTCTAAAAATTATTAAACTTTACAGAAATTCACTTCAAAGAGTTATATTTTATTATGTCCAAGAATGAGCAAAAATGAAAAACGCTTGGACCTTCAAAAAAGTGTAAAACTTCAGATGGTCAGCCTGAACTGTTTTAGGCATAAAGTTAGCAAAATTTGAAAGACTATAACTTTTTATATACTCTACCAAAAAGGTTGATTATTGTGTCAAAATACTCCTTAAGATGTCTAGTTAATTTTTCCAAAAGGCCTTAATCAGAAACTATGCCTAATAAAATCAAAGTGCAGGTTTTGTGAGAAATGTTCAAATTGTGGCCAGAAAGGAGCAATAAACTTTCAAGGACTTAAAGACTAACTTTCATTTGCTCAAATCTAATGATTCTTATTGCAAATGAAAGCTAACAGTCTAAAGTTTATTATCACTAAAATCAATGATTTTAAAAACGTTTTCTATTTTAAATAGTCGTGTAAATTTGAGTACAGAAACTTTGAAAACAGGCAGAAAAGTAAAGAAGACAAAGACACCAAGATTTATCCTTGCTCAGTCAATGTGACATAAGTTTAGATATTTCATTTTCATAACTATCTACCTTAGTTTTCAACACATTATTTTAATTTTTTAATGTTTGTTCATTTTTTCTATGTGACTCAATTTTGTTTTTCATAGAGTCAAGAGTATTGAAGACTCTTGTTAAAAACACTCTAATTGATCAAAAAATACAAATTGGGCATCTTCAACTTGTCATTTTCTTCAATTAGTTTTTTTTCTCTTTAGATAACCTTTTATAGTGAGCATGTATTTTCATGATCTCGTCATACATCTCATCAAATGACATCTCCATATCAGAATCAAAATCAGAAGTAAATGTTACCTCATTTGAGACGAAGCATACTTGAGCTTCCTCATTCTCCGAGCACTCATATTCTGAATCTGAAGAGTCACTCCACATGCTTGTTTAAAGTGCACGCTTCTCTTTCTTTGGCTAGACCACCTTTGGCCTTCTCCTTGGACCTTTCTTGGTTGGTTTAACGTTCTTAATCGGATAGTCATAAGATATATGACCTTTTTATCTGCACTCATAACATTTGAGTCCTTTTTCTTATCATTTATTATTTTCATTTCTGCTTTTTTTATATTCTCAGATTGTAGGGTAGAAGAAGAAGGTTTTGACCTATTTTGTTTATCAAGACGCTTCTTAAGAAATTTCTTAAGTTTTCTAGCAACTGTTATTATATCATCAGCTAATTCATTGTCACTACTTGTTGAGCCAGCTTTATTTTCTTGTGATTATTTATTCGAATTAAATGCTATCCTTACTAGATTGTCTTGACGACTCGGCTTTCCTTTGATTTAGCTTAGCTTCGTACACTTTGAGTTAGTTGATTAGTTCATCCATTTTTATGATGGACTTAGTTTCATCTATTTCTATAACTTTAGGATCCCATTCTACGAGGAGACTCCTAAGCACTTTTTGTACCTTCTCCTTGTTGGTGAAGGATTGTCCTAGAGGCTCAAGTGCATTAAACACGTAAGTGAGTCTTATATCTATTGAGACTATGGATTCATTTGACAACATTTTAAACCATTCTAATTCAGTCATAAGCATGTTAATCTTAGAATCTTTCACTCTACTAGTACCTTCATGCTTCAACTCAAGAGATTTCCTCATTTCATAGGCACTATTACGATTTGAAACATATCATGCTTCTAACTTACTAAGACCATTTAGTAATAGCTGTGTTGGTTTAGCATTCATAGACATTCTCTGTTTATCTTCACTTGTCCATTCACTTTTATATTTTACTACTTCTTGTGTTACTCCATTTACTTGTACAACCTTCATTGGTATGTATAGCACATCTTCAACTATAGACCATAAATCAATGTCTATAACCGTTAAGAATAATTTCATTCTAAGTTTCCAATAAACAAAACTATCAACATCAAATAATAGAAGGCTTTGCATGGACAAACCTCCTAACTCACCTTTGTGAGGGATCAATGCCATTTTCAATAGATATAGTACCTTTGATTTGAATAAGAAATCTCCAGTGTACTATTGCTTCTAACTCTTTGTCTTCTTTGTGTGGATTGTAACACCTACAAAAACACCGCTAGGTGGAGGGTGAATAGTGGTTACCAGAGATTACACTATTTTAAACCCCTTGAAAATTCCTCTCAAATTTGATTATGAAAATTTCAAAACAAGTACCCATTTTTAAAAAAATTTCTATATACAATACACAACTTTAAAAATTATTAAAATTTACAGAAATTCACTTCAAAGAGGTATATTTACTCTGTCCAAAAACAAGCAAAAATGAAAATGTTTTACCCTTCAAACAAGTGTAAAACATTAGATGGTCAGTCTAAACTGTTTTGGGCAGAAAGTTAGCAAATATTGAAAGACTATAACTTGTTATATACTCAGCCAGAATGTTTGATTCTTGTATCAAAGATACTCCCTAAGATATCTAGTTAATGTTTCAAAAAGGCCTTGACCAGATGTTGTGCTTGATAAAATTAAAGTGCATATTTCTTGAGAATTGATCAAACTGTGGCCAGAAAGGATCAATAACTCTTCAAAGACTGAAAGATGAAATTTCCTTTGCTCAAATCCAATGATTCTTGTTGCAAATGAAAGCTAACAGTCTGAAGTTTATCACCAACAGAAAAAATGATTTTGAAAATGGTTTGCTATTTTAAATAGTCGTGTTAGTTTGAGTGTAGAAAGTGTGAAAACAGAGAGAAAAGTAAAGAAGACAAAGGTACCAAGATTTATCCTGGTTTGGTCGATGTGACCCACTCCAGTCCTAAGGAATACCTTTTCTTAGGATTTCATTATAGTATGAACACCTTACAGCTTTCATAGTACTTGATTCTGGGGTTATACATCGACCATAATCAAGACTTGATCACAACTGTAGCGCCTTGCCCTGGACTAGGGTCTCGGCATGGTGCATCCGTCGTACTATACTACGAGAAGTACAAGGCATCGATAACATCGATATGGATGTCGATATAAACATGTATCGAATAGCGGAAGCATCAAAAAATAGATAGAATAGAACATAAGTGACATGCAACATATATCGGAACTGAATCCGAGTACATCATAATGTCATCAGTACATAAAGAAAGGGATACATGTCGGGGATATCAAAAGTACAGAATCTAGACAGCTAGGGCCACTACACTGCTCCACGACTATCCTACCCTCGGCTCATATCTACGAAGTTCAAGTCAGGGTCTCGAGGCTCTGCAAGATTTTAAAAATAAAGAGTGAGTGATAATGAATCACCTAGCAAGTGTGTCTGCCCGGGTATGTCATATGGATCATGCATGAGAGACGGGGTGGTATAATAATTACAGTAAAAGTAATGAACATATCACATCTCCGTTCACGAATAAAGTGACAAAGCCAGTAATGTAAGCAACACATAAGAATATAAAGCATGTAAAAATAAAGTCTCAACTTACATTTATCAAGATTCCGAGAACTAACCATAAGTTTTGCGACCTTAATTCATCAAATCATAACTCATGCCAAGTCCCAAATCCATATGTTTATATCATGTCCAACTTCCTATCATAACAATGGCTAAGGGATGTGTAAGTGATGATAGCTCGGGATTCATATCAAATTCTCATGAAAGTTCGTAACATGGTTTACATGTCATAAAACTTTCAAAACGAAACATGTCCGTATCATTTTGTAACTTTTTTAAACATGGCTTTTTCATAAGTTAGTTGTAGCACTTTTCATATCCTAAGAATGGTAACACACGACGTACCGAATGAGTCCCCATATAGTTGCATGTACAAATATGAATCCTAGTGTTCTAAACACGGTGTTACATCATATGTATGCAGAACCTGGAGAATGTGTATCGATTGTCGTGCCATAAACAAAATTACCGTCAAGTATATGTACCCCATACCTAGGCTGGAAGATATGTTGGATATGTTGCATGGATCTAGATACTTCACCAAGATTGACCTTAAGCAAGGGTACTTTCAAGTACGGACAAGAGAAGGGGATGAATGGAAGATAGCATTCAAAACCAAGTTTGGGCTCTATGAGTGGTTAGTGATGCCCTTCGGGCTCACCAACGCCCCTAGCACCTTTATGCGGTTGATGGATGAAGTCTTACGGGCATTCATATGACGATTCATTTTGGTTTACTTTGATGATATCCTAATTTATTCTCGAACCATAAAAGACCACCTTGACCATATTAGAAAAAACTATATTGTTGTGACGATATGGGTTTACTTGTATATCTGTTTCCAAATATGTAAATCGCTACTGGTTGAAATTACTTCGTACGTCTTAAAAATCCAATTTTCTCTGTTTATCTGTATTTTGTTAATTGTGAACTACTATATCCTATTGCTTGCTAAACAATAGCCAATAGATAAACGCGGTAGCAGCTCGGAGACTAATTTAAAGTTTTCAGCGGACTTTGAAGCAAATGGTATTGATGAGGCCTGAATGGCTCATCGGGTGGATCAGGGATGACCCGAAAAGTGTGCCGTTAATCTTCTGTCTGAATCCGTCTATGGAGCCTGTGATAGAAGAAAAACGTTAGAGGTCCCAGGGCGCTGCCCCGGAAAAAACCTTCCGACTCTTAAGTCAGCTATGAGTATTTTGCCTATGCAATTTATGCTGGAATAGAGGTTTAGGTATAACCTGGAAAAGATCTCACTGAGTTTGTGAGTTCGTGTTATGGCCGAGATGGAGTTCTGGAAATAATGCTCCAGTTGTTCTCCAAGAAATCGGATCCCCTTCCTCGTCTGGGTAGAGGGATATTTATACTTGAGATTGTGGAGATCTGACCCCCTGCCTGGTTGATGAGACGGTGATGTGGCCGGGATGGCGGTCTAATCCGTTGCAGAGATGCAGTGCGATGGGACTAAAGCCTGAGACCGTAGCTATTGTGTAGGTCGGCTTGTAATGATGTCCTTGTCCTGGACCAATCATCGCTTGCCATTTGGAAAGTTATTCTGCAGAGCCGCTTAGTGGGTCCCAGCAATCGGTAGAGAATATCTTCTCTTGATCTTATCCGATAATGTTTAGCGTGGCAGAGCCAATATGCAGCCGAGGCTGAGATGAAGTGTTCTGCCGAGGTTGACTATGACTTTGCCGAGCCGAGATACAAAATACTGTGATACCATATGTGATTTTATTCTACTCATTCCTGATCTGTCTTGGTCATGTTGGGCAAATACCGACCTGACTCAAATATGCGGCCGAGATAGGATGCCTGAGCAGAAGTGCTTTTGTACAGACCTGCAGGACTTAACACTTTATGCCCAAAATCTGCTGTTGACTGTTGTTGACTAACAAGTAATTATTTTTGGTTCACCATTTGCCCCCAGATTAGTTTGGCCGAGCTGACCTGGGAGGGCAGGCTAAATCGATTCAAAGCTTTTAATGAGTTGTCCTTTCAGTTATGACGCGTCTTCTTTTGACTGGTCTGCTCTGTGCATTTACTGTTGATGTAGAGCACGAGGCGTCAGTTACGCATCTTTTCGTATTCAGCCGTTACAGAGATCGAGGACGATAATACCAAGGCGACTTTTGGGCTGCCGAGCTGAAATCCTATAAATAGGGCTCTCCAAGGTCATTTGAAACTTTTATCTCCGCTTTCATTTCTGCTCTTGCTTTGCTTTTCTTCTCCGGCGTCTTACCCATCTTCTTCGGTTGTCTTCCTCGGCCTCCTAAGCCTTCTTCATCTTTTTCTCTGTAAGTCTTCTTTTTCATCTCACTTTTCACAATGTCTTCTTCTTCCAACGATTCTCAGAATTTTTCTAAGGATGGTTCTTATGCCGCCGATGGTGGAGAGAACTTCAGCTCTCCATCTCTGTCCGGTAGATCAGCCTTTGCTGATGATCTTCCCATCAGCAATCTGCATCGGACCACCGGTGACTCTGCTCAGTCCAGCAGAGCTATCACCATGGTCAGTTCTTCGCTGGAGTAAGCAGGGATTGCTCCTGCTCCGGCATCTGTAAATCCCCCGGCCCCACTAAGGGGCCCATCTCAGTTCTCGGGGGTCGTCGAGAGAGGTCTGCCCTCTCTCCTTGTCCAAGAGTCTTTTTCAACCCTGTCCGAGGCCGACCTGGACAGGATCTATAAATTCCACAAGATTGACCGAAATCGGTTCGGCCCAATCCTCCCTTTACCTGGTCAGACTGCATGATCCCCCTAGGGATTATGGAGCAGTCTACGAGGATTATTTCATGTCAGGTTTTAACCTTCCTGTTCTGAGCCACTTGTTCGTATTATGCGGGCTTATGGTCTCAGACTTTCTCAAATCCAACCCAACGGCCTAAAACTTATTCTTTGTTACCTTCTTTTCCTCAGAATAGCTGAGTTCCCCTTTAATGCTACTGTTTTCTGAGCCCTTTTTGCTTGTCGGGTCTCGCATAGCTGGTATTATTTCAGCAAGCGAGCGTCCAACACAAATTTTCCTTTTGCCATCAATATTCCCACTTCCAACAAGAGATGAAAGGGGAAATTTTTCTACGTTAAGAAAGTTGAGCTACCGAGCGAAAACATCTGGAAGTCTGGCAGAGCTGACAATATGAGGCCGGGCCCAGACTACTGCGATGAAGTAGACAGAATTCGAACTTTCCCCATAGTCATCGATTGGCAAAAGGTGGACTATGAAATTTGGATGGCAGCTGACCTGAGCCATTCGGCTGTAGGCCAAAATTACTTGCCACTCTCCCCCGACAACTTAACCATTGTCCGAGGTCGGTCTTATTGCAATTTCCTTTCAACAACTTTTCCCTCTTTCAGTATTTAACTATCTCATCCTTGATGCAGGTGCAATGTCTGGACCTTCTTCCCATTCCAGCAGGTTGGCTGAGGCGGCAGCCAGGAAGAAGGCCTGAAAAGAGAGAAGGATGGCCACTCTTGGCTTTGCTGGGGGAGCTTCCACTTCAGCTTGCCCCCAGCTCCAATTGCTGCTGCTGAACCTGCGCAAGCAGTGCCTGAACCAGGTAACTAACTTTTCCAATATTGAAAACTTCTAAGTGTTGAGCTTTGTTTCTGTCTTGATTTGTTTTGTTTCTTGCAGCTCTGCCGATTGAAATTTTAGATGACGAGCCTGAGGCCGAGATCCAGCCTCAGGCTGTTGCTGAACCAGAGATTTTGGCAGAAGCTGATGAAGGCTCAAATCTTCGTCCCAGAAAAAGACAAAGGGGCAAAGGTTCCAGCAGCCGAGATCCTGGACCATCTCAGCCCTCAGAGATGGTTGCTGCTGAGCCGGCTGAGGAGCCCCTGCCTCAGCCGGCTGAAGCTCATGACCCAATTCTAATTGGGTTTTCTGAAGGTGATTCAGCTCTGGACCCATCCATAGCCAGAAGACTGAATAAAGTGGCGGTTCTGCCCCTGGATCACCAGAAATTCAGGGCGACTGCTTGGGAAGAGCTGAAAAACGCCCTCCATTCAAACATTGCTCTGGTAAACAAAGTTTTTTCTAAGTGCTTGTTTGCTTTTCATCACTTGGTCATTTTTCTAACTCTGCCTCCTTGCAGGTCTGAGCTCAGGAGTTAGAAGCTTTGCCCCGAAGTGAAGAATTTTTTGAAGAACTTCAAGTCAAGACCCAAGAACTTGAAGCGGCCAGCCAAGAAAAGGCCAAGCTGAACCAACAAGTTTCTTCTCTTTGGGCTGATGTCTCTAAGCTTCAGCAAAGGGCGGAACATGCTGAGATGAAGCTGGCCACCTCCAACTCAAAGGTGGATGAGTTGGAGCACAAAGTGGCTGACTTGGAGCTGGCTTCCACCCAGTCTCTGGCTGAGACTGAAGTTCTGAAGAAAGAAAATGCTGAACTGTTGCAGAGGAGCAACAACTTTGAAGAACAACTGGTCCAACTTCGTCAACAATTGGCCGAGGCTGAGGTCAAGGCAGTTGCTGACTTTAGGAAATCCAAGCTGTTTGAAGAAAATATGTGTTGTACCCCGCTTAAAATTAGTATGACATCTAGGGTTGGGGTGAAGCGAGGAAATAGAACGATATCTGGAAAGGAGGGTATCTTCGGCCTTACCTACGATTGTTTAAGATTAAAGGAAATTAGCATACCACCCAAAGCGTAAAATATGAAGCAAGTGAGCTGTCGGAAGTTTTCTTAAGGTTACTAAATTTTCGGCTCAGAGGATTGAGAACAATTAGAAGAAGCCCCTTCTAATATAAGTAACTAACTATCGTTAAGAACCTTGGAGGGTTATTCCAAGCCTTTAAGCGTCCTACTAATTAAAGATCCAAAAGGATGAAAAGAGGGAAAATACCCCTACCCCATTCTAGCCGCCGGGTAGAAGGAGCCATTAAGAGGCCTTTTATTTCTAGCAAAAGATAGCTACCTCTCCTAATTGCTTACTAAAGCAATTACCTAAGATAGTTCATGGTGTTTCCTTAGTAATAATGATAAATGATTTAAGGACTAGAGAGAGACACACTAATCTTTGAATAATTACACTTGGGAGGGAAGGACCCCTCCCCACCGCCGGCTTATTTATTGTTGGAGAAAGCCAGGGGAGACTTTGTCATTTAAAACATAGCCTCTTATAGGGATAAGCAACTTCAAATTTAATGGGAATAAGGACTATGTGACACATTCATATACATATGGTATGGGCATACATATATATAAGCGTATACGTTACAAGATGGACTATAATATGATAAGGGGTTTAACGGATTATGGTCCATGGAAAATATACTTAAGGGGCAACCCATGATGATACACAAACATGTGTGTGTGTGTGTGTGTGTGTGTATATTAAGAAAAGGAGATGGGAGCATGGGTAAGATGCAATTGAGTTACATGCACACACATGAGTTTTCGGCCATAGGGTAATAAGGAGTAACTAATGGGATAGGGTTCCTCATATAAACTCTAAAAGATGGGCATAATTAAGCCTTTAATAAATGAAGAATCTCCTCCACCCATCCCCATTATGGCCGCCGGGTACCATTTTGAGGTAAGACAAGAGGAACTTTATCAAATAATTATAGCAATTTTTAAGGTCTAGCAAATTCAACTTGGCGGAGGATAGGTTACGTGACACACTTGACATATGTGGACTTGTACCTAGATATGTATGTATATGTGTGCATGTATAGTATAAGGTGGAAGCCACAATGTAATAAACGGCTTAATGGATTACAGTACAATGAAAAGTTTACTTAAAGAGCCGTATATGGAAAATACACAAATCTGTGTAAGTGTAAAATAGATAGATTTGTGTATAATGTATGTGTATCTTGGCATATATATATATATATATGCGAATCTAGGTATATATATGGCAATGAAATGATTTTGGGAAAGTATGTTATACGTATATACATATACGGTCATATATATACACATTCACTTGGTATTTTCGGCCATAATGTGTATTTTAAGGTTTATGACTTATTTTAAATTTGTGAGAAAATATAAATATATATGGGTAGGATATATGTACATATTTCGGGCATAAGGCCTTATGAAGTAAGTCATGGAACCCAAAGCCATTAAGAAAACCTTAAAGGAACAAGGTAGTTGGGTGTAAAGGGATTATTCAATTAAGGATGCCTTTTCCTCTCCCCATAAGGAGAGCCGCCGGTTACCCTACCCAAGAAGAGTTAATCTCTTCTCTTTTAATAAAAAGTCTAGCTAACACCTCCTAAGTATTCTCTATCCAAGAAATTACTCCAAGTACTTCCCCTCCCTCTCAAGAAACCCGGCTGGAATGTGAGCCAAAGAAGGTCTAAGAATCGCTCCAACCTCAGGGCTTGTATAGGTAAGACAAACATCAATAGTTTTAGTAAGTTACACTTTAAAGGATGAATCTCATGTAGCCTCCTCTTCTTTGACAAAACCGTGAACATCACGGCTCTAGGTGAAGGTTTCCAAGACAACAAACGAAGGTAGTGCCTTAGCAAGAGTGGATTTCCCTCAACCCGCTCAAGATGCAAATGGTAAGACCCTCCAACCCTCAGCTTAGTCGTATTATGTAATTAGAGAAGTGGCTAACAAGTGCCCCCATAAACCGTGTGTGATAGGAAAAGGTGGGAGGGAGTACTCCTTGTGCCAACAAATTCAAGCAAGATCTAAGGACTAGGAAGGCAAGTACATTATACTTACTTGTGGCTTGAATGTGAAAGTGCTTGCATGAATGTCTAGATAACCTTAAGATTCAATCTTAGATGTGAAATGCTAAGCCTTGATGCATGAAACTTTCGGCCTAGGGGTTAAGTGGCGTGTATGTGTGAGTTTTTTTTGCTTAAAGGTGGATTCTTTGTTGATTTAGTACTTTTATGCGATAAATCCAAGATGAACATGCTAAAGATCCCTTCTTTTCCATGGATGGAGGTCACGGTTGGAAGGGATAAAAGAAAGAAGGATAGTTTTGCAAGGAGTGATAAGTTATGGGGTAAGGTGTGAACAAGATTTATGCTTTTGTGTGTTAAGTTTAATATGTTCCTTGTGGAGATGTGATTTTGCCTTGCATGTACATAAATGGGCTGTTGGGGGTTAGGGTGCGTAGACATCGAATTTATGCTAAGGTTGTTATTTAGTGGGAACAAGTCGTGCATGGCCAAAGAGTGATGTGTGTGGCATACAAGTTGTTTTGAAAAGATTTGTATATGATGCTTGAAACATGTTGAATCTGTAAATTTCCCATGAAAAAGGTGAGATTGAAGTTTAATGAAGTGTTTATGTCAAACAATGCAAGTTACGGCCATTTAGGAATGAAATGTGACAAACTTTGAAATTTACTGGAGCAGGACAGATTTTAGGCCGCTTTGTGAGACTCGAAAAGAGACCTTAGGGACCTTCAATTTAGTTGATTTTTGGTATGACACTAGCCCTATGTGTATGTTAATTATGAGAGTGGAAATTCGTTAAAAGGAGTTATGGATTATTTTTAACGAGATTTTTATTTAAACTGGTCATGCTGGAAAATTACTGGGCTAAACAGATTTTAGATGACATAATGTGTGACCAGGAAATGGACCTTAGGAATATGCAATTGGGTTGAATTTTGACAGGGTACTAGCCTTATGTGTTTACTAAGCTTGAGAACTGGAATTTTTGAAAAAGGATTCACGGTATGGTCACACTAAAATTTGTAGTAAAAATCGGTCAATCCAGAATTCAGCATGTAATGGTTTTGGGAAAAAGAATGTATGACTCTAGCGATATTATAAATCCGCGAAACTTTTATGTCAACTACTTAAGACGTACGTGAACCTTTTTATGAACGCCATTTATCTTAGAATAACTAATTGAAGGAGAAACACCACAATTAAGTGGGCGTCACTAATCTGAAATTTTGGGCAGAATTGAGGAACTTGTTATAAGGCTTTGTTCTGATGGACTTAGGCTTAGATATACGGTTTGGGCCTACAATCACCAATTAACGGAATGTTTATGATAGTTTTCCAAAGCCGGCCCAAATTAAAATGGAGTTTAATGGGCTTACAGGAGAAACAAAAGAAAGGGGCGCTGAGTTGCCTAAATTCAGCAGCCTTGTTTCGTAGTTAATTAGACTAAGTGTCTTACACATTTTACATCGTTACAAGAATTCTATTATAGAAATGACATTTTTATGCACATATATGACAAGTACACATGATAGTGGGCCTAACCATATGGGATTGAGGCCGAGTATAAGGAATGAAAATTTCCAGCAGGACGAATAAGTGGTACGTACGTGTATGTATAACGCATTATATCATGATTTGCATATTACATGTCATGCATTGCATCATCGTCATTTACATGATTTATGGAACTGATTTTTATGCGAAAGAGAGATGAAAAGCGTTTTAAAGAAAAGATTCTGTTTTAAAAAGAACGCTTCCCACCGGTACCGTGTGTGTATGTTTACTGGACAGTAAGGACCCGCCCAGATCCGGGGTTAATTGATCTAATGATATGGACCGTTCAGGCCCGGAGAGAATAGACCTGATATGGACCGTTCGGGCCCAGAGATAATAGACCTGATAAGTGATGACGTTACCGTTCCGAATCCGGGAATAATAGATTCGAAGGGGAGAAGTGACCGCCTCAGATACGGGAAGATAGATCTGAACACTCTATTGTTTTCTTGACGATGATGTTTTAAAAGAAAGGCACGAAAGATCATATCATCATTTTTGTCATGATGCATCACACGTACATATGCATGCATGTCACATTTATTGAGTCATCGTGTAGTGGCACATGATACTTAGACTAAGTTGTTATAACTTGGTAGTTCCTAAGTTATGATCTTATTAGGTGATGATCCTCGATATGTTACGAACTTATGCAAGTTGCAGCCTTTTATTGTTATGTTCTTTAAGTAACGACCTTGCTTAAGTTATGATCTTGACGCATTAAGTGTTGATCACTAACGGGTATTGGATGGAGGTCAGGTATGTTTCTAAACCGAAATTTTGGGGTTCGGTTCTTGTATGTACTTTCCATTTAATCCTCGATTATTTATAGTATACTTGCTGGTGACTTTGTCACTCATCCCCTATTTTTCCTCCCAGAGACTGCAGGGACCAAGGTAGAATGGATTGAGGATGAACCTATGGTCCCCTACACGTGAGCGCAGCGAAAGATGGACGAATTAGGAGACTTGACGTGCTGGTTATGACAGATGACTTGTTATGTAATCGTGATTTCAGAATTTTTGTACTTGTGATTTGGGTTGTAAAACTAAGAATGATTTCGTAGACGTTTTTAATTTTAGGTTTTAAATTCTGCCACGGTTTCGCTTACTTGTTGACATGTAAGCACGAAAGTCCATGCATTTTATCATGGACCACGACATGTTATGGATCGACGCCTGATACTCTCCTTAGTGAAGTACGGCGGGTGCACCATATCCGGCTGGGCCGAGATGCGGGGCGCTACAATATGATCCTGCTTCAGAGTTCAGCTATGGAGGTCGGCCGAAAAGAGGCCATTGATGTCTGCTCAGAAATCCATCCCGAGTTAAACAAAGAAGATCCTCGTCTGGCCGAGCTGTACAACTCAAGTGCTTCCCAAGAATTTGACAATCAATTCCAGCAGTTCTTGGAAGGAGCCGACTTGAGGGAAGACGAAGACTAGTCTTATGATTTTCTTTGTAATCATTAACTAAGCGGACCTCAATTGTTTGTACTTCGTTATTCAATTCTTCATGAATGGAAAATTTCTAAGTCTTTGGCATTTTGTAGCTCTTCCTTTTGTTATGCTTTTCCACTTTATCATTTTTGTTGAGTTTATTTCTCAAACTTATTTTTGCCGAGTTCCCATGTCAGCCTTGGTAGTCTCAATCAGTTTAACTGAAGATAAGCTAAGTTATCAAACTTAAAATATAGAATAAACCTGTTATTCTGCCGAGCCGAGGTAATATCCATTTAAGAATGAATTCCTGCTCAAGATAATAAGCTGAATTGTCTTAGCTGAGATCCAATCTGAATAATGCTTAGTAATAGCCTAAGTCTTTAATCAAGCGTAGTCGAAGTATGTTGGACGAGATGAAATCTTTTAGCCCAAACTTTCTTTATAAGGCCGAGATGTATGAATAATAACTTAAATTTCCGCAGAGTTGATCTAGTCTCCAGGATCTCCTCTGCTTAATCTTTCTTGGATTCTTCCAAGTTTTGATTGATGTTTTTACAGACCCGACTTGGTCTCCAGGGTCGGCCCTATATTTTCTGCTCAGCCATTTTTATTCTGAGCCTTCACAGAGCTGATTTGGTCTCCATGATCTGCTCTACTAAATCTTTCTTGGATTCTTCCAAGTTTTGATATTTTCACGGGTCTGACTTGGTCTCCAAGGTCGGCCCTATATTTTCTGCTCAGCCATTTTTATTCTGAGCCTTCACAGAGCTGATTTGGTCTCCAGGATTTGCTCTGCTAAATCTTTCTTGGATTCTTCCAAGTTTTGATTGTTTTCACGGGTCCGACTTGGTCTCCAGGGTCGGCCCCATATTTTCTGCTCAGCCATTTTTATTCTGAGCCTTCACATAGCTGATTTGGTCTCTAGGATCTGCTCTGCTAAATCTTTCTTGGATTCTTCTAAGTTTTGATTGTTTTCACGGGTCCGACTTGGTCTCCAGGATCGGCCCCATATTTTCTGCTCAGCCATTTTTATTCTGAGCTTTTGCAAAGCTGATGTGGTTTCCAGGATCTGCTCTGCTAAATCTTTCTTGGATTCTTCCAAGTTTTGATTAATGCTTTCATAGGTCCGACTTGGTCTCCAGGGTCGGCTCTATATTTTCTGCTCAGCCATTTTTATTCTGAGCTTTCACAGAGCTGATTTGGTCTCCAGGATCTGTTCTGCTAAATCTTTCTTGGATTCTTCCAAGTTTTGATTGATGCTTTCATAGGTCCGACTTGGTCTCCTGGGTCGGCCCTATGTTTTTCTGCTCAGAAATTTTTTGCCTGAGCTTTTGCAAAGCTAATCTGGTCTCCAGGATCCGCTCTGCCAAATCTTTCTTGGATTCTTACAAGTTTTAGGACAAATGAGTTGTTTCTCTTTATAAGACTGACTTGGACTCCAAGATCTATCCCCTATTTAATGGCCCAAGTTTTTCCTTGTAATGTCCGAGGCGAAGACCGATGTGGAGTCCAAAGTCTGTCCTACTGAGTTATGAAACTTGTCATTTTCAGTAGATATCCCCTTAGTTGAGCCACCGCATGGGAGGACAGTTAATCTGACCTGTGTCATGGTTGGAAAGATACCATATCACTTTCTTGACCTGCTGAGCCATAAGAAAGAAGTCACCGAGATGGGGAAGCTTGTGTTCCTGGCCACTCTAGGAGTTTTAAGGCAGAAGTTGGTTTAGCACGAATCCTGTCGGCTCCAATTCTGTTACAACTCGTAGAGTAGGCGTCAGGGAAGCACAGAACTCCTCGCCCAGTCTGGATGAATCTTTCCATATGAACTAGCCAGGAAGAAAATGAATATGCCCCCAACCCAAGATGAATAACCGTCTGGCCGAGCCGATCTGAACCGAACATTGTCGAGCAGAAAAGCCAAGCAGAGGTGGTTGTTGAACTTGATTGTCAACTTTTCTGCCATGTTGAAATGGCAGTAATGCTTTTTTGTGCGCTTTGAGTTGGTGGCTAGAACTTTGTCCTGCCTGCCTAGCCTTGGACATGAATTTGGCCTGACGCCTGGGATGATAATCAGGCCGAGTTGGAGAGTACTCCAGGTGTTCTTCTTGTGAGTGAAAGTTACTGGGATGAAACCCACTGGGTTCCACTACGGAAGCTTTTTCCCTTCATCTCTTTCACCACTACTTGGAAAACACCCGGATTTTGAGTCACATAACGTATGGCTCGCACATGTTCTTCATATGTGAATGAAGCAGTAGGAGTTGAGGATTCTTCCGGCTCCGAGAAATACTGTTCTGTTGGTTGTGGAAGTTGTTGACATCTTTTGGATGTCTTAGGTTGCTTGAACCTCTTCCCATTCTTTTCATCCATCTTTCCCGTAATAAAAGGGGTAGGATATATATTAAGAAAGCCTTGTTAAGCTGTTTCTAAGGTGTGAAGGCTTGCAGGCCCTCCTTCTAGCGCCAAATGATGAGGAGTGAATGGCTCATCGGGTGGATCAGGGATGACCCAAAAAGTGTGCCGTTAATCTTCTGTCTCAATCCGTCTATGGAGCCTGTGATAGAAGAAAAACGTTAGAGGTCCCGGGACAGGGCGCTGCACCGAAAAAAACCCTCCGACGCTTAAGTCAGTTATGGGTATTTTGCCTATGCAATTTATGCTGGAATAGAGGTTTAGGTATAAACTGGAAAAGATCTCACTGAGTTTGTGAGTTCGTGTTATGGCCGAGATGGAGTTTTAGAAATAATGCTCCAGTTGTTCTCCAAGAAATCGGGTCCCCTTCCTCGTCTGGGTAGAGGGGTATTTATACTTGAGATTGTGGAGGTCTGACCCCCTGCCTGGTTGATGAGATGGTGATGTGGCTGAGATGGCGGTATAATCCGTTGCAGAGATGCAATGCGATGGGACTAAAGCCTGAGACCGTAGCTGTTGTGTAGGTCGGCTTGTAATGATGTCCTTGTCCTGGACCAATCACCGCTTGCCATTTGGAAAGTTATTCTGCAGAGCCGCTTAGTGGGTCCCAGCAGTCGGTAGAGAATATCTTCTCTTGATCTTATCCGATAATGTTTAGCGTGGCAGAGCCAATATGCAGCCGAGGCTGAGATGAACTGTTCTGCCGAGGTTGACTATGACTTTGCCGAGCCGAGATGCAAAATACTGTGATACCATATGTGGCTTTATTCTACCCATTCCTGATATGTCTTGGTTATGTTGGGCAAATGCCAACCTGACTCAAATATGCGGCCGAGATAGGATGGCTGAGCAGAAGTGCTTTTGTACCGACCTGCAGGACTTAACATTTTATGCCCAAAATCTGCTGTTGACTGTTGTTGACTAACAGGTAATTATTGTTGGTTCACCAGGTATGGTTATTACTATGTGACTTTGAGGTCACGAGTTCGAGTCGAGGCAGAGTCCTATGTAAGATAAAACTACGTATATTAAATCGTAAAACGATTCGACTCTTTTTCAAACCGTGTGCAAACGTAGGAGACCGAGAACGCGCTATTATAAACTTCCTGAATAATACATTCGTTCGAGCTCTATCAAGGATCCACATCCCAATAATGCATTTGCCGTCCTTCGTTATTTTATTTTTTGTTTTTGATCCCGACTCCAATGAGGAATCTTCAATTTTACATCCGATGATTGGATTAGTGCAAAATTTCCAAGTCTTTTAAAATTCGTTTTGAACAAATAATGGCATGACATTTCTCTTCATTAAAATGTAGTAGTTATTCATGGAACATAGTGAAGTCCAAAACAACGTTTGGATCTGAATTCGGGTTGGCGTTAAGAAATCAACTAGCGGTGACTCCTTTGAAGAGGGCTTTCCAAGGATACGAAAGAGTATCTAAACGATCCGAGCTGATTTGAACGTTAACTTATTGAGTCAAACATTTTTAAATTTTTTCAAACTCTAACTCGAGTCAAACTCAAACTGTATTCGATCTTATTTGAACAAAAATAAATCTAGTTTTTATTTTAAAAAGTGCATGTATTAGGTAAAAATACATTTTTAACTGATATTATTGAACTGTTATTATTTTTGAATGAAAACTTATTATCAGTGAAATAATTGACAGTTAACATGTTTAATTTATTATATATATATATATATATATATATATATATATATATATATATATATCAAAAAATACACTTATATAGCATCAAATCATTCATAATTTTTCATAAATATTATAGTTTTGAGCGTGGTCACAAACTAATAAGTCGAGTAACAATATGTTCAATATTGACTCACTAAATTCGAATCGAGTCAAGTTCAATCTCAAACATTATCGAACTGAACTAGTTGAGCAAAAATCCAAAACAATTTTAATCGGCTTACCAATCGCTTGTCTCATTTGTATCCCTAACTATCACAGCTGAAAGGCAGTACGACGAGTTCCTGGCGGCTTCTGTTGCTTTTGTGGATGAAAGTAAGAAACGATAGCTTCCTACGCGCTGGTCTCCCCCACCATCGGATTATGTCAAAGTTGTACTGTTGGCTTCCTGCTTCGTAATCATCTTGGCGAGCTCAAGCATGCTACATCGCAGATCATTACTGGTGACTGTTGGAGAAAATGGAAAGATATCGAAATTGGACCAAGTTACAAACTCTGTTTAGCAACGTACTTTGAGCTAATGTTATTACTATGAGCTAATGTTATTATTAGTTTCACTAAGTGATAAGTAGAAACTAATAAGTCCTTAATTATCTCCACGACTAGTAGATAATTGTATCTTTTGAATCATTCGATTTCGATAACGGATGAATGAGAAATTAATGCTCAAAGTAAAGGGAAGTGTCAGCTCAGCTCGGCCCGTACCTGGGCGTGGTCACAGGTAATGGACAGAGCGGTGTACCTGATGGGTTCAGGTTGTGGTTGGGCTATAGGCCGGATTGCGGGCTGCAGATTGCAGGCCGGGTCTTGTAGCACTGGTCGGATCTTATCAGCCAGGGAGGAGTTTGTTCTGTTCAAACTCTCCTTGTTGTTAAGATAGGATAAAGTTAAAATTTGAAAAATTGTTGAACCTTAACCGGCCGAGCTGGCCTGAAATCTGTTTTGATCTGATGGTTCAAATTGAACAGTTAGTTGATCTGACGGCTGAGGGCAGACCTGGCGGGGTTATCTGATCCAATGGTTCAGGCCGAGCTCGTATCTGATCCTATGGCTGAGATTGGACTGACTGTAACTGCTGACCTCAGAATGTTCCTATAAATAGTGGCCTATTTGACCTCTGAAAACTCACTCAGAAATCCGAATTACTTCTCATTTCTCAGCAATCTCCTTCTGCATACATTCTCCCTCATATACACTTTCTGCATCAGTATACCGAGAAGTTCATGACATCTAGCAGGTTCGTAGAGTTCAACGCTGCAGTGCCGCTCGTCTGAACTGACCTCCGTTGTATCCTGGACTCACCTCGGATCTCTGCTCGGCTGAGCTGTTGGGATATTACCGAGCTGAGCTCTGCTTTGTGCTGAGCTCTGCTGTTTGGCTGAGGACATTCGTTGTTCTGCAGCATTGCCATGCTGAGCTCTGCTTGGTTGAAGCTGCTGAGAGCACAACTGGTTTTTGTTGTACTGAGGTGTTGAGGTCGGCAAGTCGGTGATCAGCCCAGAACGCAAATAAAATTGCGCCGACTGGACTGATCTGATCTGTCTGATCAAACTGACTCTAGTTCAGCTTGGCTGGAAGACTGACAGCACAGAACAGTGGTTCTGAAGTGTTGCTCAGTTTAGGTCGGCATGTCGGGTGACTGTTCAGAACGTGAACTCAATTGCGCTATCTGAAATGTCTTGACTTAGCAGATCTATCCAGTCTACCGTGAGCTCGGCAGGTCGCCATTACTGTACAGAAGTCAATTTGTCTGATTTGAATTATTTCCAACAATTACTATAGTGTGGAGGGGATTGAGTTGGTATGCTCTCAAAATGGGTCTCCAGTCTGCATTCATCCTTGGCTTATGTTGTGGTGGAGGGAGATTCTTTATTGGTTTATCAGCGACTTTGTCCTGTCGAGGACAACTTCTCCGCTTCGGGTGTCCTAGTTGATAGTATTAAGTCTCTAGCTTTATGTTTTGATGATGTTAAGTTTTCATTCATTAAACGTTCAGGTAATGTGCCAGAGCATGTGATGACGCCTCATGGTCTTGGCTTCTTCCACTGTTTGGAGCGATCATGTTCCGACTGATGTACTCAACGCCACTTGGCAGACGTTGCTTAAATAAAATATCTTTCGTCCTCAAAACAAAGAATACAAGGAAACAGGAATACTTTACGTTGTGCTTGTTCCTAGAGGTTCGCATGAAGCACCAGCTACATGCTATGCGCCAAATCGCGTACTTAGCTAAACCAGAGCTGACTAATCAATCCCAAGCAAATCCCAACTGTTGATGGTCCATCTTTCGCGGTTTCAAGTATCGAAGCAATTTCAGCGGTCGTTTATCAAAGAACAACAATATGATCCCAATTGATGAAGACAAACAATTAATTAGAACAAAAAGGTTTCTAACACCATAACTTTGATGGCATAATGATGACAGCAATTCTAAACTATGACCTGCATTTATTAGGCCTCCAAAAAGCATTGGATCACTGTATTCAATACAAACAATTGGTAGAAATGACGCTTGAGCAGTATGAGTATATCCAACACAAAAAGGGCTCTCAGAATCAATGTCATTATGTGCATTGAAGAGTGTTTGTGGAGAGTGATGGGGATTATTGGCATGTAGTGCACTTCAATACCAACATACATTGCTTCCTGGTTTCGCAGCAGAGTCAGCATCGCACATCAGGTGATTCTGAAATGCGCGAGACATTCGTGGCATGCCCCCGTCATACTTCTCTACATCAATATCCTTCACTTTCATGCACTAGCTTCCTTTGCCAAGTCCTCACCATCTAAACCCAAGGCAGGTTCCGCTAAACTGTAGAACAAAATGACAACAGAAACTTTGCAAGAAGTCAAGATGACATCAAGTAGACAAAGTTAAAACAATCTGAGATTGTAAGTCGAAGCAATAAAAAAGTCCGAATGACCTACTGTGAGGATCCAGAATGAGATGAATTAGCATCTCTAGAAAAGGGAAGGCTCGTTTGGTTCTCAACCAAAATATTACGACTGTCACTCTCTGGAGCAGACATCAAGGAGCTACCATGGAATTTTATTTTGGAGGATATTCCTGCCAACATAACATGATTCATTTCACCGAGAGCTTGAAGCAAGGAATATGAGACAGTTTCAACTGTATGTTGTGCCTTCTTAACTACATATACATTGTTATGATTCTCTAATAGGTAGCTCTTAGCATTACTGCTCAAGGTGGTTCTCAATATAAAATTTGTGTATTATTAACAAGACCAAAATGGAGGACTATCAAAACGACAAAAACAAGAAATAGAGCTTCCATATCAAACATAATTGCATCTACAGCCTCTGAAATCTGATGGGCCCAACTATAATGCACTCTTTACTCTCAGCTGGTCCCCAAGGATTGGTGTCACCATTTACAGTGGTATTAAGGTAACAAATTTTTATAAAACTTCTGTCCAGCTAATGGAAATCAAGAAAGGACTCCTCACAATTAAGGGCAAAAAGCACAGCAGAACCTAATAGGCAGCAAGATTGAATTTACAGCAGAAAAGGCACCCAGTACCAAACCCGAAATGACAAATGACTCACTGACGGTCCTATGGAGATAACCACAGTAAAATGCAAACAACCCACTTGGAATAAAATGATACGGGTAACAATTCATTCCAGAGTGTAAATGTATCAATAGCCATTAATTTTTATGTGGTTACAACACCATCGCTATCTCTCGGTATGATAAAAGAAAATTATATGCATTTTACTTGTCCTTCATTGTAAATCAAGCTTATAACTTGCTGATAAATCATAACAGGTAAACAGAAGTGAGAACATAGTATGAAAGATTACCGTGACAAACTAGAAGAACAAAAAACAGAAAAGTAAGCAGCAGGGCTACGTAGCTGCCACCAGAATGTGATCTGTTTGAGGCCTTAGCAACCTTAGATTTCTTCAAGGCCTTGATCCTCTCAATTCTTGCGCGTTTGATCATTGCAAGTTCAGCTATTTCTTTTACCAGCTTTCTATCAGCAGCATCCAGAGACAACCCTCTGGGAGGGCGCGGAGGTTTTGGAGGCTTCTTGGCACTCAATGACTTGCGTTTCTCCTCTACTTTCTTCTCCATTGAATCTGTAGTCAGTGGCCCATCGGTTTTCTGTTCAATTTCTATGACCGTATGCATATTGTCGCCATCAATTTTGTCGCCAAAACTGACATTACCAGACTCATCCAAAACCTTCACTTCCCCGATTGGCCATTCAACATTCATTAACTCATTGGAAACCTTGTCCGGTTCTAGAATACTACAGGGTCCAAGGTTAGGGTTTACATTTTCACTCAATGTTGTGCAACTCTTGATTTCAACACCCATATTTACATCCACATATCTATGCTTCCACCATTAAGATACTCAGTTGACTAATTACCGCCGGATGCCACAAGAAAACTCAAAGGGCAATTTTCCCTTTAAGCCATCCAATGCTCTATCTTGATAACCACTCTAAAACAATGAAAATATATTATTGGGGGATTTTTTTATATATATAGAATTTAAAAAAAAAAAGCACTTCAATCATAAAATCTATCAGAATATACCCCCTTTTCCTTCTTTCCACTGGGCAATCGAAGTAGTCTAACTTCACAGTCAAGAAGAGAGAATCCAAGGGCCACCTGAGTGCATCAGAAGACTGATCAATAAACAGCAATAGACTTTGACCATTATCCCCAAAAAAGAAAACCCAGTCTAAAATGTAGGTCTATGAACTGAAATTAACATAGAATTGGACATACAAAGAACACAACACAAGTTGATTGAAAAAAATAAAAACTGCAATCTTGCAAACAACGGATGGAACAGTGAACATAATCTTGCCCCAAATGCAAAAAACAAAATAGCCTTATCCCCCAAAACCAGAACATAAATAATTAAAGAGGAAAAACAAAATACAAGGAATTCCTTACCTAAGCTTTTGACATAAGAAACAGGAAGCACAGATCCAAAAAGGGCTGGAGAGGGAAGTGATAGTGAAGAGGTCTGCATTCCCAAAAAAAAAAAAAGATTTAATAATCATAATTAATGAAACAGAGAGAGAATGAAATAAACAGAAATAAATAAATAAAAGTAAGGGACAGATAAGGGTAAGCCCACGAGGTTTCTGGGACTGGTATGCCGGAGAAACCACCATGTGCAATGATATTCTTAGGATATCCGAGCGCCCCCCCCCCCCCCAACCCCTCACCGCCGACCTCCCCCAAAAAAATATAGAAGAAAAAGATTAACCTTTAATTCATGCAAAATTGTAGAGCAATGACGAATTGGGAGATTTAAAGAGTGAAAACGGGACCTTGTAATTGATGAATTGGGAGGTTTAAAGAGTGAAAATAGGATCTTGAAATTGAAAGATCTCAGTCCCAGTTCACGTTCAGACATGTCATTGCTGCGGTTCCACCGACACTTTTATTCATTTATTTATGTAATTATTTATTCCGCCAATTCTGGTGTGAGGTCCGTCTGGGAGTCTATAAGCGACGCTTGGAACACGAATGATTCCTTCATTCGATGTGCCCTTCCATGTCTTTTTCAATTTTTCTTTTTCCTTTTTTTACTTGTTCATCCTTTTTTGTTAAGAAAAAGTAAAAAAAATAATTTCTTTTAATATAAAAATCAAAAGAACTAAAAACATTAGGCGGTGACATCTATCTTTATATAAAACCATTTATTGTTACTCAACTAAATACTTGTCCTAACGTGAGTCAATATATAAATCTACATGAATAGAACGCTAGATCTCATACAATGCCAAAATGTTTAACAAATATAAAAAGCCATTGAAACTGCCGCCAAAGAAGAAATGAGATAAATAAATGAATAAATCCTATTGATGTCGATAACTATTTGTACAAGAACTAAAACATCTAATCAAATTATCAAACTAGAATTATATTTTACATTTTTTTTCTAATTTAATTTCATCTTTCCGTTTTAATCCTATTCGTTAGATATTCTCGCCTGTTTCTCTCTTGGATCTGCAGAGATTGGATCTGCAGGGGCCTCAACAGAAATATCAGTTTGCGTGGTAAATACAGGTACCATGGTTAAAGATTATAAATAATTAAGCTATAGTGCCTTTTCTTTCGGAAAGATATATGAAATTTCATATATTGAGATTGAATTCAAAATCAACTCCAGATTCATGAAGGTGATCTGGGGGGCCTCACTTTAGTCTGCATAATTATGTTTCTAATCACACATATGCTCAACATTGTACAAGAAAATATAACACATATACACATATATGTACGTATATGTGCGTACATGTATACTTATACCCTTATGTGTGTGACTATTTTTATATATGTATTTATACACAAGTACATGCGAGCGAACACCCACGAAGCATTGGAAGTTAGGAGGCCCAGGCTACATGCCAAACTCTTAGCTTCGAGGGACCTCCTTATTGGTTCAACATTGTCATCATGATGACATGGAAAAAATCTGAGATATACACTTTACCATGTGCCAAAAATCAATCATAAAATCATTCCATAAATCAAGAGATACATCATAAATTTCAAGACAAATAAATTCTTCCATATCAAGTGAAAAAATCGGCCATAATAGCACTCTTGCCATGCTGAAAATTCAGCATGTGCATCATGGGGATAAAGTTTAAATCATTACCATTTTTCTTTGAATTTTCATCATAAAAATGAATCAACAACTTATGGTAGGTATTGCTACCAATTAAGAAATGAACTTAGACACAAATAAGCTTAAGAATTCGGCCACACCATGTCTTCACACATGCTGAAAAATTTCAGCATGTGTGATATGTAGAATATCACACTTTATTATTTTACATAATATTCAAATCATTTCCATAACATCCTCAATTAATCCTCATGATTCAAGACACAAAATATCTGCATTTTTATCTAAAAATTTCGGCCATAATACAGCATACATGCTGAATTTTCAGCATGTGTCATATATGTGACATAGTTTGAAATGTTACCTTTTGTAGCTCCTTCCTTTAGGTCACCAACTTTGTTTAATTGATTCTTGACCAATCAATATGCCAACATGGCTCCACATATGCTCCAAATCAGCTGTTATAGGCGTTGGTAATGTGTTTGACATGTGCTGAATTTTATCTTTGCTAACTTTATAAAATAGTGCACATTTAATAATACACACATGTAATATTCCAATCAGCCCTTAATTTAATTTTCTAGAACACTTTAAGATGTATATCATATGTAAAAAGTGTCTAGATACGTGTCACATGATGTACAAGAAAAACGTTCCATGTTATGTGCGTAGAAAACTGAATTTTCGATATTTATCGATTACCCTATTTTTCTCTAATTTAAATTCCAACTTTTGCACATGTTATATATATTATGTTATACATAATATATATAATATATACATTAAATCTCAGCACTTGGCTGGTTTAAAGTGGTACCATTAGCATGTGACAAAATTAAACTTGGAATCTTCACATTTTGGCCTTAATGTGGAGTAATTTGTGTGTGCCAACATGGAAAGTATTTTTGGCTGAACATATGGTCATGTGCACGAAATTATTTATGATTTTTGAAGTATAGGGGCTGGCCATTTATTTATGGCAAGTACGTGACACGTTGGCGAAGTTTCGGTATTCGCCCGATACGACAAATTTCGGTTTATAATCTTTTATCGTGTCGTATTTAATTTGTCATCACCATATCTTATATCATATGATATAAGACCTGAATATACTCATAAATATGAGTTAAGTATAGTGGTGTGATGTTAACGTACGTACGTAAAATACATAACGTGTCGGTAGTACGTTGGAATACATGTGTATGTGCCTTTATTTAAAAATTCTGAAAATATATGTGATATATATATGTATATGCGTGTGCATTAAAGGATGGGGAGGAGGATAAGACTTTCCTTCCTTAGCCTTGT
>AP025050.1:21294825-21371593 GCA_036186865.1 Eustoma russellianum | reverse complement strand
TTTGATGATTTTCAAAATAACTTGTGTACATGATTTAAATGCTATCTCTCCCCCTTGAATTGTGCGCAAATTTGAAATTTGAATTTCAAATTTCAAACCCGGCTCCCCCTTGATTTGTGCAATCAAGATCAATCAGTGTCTCTTCTCCCCCTTAAATCATGCTTTTCTCTCCCCCTTTATTTTGGAAAGTAAATCAAAAGATTCCTGTCAAAAAGGAAAGTAAATCAAATAATGTCAAATCAAATCATATCAACGGGAATCATGCCTAATTTAGAGCGAAGAGATTCATATGTGGCTTGATTTAAGGCCTTTGTAAATATATCCGCTACTTGTGATTCTGTGCGTACGTGATCTATGACAATATTACCATTGTTAACGTGATCACGAAGAAAGTGATAGCGTACTTCTATATGCTTAGCCTTAGAATGTAACACGGGTTCTTAGACAAATTTATTGCACTCATACTATCACAATATATAGAAATTTTATTTACGGTAATTCCAAAGTCCGAAAGTTGTTGTTTTATCCACAACAACTGTGTGCAACAAAGGCTAAGAGCCATGTACTCAGCCTCAGTAGTGGACAAAGCAACACTTGCTTGCTTTTTGGAAAACCATGAAATAAGAGAATTTCCTATAAATTGGCAAGTTCCGCTCGTGCTTTTTCTATCTATTTTGCAGCCACCATAATCTGCATCAGTGTAAGCATGTAAGTCAAATGTAGAATCCTTATCGTACCAAATACCTAAGGTGGGCGTGTGCTTAATATAACGAAATATTTTTTTACCGCATTTAAGTGTGACACCTTAGGTTGACTTTGAAACCGATATGCATACACTGAACATGATGTCAGGCCTACTAGAAGTTAAATATAGCAAAGAACCTATCATAGATCTATATAATCCATTATCAACGTCTTTACCATGTTCGTCTTTGTCTAATTTAGTAGTGACACTCATAGGAGTGGGGGATGGTTTCAAATTTTCAAAATTAAACTTTTTGATCATGTCATTAACATATTTTGCTTGGCTTATATGAATTCCTTTACTCGTTTTCTTAATCTGCAAGCCAAGAAAATAATTAAGTTCACCAACCATAGACATTTCAAATTCAGATTTCATGCAATTTTCAAAATCTTTAACAAGTCTATGTGAGGTAGAGCCAAAAATAATGTCATCTACGTAGATTTAAATAATAAGTAAATCTGATTTTTCTTGTTTCAAAAATAGTGTACTATCTATAGTACCACGTTTAAAATTATTTTCTAAAAGGAAAGTAGCAAAACGATCATACCATGCTCTCGGTGCTTGCTTTAGGCCATATAGTGCCTTCTTTAGTTTGTACACGTGATCTGGATGTTTCAAATCTTCAAAACCGGGTGGTTGCTTCACGTATACTTCTTCTTGTATGAATCCGTTTAGGAAAGCACTTTTTACATCCATTTGATATAATTTAAAATCTTTCATGCAAGTAATAGTCGTATAGCTTCTAGACGTGCTACGGGTGCGAATGTTTCATCATAGTCAATTCCTTCTTCTTGATTATATCCTTGTGCAACAAGTCTCGCTTTATTTCTAACAACCTTTCCTTCTTCATTCATTTTATTCCTAAATACCCACTTTGTGCCTATAATAGTCTTATCTTGTGGTCGTGGCACTAAATCCCATACATCATTTCTAACGAATTGATTAAGTTCGTCATGCATAGCATCAATCCAAGATGAATCACTCAAAGCATCATGCACATTTTTGGGCTCAATTTCAGAAATCATAGCATGAAATTTATTTATTTCATCCGAAGTGATTCTTCTACGTGGTCGCACACCGTGAGTGAGGTCGCCTATGATGAGATCATGTGGGTGATCTCTATGCCATCTTGGTTGATTATTTTCTAAGTTATCATGCATTTCTATATGATCATGCATTTCTAGTGTCTCATTCATATCATGCATATCAAAAGAATCATTATCTTCATTCAAAACGGGTTTCAATTCAAAATCATCGTCATATTCCTTATCTTTATCAATCTCACCAAATTCATTGAATTTAACATGAATAGATTCTATAATTTGTCTAGTGAGAGGATCATAACATCTATATGCCTTTGAATTTATAGAATATCCAACAAAAATGCACTCAATTGATTTGGATTCAAATTTATCTAAATTATCTTTTGTATTCAAGACAAAACATTTGCATCCAAACACACTAAAATAGTCAATCTTAGGCATGCGATCATTCAAAATCTCATAAGGCGTCTTGTTTATTTTCTTTCTTATAGATAGGCGATTTACAATATAGCATGCACAATTTACGGCTTCCGCCCACAGAAATCTAGGCAATTTATTTTCGCAAAGCATAGTTCTAGCGATTTCTTGTAATGTACGATTCTTTCTTTCTACTACTCCATTTAGTTGTGGAGTTCTAGGTGGCGAAAACTCATGTTTAATTCCTTTTTCTTCACAGAACGAAATCACCTCTTTGTTTTTAAACTCACCGCCTCTATCGCTTCTTATCCTTTTCACATTTACACCGTATTGATTTTCAAGTTGTTTAATTAATTTAGCAATCTCAACGGCGCTATCATCCTTATGTGCAAGAAATAAAGTCCAAGTGTAACGAGAAAAGTCATCAACAATTACGCATGCATAGTGACGCCCACCAAGGCTTGTAGTGCGACTAGGACCAAACAAATCGATATGCAATAGTTCTAATATTCTAGTCGTGCTTATTTCATTTTTCGGCTTAAGTGACTCACGTGTTTGTTTGCCTTTTATGCAAGATTCACACAACTGAAAGTTGTCTAAATCAAGCGTAGGCAATCCCCGTACTAGGTTCTTTCGTTGTAGTTTTTCTAGTGTGGAAATGCCAATGTGTCCTAAACGTCTATGCCATAAATTCACATTGGGTTCATTTGACATAAAACATTTAACTTTAGCATCTACTACATCATCCATAGATAGCGTAAAAATATTGCCTTCTCGTTTTCCTTTTAAAACGATTTCTCCATTTTTATTTATTATGTTGCAATAAGGGTGAGTAAAACACAAATTAAAACCATTGTCAACAAACTGAGAAATGCTAAGAAGATTATAGGATAAGTTGCTTACCAAAAATACGTTGGAGATTTGGAGTGTGTTCGGATTACCAATCGTACCTTTTCCGATGATCTTGCTTTCGTTGTTGTCTCCGAAGGTCACGGATCCGCCTTTTGTGACCTTCTTTAGTTTGGTGAATAGGCTCGGGTCACCCGTCATGTGTCTCGAGCATCCACTATCAAGGAACCACTTTATAGATGTATCTTTCGATGTGTGGGCTCCCTGCAATGTGAAAAGGTGATTTATGTACCCTTTAAATTTTGGGTCCTTTCGAGTTAGTTAATCACCTTTTGGTAAAGGTACCTTTCGGTACCCATACTTGGGTGATCCTTCTCGGTCTATCAAATGGCAAGAATGTAGATGAAGGTGCGATATAATAGACATGTGGTGCATGCACTTTGGGCCTTTGCCCAAGGACTCCTCTATACTCACTAAATGAAGGACGTTTTTGATATGTCCTTGTGTGTGTGTGTGTAGTGCGTGGATGATATGAATTTCGTGTATGCATTGTTCTCTTCTTTTCATATCTATAAGGTACAAAGTTATATTTCACATGATATGAAGAGGTGGGGCGTGAGGAAGGGGGCGCTTTCTGCGTCATCTTAGACGCCACTTGCGGCTTAGGGGTGTCTACTTTCTTAGACACAACAAACTTGGTTGGTTTGATTGATACTTCGTTAGTATCAACGTATCCCAGTCCAGTTTTGTCGCTGTCATGCTTTTGTGATAATATGATGCGATGCAGCATGTTGGACCCTGTGTCAAACTGTTTCATCATTTTCTCTAAATCGGTATTCCTTGATTTCAAATTTGAAATCTCGGATTTCATTTCATTATTTTGCGTGGTTAATGATGAAGCCTCTGCTTTTAATGTAGTAATGACACATGATGACTCTTTCTTTGAATCGCTTAATTGAGCGACAAGATTCTCGTTAGAAGATTCTAACAGTTTCTTGTCTTCAATTAATCGTTTCTTTTCTTTAGCGAGAGTCTTAGTGAATTTATGCAATTCTAGATACTGACTAAAAAGATCATCATAAGAAGGTTCAGAGTCAGAGTCAGAATCAGATGATACCTCATTAGATGCTTTGGAGGCAAAACATACTTGTGCGGTCTCCTCTTCGGTCTCAGTTTCAGAATCTGATGAATCACTCCAGGTGGAAGCCTTTAGAGCACGTTTCCTTTGTTTGGGTTCTGAGACGAGTCTATGTTTGTTCCGCTCCTTGTCAGGATACTTAGTAGTTTGCTTTTCTTTATTTGGGCAGTCATATGATAAGTGTCCAAGTTTGCCACATTCATAACATTTAACGTCTTTATCGTTTGACTTGTTCTTATTTCTCTTAGTAGTAGTGCCCTTATTTTTGTTTCTAAATGACCTTCTCATAAATTTTCTCAATCCTTTAGCCAATAGAATTAGGTCATCATTATCCGATTCGGAATCACTATCCTCTACGTGATCGGAGGGGGGAGACGTATTCATTTGATTTAAAAGCAATAGCTTTACCTTGTTTAGATGATTCCGATTTCCGAATGGTGAGTTTATTTTCATACACCTTAAGTGATCCGATTAGTTCTTCCATCTTTATTGATTTAGTTTCCTTGCTTTCTTCTATTGCGGTCACTTTTGGGTCCCATTCAGAAGGAAGGCTTCGTAGGACTTTCTGTACCTTTTCCTGCATAGTAAAAGCCTTACCAAGAGACTCAAGAGAGTTGTAGATGTTAGTCAAACGAAGATCCATATCTACAATAGACTCATTGGGCAATAATTTAAAAGACTCAAGTGTGGACATGAGCATGTTAATTTTTGACTCTTTTACTTGACTCGTGCCTTCGTGTTTCATTTCTAGTATCCTCCACATTTCTTGTGCACTCGAACAGTTTGACACATAACTAGACTCACTTTTACTTAATCCGTTTAAAAGCAATTGCATAGCCCTAGCATTCATACTAAGTTTCTTTTTATCATCACTCGTATATTCTTGTCTAGTTTTAATAACTTCTAAAGTAACTCCGTCTACGGTGGATACATTAGATGGGACATAAGGACCATCTTCAATGATTGACCAAAGATCTATATCTATAGCCATAAGAAAAAGCTTCATCCTAAGTTTCCACTGAATAAACGACTCACCATCAAAAAGTGGAGGCCTTTGGCTCGACATACCTTCTTGCTCGGTTTTGAGATTTGTGGATGCCATCTCACTGAATCGTTGGATTCCTTGAAGTGAGTGTTCCTGCGCTCTGATACCACTTGTAGGATCTGCAAGGCACCACTAAAAGGGGGGGGGGGTTGAATAGATGGTGCGGAAATTGTGGTTTTTGAAATTTCTTTAAACTTGAACAATTCAAGTTCTGAAAACAGATTCTGTTTTCAGAACTAGTTTTAAAACGTTTTTAAAACCAGGTTAGAGGTCTCCAAAAATTATGAAATTTTGAGAGAACTTAGCCTCAGATGTTATGAGGGTCCCCTAAAAATTTCAAATTAAAATTCAACCTTTAACCCCTTCAAAAACCGTTGGTAATCAGATTGTGCAAATCTGCCAAAAATGGTAGATGGTTTTGAAAAATTAATTCCTATTTGTGTGAACGTCAAAATGCTCTGAAAATTTGACCACTAACTCCTTATATACTATATTTAAATGGGTTGAAACAGTTTTTGAAAATTATTTTTGAAAGTAGGTCAACTACAATCAAAGTCTCAACCTTTGCAAGTCTGAAAATCAGACTGCACTAGTCTCAGAACTTTTGATGTTTGATTGACTTATACTTATCCAAAAGGGTTGAAACTTGTGCCAAATTAACCCTAAAACGTGTGGATATATTTCTGGAAATTTTCGTGATTTTTGAAATTTGTTAACTATTTTTACGAATGCGAACAAGAAGGATAATCAGTGCAGTAACTGAAAAGTAAATGCAGAAAGTAAATGGCACCAAGAATTTTATACTGGTTCGGTTATAAACAACCTACTCCAGTCTTCAAGGAACACCTTCCTTGGTTCACACTAATCACACACACGCAGTACACCTTACCACAGGGTTGATAGAGTTACACCTAACTCCAACCCTTTACAAACCTTGTATTGCAAGTACAATTCTCACGAACACCACCACCTTGCTAGAGTGAAGATTGATCACACCTTGATCAATCTTTTACAAAGATATATGAATGGTGGTTTATCTCAAGCCTATTCAAGATTGAAAGATATGAAAACAATAGGCTTTACAAGAAGAGAGAAAGAAAGAAGATGTAGGAGAAGGAGAGCTAGGCTTTTTGATCTCTTGGAATTGCAATGCTTGTTGTTGTTTTGTTTGCTCTTATCTCTTTCTTTTTAACATGTCCAGGCCGTCCCCCTTGAGTATGTTCTCCCTCTTGAAAATTATCTTTTAAGTCCTTGAGAGAGTGTAAGACATCATTGTGACAAGGCCTTGCTTACTTGGCATCTTCTTATTGGATGATCATTTAGTCTTCGCTTACTTGGCACCTCCTTATTGGTTCAACATTGTCATCATGATGACATGGAAAAAATCTGAGATATACACTTTACCATGTGCCAAAAATCAATCATAAAATCATTCCATAAATCAAGAGATACATCATAAATTTCAAGACAAATAAATTCTTCCATATCAAGTGAAAAAATCGGCCATAATAGCACTCTTGCCATGCTGAAAATTCAGCATGTACATCATGGGGATAAAGTTCAAATCATTACCATTTTTCTTTGAATTTTCATCATAAAAATGAATCAACAACTTATGGTAGGTATTGCTACCAATTAAGAAATGAACTTAGACACAAATAAGCTTAAGAATTCGGCCACACCATGTCTTCACACATGCTGAAAAATTTCAGCATGTGTGATATGTAGAATATCACACTTTATTATTTTACATAATATTCAAATCATTTCCATAACATCCTCAATTAATCCTCATGATTCAAGACACAAAATATCTGCATTTTTATCTAAAAATTTCGGCCATAATACAGCATACATGCTGAATTTTCAGCATGTGTCATATATGTGACATAGTTTGAAATGTTACCTTTTGTAGCTCCTTCCTTTAGGTCACCAACTTTGTTTAATTGATTCTTGACCAATCAATATGCCAACATGGCTCCACATATGCTCCAAATCAGCTGTTATAGGCGTTGGTAATGTGTTTGACATGTGCTGAATTTTATCTTTGCTAACTTTATAAAATAGTGCACATTTAATAATACACACATGTAATATTCCAATCAGCCCTTAATTTAATTTTCTAGAACACTTTAAGATGTATATCATATGTAAAAAGTGTCTAGATACGTGTCACATGATGTACAAGAAAAACGTTCCATGTTATGTGCGTAGAAAACCGAATTTTCGATATTTATCGATTACCCGATTTTTCTCTAATTTAAATTCCAACTTTTGCACATGTCATATATATTATGTTATACATAATATATATAATATATACATTAAATCTCAGCACTTGGCTGGTTTAAAGTGGTACCATTAGCATGTTACAAAATTAAACTTGGAATCTTCACATTTTGGCCTTAATGTGGAGTAATTTGTGTGTGCCAACATGGAAAGTATTTTTGGCTGAACATATGGTCATGTGCACGAAATTATTTATGATTTTTGAAGCATAGGGGCTGGCCATTTATTTATGGCAAGTACGTGACACGTTGGCGAAGTTTCGGTATTCGCCCGATACGACAAATTTCGGTTTAGAACCTTTTATCGTGTCGTATTTAATTTGTCATCACCATATCTTATATCATATGATATAAGACCTGAATATACTCATAAATATGAGTTAAGTATAGTGGTGTGACGTTAACGTACGTACGTAAAATACATAACGTGTCGGTAGTACGTTGGAATACATGTGTATGTGCCTTTATTTAAAAATTCTGAAAATATATGTGATATATATGTGTATATGCGTGTGCATTAAAGGATGGGGAGGAGGATAAGACTTTCCTTCCTTAGCCTTGTTGCCTTTGTGCCTTTTTCAAATGTAGCTTCCTTTAATGAACTACTTAGTTTATTAAACTAAGTACTTCACTTAATGAACTAGTTTAGTTCATTAATGGTGGCACCTGAAAATAGTATAAACACAACAAATGTTTGCCATATGATGTAAGCTTTAATGCTTCATGGCTCGTTAGTACGGCAACATAATATATCAGCTAAATAAGGCAAGTAATGGCTAGCTATCATGCATTCATGTACACGTATATATATATTGTGCACGTTTATATATATATATATATATATATATATATATAGACACACATTTAAGTCACTTATTTTGAAATCACTCAAACCCCCTTATCTCTACAGTAGTCATCCAAACCACTTAATACTTTTTGAAAATTCCTACAGAATTTTTTCAGCTTTATGATAAGAGTGTAAGTGGTCCAATCACATTTCTTGAAGATGCCAACTAAGGAAGGTGGTGAGGTGGTCATCCAATCAATTGAAAAAAAGTAAGATATATGACATTAAAAGTGACATGTGGCATCCTAATCTACAAGGGACTACTCACGCCTATAAATAGGAGTGAAGTTGAAGAAGAAAGACTATAACAATCATCAAGAACAACACTTGGAGCACTCTTCTTTCTTGTTTCTTCTTTTTATCCTATCTTATTCTTCACATTAGCAGCTGAAGGTGTATTATCTAAAGTTGTTATTGTGCCACATTTAAACCTCTTGTACTTATAGAAGTTGTAATTGATTGGTCATTCTATAAGACTAAATTAATAGGTGGTGAGGTGAATACATTCTTGTGTTGTGAAGTGCTGTTGTTACACCCCGACTCTTGTTACGTACGAAAAAATATTTATATCGTCGTACCGTACTTAGTATAGTATGTGTGCTATGTGTGCCTTAAATAAAAATTTAAGACTTGCCTAAGTAACCTATATGTGTAGGAATGATTAAATAAGAATATAAAATAAGACACAACCTTTATTTGGAATTAAATTAAACAAAAGAATATAGGAAATAGAAAATGAGACGGACAAAAGTTTTGACCCATTCTATCCACCAAGTAACCTCTAGGCCGCCCCTACCCTACACAAGTGGAAAAATATTTTGTATTCTTCTTCCATTATTAGTTAGTCTTCTTATACAAATAAGAAAAATTACAAGTGGAAAAATTCTACCCACTTTCTTCCCACTAATTCTCATATTCTTCCAAAATACCCCCCACTTCACCCCCTCACCCCATTTGACCACCCATTACATGCCAAGGGCCAAGTGTCTTTCATTTTTACTACATTTCTTGTTTTAATACTTACACACTCCTCTTCCGTCCAACCATAATCCATTCAAGCCTTACCCCATCTTACAACATTCACATTTTCCCTACTTCCAATTCAAGACAAGATGGAAAATAAAATCTCCCCACCCTTTATCATGAAAATTCGGCCAATAGAGGAAGTAGAAGACAAACATAATTCTTACACCATTATACCCCCAAGAAATGGCAATTCATGCAATCTTATAATATCATCATTGCCTCTCTTCCCAACCCAAGGCATCATGAAGACTCTTATTCCCTCCACTACTCCATAATCTCGGCCATAAGAAGGAAAGAAAGGACAAGACACTTCATTCACTCCACTCTTCATTTCACCAAGTTTCTCCAAGAGAAAAATCCTCTTCCTTCTCTCTAACCTCTCCCTCTCACATAAAGCAAAGATTCTCTTCCTCACTCACCCCTCCCAACTCGTGAACACCTTCAAGCAAGAAGAAGAAAACTTCTTTAAATTTCAAGTGAAGGACTAAGATTCCAAGTGTAGGAATCATCAAGGTAAGAATCATACCCTCCTTTCTAAACACCTTTCCCTTCATCCATCTTCCCAAAAGACTCAAACTTCTCCTCCTTTAGGCACCTAGGCCATGAGTTATACCAAGAAGAAGGAGAAGTTCCTCAGTTGGAAAAGTAAAAAAACTTCAAGGACTTCAAAGGTAAGCTTTCTTAAGAATTGATTTTAGAACTTTCTTAGTATCCTTTCCTTTAAAAATGACCAATCTTTCCTTCATTTTGGCCACCTAGGCCTTGGGGTACCCAAGCAAGAGGAAGGAAGAAATCTTCCATTTTAAAGTTTAAGACTAAAAAAAGGCAAGTATTCTTCTTAGTTTCTTCATACATGTTAAAAAATATGTCATATATGTTCATCTACAAACATGGATCATGCATGCATTACATTCAAGAAACATTTTGTAGCGCCCCGACCCGGACAGCGGAATCCGAACCGGTGCACCCGTCGTAGCTTACAGAGAAGACTACAAGACGTCTCATCTCTCGAATACACATCATCACTGACGTAAGAGAAATAAGTGCGGAAACATGTATCTAATAAATCTCCACCATCAATTCAATACACCAAATGATAATAACATCTCTAAGGGTAGTCACAGTAATAACGAACTAATCCTCAAGTGTATGAAAGAACTGAAATAAATAACAACTGTGTCATCTAGCTCCCAACATGTCTCTATATATCCCATTCAGCCCACTCGCCATCGTCTTCTATGAATATCATGTCGTAGCTAGGCTCATCTGCAATCACAAAGGTAGTACCCTTAGCGAAAAACGCTAGCAAGTAACCCGCTTATAAGACATACGGGATCAATCCATGGCAAGACATGAGTAATATATAATTCAAGGGAATTGTGGGGCACATGTCTTGTAAACATTCAAATATATAAGCGAGTAACGTAATAAAGCAAGTACTGCAATTTACGCGCAAATAACACTTCATTGGCAATCAAATACCACTCACATTCATACCACCTTGACTCTCGTGATGCATGTCAAAATATGCACTACACTACACATTCACATATGCATGAACACTTTCCCTTTTAAAACAGTGCAATGCATGTCATAATGTCCGGTCACATCACATAACTTTATACCCTGTAACGCGCCCCGGCTTATATTTCCATCCCGGTTTATGTTACAGCCAACTTTATACCCTGTAATGCACCTCGGCTTATATTTCCATCCCGATTAGCATTACAGACAACTTTATACCCTGTAACGCGCCCCGGCTTATATTTCCATCCCGAATTACGTTACAGTCTTTTGTGCCCTGCAATGCACCCCGGCTTAAATTTCCATCCCGGTTAACATTGCAGGTCACCTTCGCAAATCTGTGCCGAAGCACCTCTCTTTTCAAATCAATATGCAAATGCAAGTGCCATGATGCAAGACTCCTCGTTTCAATCACATATCTCATTCCCATATGCAGTTCACGTTCACATGCGCAAGTACAAGTAACACACAAGACTTCTCTAGCTTACACATCAAAGTTTATGCTTCAACTAGGTCATCAACACTTAGTCTTGCTACTAAACTTCACACACTCTTGCGAGTACTCCTATCTTTCTTTTGAAGAACACTATAACACCTCGTACGCTCATTTCCTAACCCTCCTAGGTCATCCACGTTGAACTCCGATTCGGATACCCTTCAAATTCTCGAAACTTGATTCACCATCTTAAGTCATGTTCCCAAGACTTAGACTAGTCATAATCAGGTCCTAAGAAGTCCCTAAGGTCACCCAAAGGATCCCCTAGCTTCCCTCTTTCTTCCCTTACTTTCCCACAAAACTAGTTGACGTCATACCCTGACGTCGATCGATCTACGTACGTCATACCCTGACGTCGATCGATCGACGTCCATCTGAGGCACGTCGATCTCTCACTCAACCTACATCATACCCTCACGTCATACCCTCACGTCATACCCTCACGTACTACACGTCATACCCTCACGTCATACCCTCACTTACTACACGTCATACCCTCACTTACTACACATCATACCCTCACTTACTACACGTCATACCCTCACCCTGAACTACGTCGATCGATCGACGTGCATCTGAGGCACGTCGATCTCTCACTCCTTCCACGTCGATCGATCGACGTGCATCTGAAGCACGTCGATCTCTCGCCTGCTATACGTCGATCGATCGACGTCATAATTTCTCAGAATCTTCATCCTGCGATTTTTGCAGAATCTGCAGATCTATATCCCCTTCGTTTTCCAACTCTCTTCCCATCATTCCAAGCCTAATCTTCCCTATCAATCCATTCTTAATCTTCTCGAACCAGATCCTTCACACGCACGTCAACGATTCAATCCTAAAACTCGAATCTTTCATCAAATCAACCCCAAAAACCTAACCTTTTCACTCATCCCTCCCTTCAACCGCCATCATCAAGCAAGTGGGATTCAAGGGATAGGGATTCACATGATCACACATAAACCATGAACAACAAACAAGATTTCAACATATAATGGCCAAATCGTCAACACCAAACACATAAATCGTATACAAATAATCACGGAAAGAAACTACTGCATGGTGATCCATTTAATATCAAAAGTAGGCCTTTTTCTTTCGCAAAACGTAAGAACTTATAAGTAGATTACTTGCCTTGGATAACACGAAGAAGAATTGAAGAACGGAGGGAGAACGGATTGCGAATCTTGAAAGTTCTTCGCCTAGGGTTTCCAAGAGTGGCGCCTATAGGGAGAGGGAAGGCTGACGTCGACTTCTGTGAGGAAAAATGGAGAAACTGACGTTTAGTCAGTTTTTATATGGAAAGGGGAAAGTTTGGAGTTTCTAAATTTTAACCTATTTTCTTAATTATCTTAAAGGATAATCTCTATTATTCAATTCTTAATTAAATAGTAATTAATTCTAAAATTTAATACTCTCAATTAATTCTAATTAATTCTATTACTTAATTCATAATTCATTTCTGTTGACCATCATTAACCTCATTTAATTTCCTTCATTATCATTTAATTATTCTACGGAGGGTGCGGGGCATCACATTCCACCCCCCTTACAAAAAGTTTCGTCCTCGAAACTGGCATACCTTATTGGAAGATGTGTGGATACAGCTCTTTCATTTGCTCCTCAAGCTCCCACGTGGCTTCACGCTCCGTATGGTTACTCCACTGAACTTTGACATACGGAATGACGCGTCGGCGTAGGACTTGATCTTTTCTATCCACAATCTTTATTGGATGCTCTTCATAGGTGACATCCTCTTTCACATCCAAGGGTTGAGCTTGAAGGACATGGCTCGGGTCTGGTACGTATTTCCTTAGTTGGGACACATGAAATACGTTGTGGACTTGTGACAAATTCGGAGGTAAGGCGAGTCTGTATGCTCTTTCACCAACTTTACCAAGAACTTCGTAAGGGCCAATATATCTAGGGTTTAACTTGCCCTTCATTCCGAATCTTGCGACTCCTTTGGTTGGTGAAACTCGTAAATAGACCTTTTCACCTTCCTCAAACTCCAATGGTCGCCTCTTTGTATCGGCCCAACTCTTACTACGATCTTGAGCCACCTTCAGTTTCTCTCTTATCACTTTGACCTTTTCAACTGTTTGTTCAACCAACTCGGGTGCAGTGATTGTCCTTTCCCCAACTTCGTCCCAACAAACAGGGGACCTGCACTTACGTCCATATAAGGCTTCAAATGGTGCCATACCAATTGCACTGTGATAGCTGTTATTGTATGAAAACTCCATTAGCTTCAACATGCTATCCCAGTTTCCTTTAAAGTCCAAAGCGCATGCTCTTAACATGTCCTCCAAGGTTTGGATGGTTCTCTCGGATTGCCCGTCCGTTTGAGGGTGGTACGCGGTACTCATTCTCAGTTCGGTACCCATTGCCTTCTGGAATGCTCTCCAAAACTTAGAGGTGAACTTGGGATCACGGTCCGACACAATGCTGACTGGGACTCCGTGCAAACTCACAATGCTATCCACGTAGGTGTTGGATAGTTTCTCATAAGAGGTACCGTGTGGCATGGCGATGAAATGGGCTGTCTTCGTCAAGCGGTCTACAATCACCCAGATCATCTCATTTCCATTTCTGGTCTTGGGTAGTCCCATCACAAAGTCCATAGTTACGTGTTCCCATTTCCACTCCGGAATTTCTAGGGGCATCATCAACCCACCAGGTCGTTGATGTTCAGCTTTAACCTGTTGACATACCAAGCATCTCTCCACACACTCTGCTATGCTTTTCTTCATCCCCATCCACCAATAATTCTTTTTAAGGTCCTTATACATCTTCGTGCTGCCGGGATGGATGGATAACCTAGAGTTATGAGCTTCTCGTAACAACTCCTTTCGGAGCTCATCATGGTTAGGTACACACAACCTATTCTGAAACCATAAACTTCTATCTTCTCGCAATTGGAAATCCGTTACTGGTCCCGCAGCTAGTTTGTCACGGATTTCTCTTAGCGCTGCGTCTCCATACTGCGCATCTTTGATCCTGTCCACCAAGTTTGGGCTGATGGATAATGCCGTAAGAACATTCGCCACTGAGTCTACCAATTCAAGGTCAAACTCTTCAATCTCTCTTTCCAATGGAGACTGTCTTGCGTGGCTAGACTTTCTGCTCAATGCGTCCGCCACTCTGTTGGCCTTACCCGGATGGTAATTGATGGTCAGGTCATAATCCTTAAGTAACTCCAACCATCTTCTCTGTCTCATGTTTAACTCCTTCTGCGAGAATAAGTACTTCAAGCTCTTGTGATCAGTAAATACGGCGCACTTTTCTCCGTACAAATAGTGTCTCCAGATCTTAAGAGCATATACCACAGCTGCGAGCTCCAAGTCATGCGTCGGGTAGTCCTGCTCATATGGTTTCAATTGTCTTGCCGCGTATGATATGACTCATTCATTTTGCATCAAGACACAACCTATAAACAGAACGTTAGTTTAAGACTAGCATATGTATATACACTGCATTAATTGTAAGGATGTACATACCTAGTCCTTTCTTGGATGCGTCGCTATAGATCACGAAACCGTCGGTGCCGGAAGGTTGTGCCAACACCGGGGCTGTGGTCAATCTCTTCTTGAGCTCGGTGAAGCTCTGCTCGCATTCAGCAGTCCATTCGAACTTAGTCTTCTTCTGCGTAAGTCGACTCAATGGAACTGCTATTGTTGAGAATCCCTCAACGAACTTCCTATAGTAGCCTACTAAGCCTAGAAAGCTTCTCACTTCAGTCACGTTGGTAGGCCTTGGCCATTCCGTGATGGCTTCTATCTTTTTAGGGTCCACAGAGATCCCATCTTCCGAAATCACGCGACCGAGAAAGGCTACACTTCTTAGCCAAAATTCACACTTGCTGAATTTGGCATAAAGCTGCTGTTGCCTCAGATTTTGTAACACCACTCTTAAGTGTTCAGCATGTGCTTGCTCATCGGGAGAGTATACTAGGATGTCATCAATGAACACCACCACAAATTGATCCAACTGCTCTCGAAATACGGTGTTCATCAAGTCCATAAAGGCCGCTGGGGCATTAGTCAGTCCGAAAGGCATCACTAAGAATTTTAATGCCCGTATCTAGTCCGAAAAGCGGTCTTAGGGATGTCTCCCGCTTTCACAAGCAACTGATGGTACCCTTGACGAAGATCAATCTTTGAGAACCAGCGAGCTCCCTTTAGCTGATCAAATAAATCTTCGATCCTTGGCAGGGGATATTTATTCTTTATGGTGATCTTATTCAACTCGCGGTAATCAATACACAACCGCATGCTGCCATCTTTCTTCTTCACAAATAATACAGGAGCTCCCTAAGGTGATACACTAGGGCGAATCAACTTCTTGTCCAGCAACTCATGAAGTTGTCCTTTAAGTTCCTTAAGTTCAGCCGGAGCCATTCTGTAGGGTGCCTTAGATATAGGCTCGGCTCCTGTTATCAAATTGATCTCAAACTCCACTTCTCTCGATGGCGGAACTCCCGGCAAATCATCCGGAAATACATCCCTGAACTCATTGATCACCGGAATCTGATCCATAGAGGGAACCTCCTGCTTCGCATCTAATGCATACACCATATATCCCTCTGCTCCCTTCTGTAAGGCTTTAAAGGCCTTAATCGCTGTTAAGTATACCTTCCTTGGAGCTTTGGTCAGCTTGACATTTCCTTGTATCGTGATGTCATTCATCTCAGGGTCCTTGAGGGTCACTTGCTTAAGTTTACAGTCAATATTGGCATGATTCTTGGTCAGCCAATCCATGCCAATATTACATCGAAGTCCTTCATTGGAATTGGGATTAAAGTCACCGAGAATATCTTTCCATCCAATTCCAAGTCACAATCTTTGTACTGGTGGTGAGAAACCAGTACTTGCTCGCCTGCTGCCTGCACCCTAAATGGGTTCTCAAGCCATTCGGGTAAACAGTCGAGCCCTTTGGCGAATCGCTTGAGATGAAGGAGTGGCTAGCTCCACTATCAAATAACACGTTGGCAGGTACTTTATTAACTAGGATCACACCTAAACATGAAAGGGTAGCACATAAAGACTTCACATAAAACACATTTTATCATCAACTTAAAAGACTAAAATTCAACTTAAGCTACTATTATTGAACTTAAGTCGTACCTGTCACAACATTAGCGTCCTCCTGGACTTCAACGTCCGTCATGGCGTGGACTCTGGCATTATGCCTGCCTTTCTGCTGTTGGGCTGGTCCTGCTCCGGCTTGAGGTTTAGGATTCCATTCAGGACAGTTCCTGATCCTATGGCCTGACTTTCCACATCTGAAGCACGCACCTGTTATTTTCCAACATTCGCCCACGTGTCTTTTATGGCAGTGTGGGCATTCTGCAGGTGCTTGGCGATCAGGTTGATTTGGCTGCGGTGTCCTTTGAACTGGTCCCGCTTGTCCCTTTCTGGGAATCTTGACCCAACGTCCGGGTCTACCTCCACCTTGCTCTACTCTCGGCCTCTTGCTCGATTCTTCACGAGCCTCTCTTGGTTGTGATCTGCGCATGTCACTCTCCACTCGGTAACATGCGTCCAGCATCTCCTCAAACGTTTTCAGACTCGACCCCGCTATTGCAGTCCGTATGCGGGGGTCCAACCCTTCTTCAAATTTCAGCATTTTCATTCTGTTGTTTTCCAAAACCATGGGTGTGAATTTGCCCAATGCATGGAACCTATCCGCATAGTCTGAAACAGTCATCCTTCCTTGTTCAAATTTGTCGAACTGCCTCATCTTCTCCAGAATGGCAGTCTCGGGCACGTAGTAGTCTTTGTAGGCCTTCACAAACTGACTCCACTGGATAGGAGGGGTCATCTTAGGCAGGATGCCGCTCCACCAGGCATTAGCTCGGCCAATCAGTAGGGGTGTGGCTACATCCACCTTTAGATCTTCAGGCACTTGCACAAGCCTGAAACATTTTTCCACTTCGTCTAGCCAGAACCCAGCCACCTCTGGGTCAGTGGTCCCTTCAAAGTTTGGGGCATGCATCTTGCGCATTTCCCCGATATAGTATCTGATGCCTTGCTGGGGAGGTGGTGGAGGAGGTTGTTGTGGTTGTTGCTGCTGCTGAGCAACCCCTTGCGCTATCACTGTGATAGCGTCTATCAATGCTTGTGGGACTAGGACTGGTGGTGGTGGTGGTGGAGGGTTGTTGTCCCCGTTGCCACCGTTCCCTTGATTGTCACGTCTAGGAGGCATTTTCTGCAATGTCACGCTTATTAGTATCTAGCAGTTCAGAAATAAATCAGTGCTTGGGATCCATAATGTCATACAAGGCGGAATTCATAGATTTAAAATAACTACAATTATTGATTACACTTAATCGTGCTCGTACACACACCCATCCCAATCAAACTTAAATCTAGGATTGCATACTTAGACTTAAAGATCCACTTAAGGTGAAAATCATAACCTAAGACTCTACATGTCATAACCTAGGTCTCCGAGGTAGATCTGAAGTCTAGGCTCTGATACCACCTGTAGCGCCCCGACCCGGACAGCGGAATCCGAACCGGTGCACCCGTCGTAGCTTACAGAGAAGACTACAAGACGTCTCATCTCTCGAATACACATCATCACTGACGTAAGAGAAATAAGTGCGGAAGCATGTATCTAATAAATCTCCACCATCAATTCAATACACCAAATGATAATAACATCTCTAAGGGTAGTCACAGTAATAACGAACTAATCCTCAAGTGTATGAAAGAACTGAAATAAATAACAACTGTGTCATCTAGCTCCCAACATGTCTCTATATATCCCATTCAGCCCACTCGCCATCGTCTTCTATGAATATCATGTCGTAGCTAGGCTCATCTGCAATCACAAAGGTAGTACCCTTAGCGAAAAACGCTAGCAAGTAACCCGCTTATAAGACATACGGGATCAATCCATGGCAAGACATGAGTAATATATAATTCAAGGGAATCGTGGGGCACATGTCTTGTAAACTTTCAAATATATAAGCGAGTAACGTAATAAAGCAAGTACTGCAATTTACGCGCAAATAACACTTCATTGGCAATCAAATACCACTCACATTCATACCACATTGACTCTCGTGATGCATGTCAAAATATGCACTACACTACACATTCACATATGCATGAACACTTTCCCTTTTAAAACAGTGCAATTCATGTCATAATGTCCGGTCACATCACATAACTTTATACCCTGTAATGCGCCCCGGCTTATATTTCCATCCCGGTTTACGTTACAGCCAACTTTATACCCTGTAATGCACCTCGGCTTATATTTCCATCCCGATTAGCATTACAGACAACTTTATACCCTGTAACGCGCCCCGGCTTATATTTCCATCCCGGTTTACGTTACAGTCTTTTGTGCCCTGCAATGTACCCCGGCTTAAATTTCCATCCCGATTAACATTGCAGGTCACCTTTGCAAATCTGTGCCGAAGCACCTCTCTTTTCAAATCAATATGCAAATGCAAGTGCCATGATGCAAGACTCCTCGTTTCAATCACATATCTCATTCCCATATGCAGTTCACGTTCACATGCGCAAGTACAAGTAACACACAAGACTTCTCTAGCTTACACATCAAAGTTTATGCTTCAACTAGGTCATCAACACTTAGTCTTGCTACTAAACTTCACACACTCTTGCGAGTACTCCTATCTTTCTTTCGAAGAACACTATAACACCTCGTACGCTCATTTCCTAACCCTTCTAGGTCATCCACGTTGAACTCCGATTCGGATACCCTTCAAATTCTCGAAACTTGATTCACCATCTTAAGTCATGTTCCCAAGACTTAGACTAGTCATAATCAGGTCCTAAGAAGTCCCTAAGGTCACCCAAAGGATCCCCTAGCTTCCCTCTTTCTTCCCTTACTTTCCCACAAAACTGGTTGACGTCATACCCTAACGTCGATCGATCTACGTACGTCATACCCTGACGTCGATCGATCGACGTCCATCTGAGGCACGTCGATCTCTCACTCAACCTACGTCATACCCTCACGTCATACCCTCACGTCATACCCTCACGTACTACACGTCATACCCTCACGTCATACCCTCACTTACTACACGTCATACCCTCACTTACTACACATCATACCCTCACTTACTACACGTCATACCCTCACCCTGAACTACGTCGATCGATCGACGTGCATCTGAGGCACGTCGATCTCTCACTCCTTCCACGTCGATCGATCGACGTGCATCTGAAGCACGTCGATCTCTCGCCTGCTATACGTCGATCGATCGACGTCATAATTTCTCAGAATCTTCATCCTGCGATTTTTGCAGAATCTGCAGATCTATATCCCCTTCGTTTTCCAACTCTCTTCCCATCATTCCAAGCCTAATCTTCCCTATCAATCCATTCTTAATCTTCTCGAACCAGATCCTTCACACGCACGTCAACGATTCAATCCTAAAACTCGAATCTTTCATCAAATCAACCCCAAAAACCTAACCTTTTCACTCATCCCTCCCTTCAACCGCCATCATCAAGCAAGTGGGATTCAAGGGATAGGGATTCACATGATCACACATAAACCATGAACAACAAACAAGATTTCAACATATAATGGCCAAATCGTCAACACCAAACACATAAATCGTATACAAATAATCACGGAAAGAAACTACTGCATGGTGATCCATTTAATATCAAAAGTAGGCCTTTTTCTTTCGCAAAACGTAAGAACTTATAAGTAGATTACTTGCCTTGGATAACACGAAGAAGAATTGAAGAACGGAGGGAGAACGGATTGCGAATCTTGAAAGTTCTTCGCCTAGGGTTTCCAAGAGTGGCGCCTATAGGGAGAGGGAAGGCTGACGTCGACTTCTGTGAGGAAAAATGGAGAAACTGACGTTCAGTCAGTTTTTATATGGAAAGGAAAAAGTTTGGAGTTTCTAAATTTTATCCTATTTTCTTAATTATCTTAAAGGATAATTTCTATTATTCAATTCTTAATTAAATAGTAATTAATTCTAAAATTTAATCCTCTCAATTAATTCTAATTAATTCTATTACTTAATTCATAATTCATTTCTGTTGACCATCATTAACCTCATTTAATTTCCTTCATTATCATTTAATTATTCTACGGAGGGTGCGGGGCATCACACTTTTCTCCTATGGACATGTAAAAAGTGTTTTTGCATGCTTCATATGTGAATATTTGTGTATGATTCTTGATTATGTGCTTACTTATGTCTATGATGATATGACAAAATGTCATGCATGTGATGCTTAGGCCTCATATGAATATGCATGTCACATGTAGTAGAAATGAGAGCATGCATGTCTCATTTTATGAAAAGTGTTGGTTGCATGTTACACTTTCTTGAAAAAGTGTACTAAGAACCATACTTTGCATCACTTTCTTATGTGTTTTCATGATGGTTATCACATATGTGTTTCTTGATGGTTTTATGCATGTTGATGGTCTTGTTTTAGCATGATTGTGATGCATCATAATCTATGCTATAGTGCTTGGCCACAAAAGATGTTTCTTTGATGATCATCATGCCATTCTCATTCATAATAATCCATAAGTGGGCTATTTTGGCTGCCACTTTAAGCATGCATCATCACCATCATTTCGATATACAATCTTGATGATCATGGCCTAAGGATGTATGCTTTTTATGGTTTCCATCATTGTATGTATTTTCATGTAAATTTCATCATGATCATCATTATGATCATGTCTCTTAAGCTCATATTTATGATGGAAATTAACATGCATGTGTTCAAACATGTTAGCATCAAAGTGTAACACATGATTGTGAGGAAAAGTGTGTATATCAAGCATGATAGGTTCTTATGTCACCACATCAAGTTGCATGTTCATAATCATAATATGTTGAAGTGTTAAATGGTGAAAGTTGTGTGGGATGGTGTCCACACCTCTCATCCATACACACATATAATTACCAAAAGAGTTGTCTTCATATCTACATGCACACATGTACATGTAATATGTTTTAAATGATGAAAAATGTGTTATATGGCCAATGTATAATTTCACCTAATTGTGGGCATATGTGTACCAATGAAGTCATTTTGAAATTTTCTTGAGTATATGTATGCAAAGAATATGTATATAGATGTTATATGGATTGCTAAATAAATGAAGTGTTGAACAAGTAAAGGAAATGATATTGTGTGACAAGGCCAAAAAGTGGGCTGTTTTTGGGTCCTAAAACCGAGAGACGTTAGGAGAGACAAAATTGGTATTTCACTTAAGTTTATGATAGAAAATATGAGTTGAATGATGGACATTAAGTGCTGAAATTGTTAGATGGTCAAGTGAGCCCAAAACCGAGCGTGCATGCATGCATAAACGAATCGAAGTTTTGAAACAAAGCGATTTTATCACGCGATATATTTTTACGAAATGTTTTACCACATGAAATGTTTTAAAAGCGATTTTACGTGTAATGAATCGTACCACGAGATGAATGATTCCAAACGACTTTTATACGATATGTTTTATGACGTAATTATAAGATATGTTATGATATTGGTGCAACGGCCTGTCATCGGGTCCTGGGGAAGGATGTCAGGGGCATATGTTTTACATTATGACTGAATGTAACACCTTGTCTGAGACACGGGATCTCTGCCATAACGCGTCACCGTTTCTGCTCTCTTCAAATCATTCACAATTGATCGTATAAATGAAAATTTTTCATATGTTTTCAGAATATTTCATGTCTATCAATGAAATGATGTATGTTCTTAGGAAAACTTCATATAGAGTGACCGTTAATCAATTGTGTAGCCTTACTACCCTTTAAGAGATGTAGGGTGCTACTATATTTTAATTTGGTAAATGACAAACTATATAGTACTCTCTCCTTCTCAACGAAAAAAATGTATATATCAAACTTATACACAGGTTAATAAAACATTAATTTAATGCTGGTACTTCCTAATTCGTCATTAAAACCTCTAGTTTTACAATTTTCATGAGGATATATTAGTAATTTAAACAAAGTTCTTTTACCATTTATAGAACATGGATAAATATTTTAGGATGATCAAAAATATAAATATGGACACTCTTTTTGGGACAAATATAAACGTGGACAGTCTTTTTGGAACGAAGGGGTAATTATTTATTAATTCATGAAATGAAAACAAGACGTAATATCCCAAAAAAATATTTTGAAAGAAAATTGTAAAAACAAAAAATTACCCAATTAATTAATTAGGCTACCTTATATGCGGGGAAATGAAAATGAATAAGAAAAAGAAAAGAGAAAACCAAAAATCGTCTCTCTCCCTGAAACTTACAAGTTGTCTCCAGAACTGATTTTCGACTATCCGACAGATATATTTCAAATCTCATAGTAGATTTAGAATCATCACATTGGATAAGTGAGTATAATGTAAAAAATCTGTATTTTGAAGGCTGAATTTGTAGATCGAGTGCGTGATCTTATAAAGAAGAAGTTTACTGTTTTTGTAGATCGAATGAGTGATCTAATAAAGAAGAATTTTACTTTTTTGTTTAATATAAGATGTTTCGGTCAGGGAGAGGATGATTTGGCTTATTGTCCACATGGCTTATTGTTGACCGATCTTTATGTTATATTAGTTTGTAAAGACAATAGAAAGAAAAATGAGGGTGAATTGAAGTTTAAATAAGTAAGAATAGCTTCACATATGACATGGATCGATCTGTCTCAGTTGGATCAATCAATGTGGCTGAAAAATGAAGCTGAATATTTTGCCAGACCTCGATCGATCACATCGATCGATTGAGATGACATAGATCGATACTTCGATCGATCGATGTAACATGGTGCAGAGTTTGAGTACACTGTCCAACATAGATCGGATCAATCGATGTCACTTCGATCGATCTATACCATTAACCATATAAGGATAAAGGTGCAATTCGGTAGTTGCTGCCTCTTCCCTACCGAATTGCACTTTTATCCTTATATGGTTAATGGTATAGATAATATGTATAGTGCATTTTTTTCAAAGTGGCTTAGGTGAAAGTTGGAAAATACTGTGAGACATCGATCGATCGATGTGACTTCGATCGATCACATTGATCGATCGAAGTGGCCAACATGTGTGACTTTTAATCTAAAGTTACAACTTATGCACCAAGAGACATGTCCAACCACCTATGAACAGTTTCAAATGTCTGACATGTTGTTCAAGGGTTTATAAAAAGGCTCTTTTAACACGTTTCAAGACATATTAATCTCAAGTTTAATCTTGCATTTCAAGTTCTTCTTCGTATTTAATACATTCTCAATTTGAAAGTTCATTTGGGTTTCTTTCTTATTGATGAGATAAGAAACCATTGGCTTGTTGTAGGAGAAAATTTGTCTGAAAACCAGTAGCAACTAGTGGAGGCAAATATTCTTTACGAAAAGTGTGTCTACACGCTTCAAGTCATCACTCTACTACTTCTACTCTCCTTCACTCAGTTCATATATCTAACAATCGTAAGGAATATTTGACAATATATTCAAAGGATTTTCTGAGTCAAGAGAGCATGAAATTAGAGTGATTTGATGGCTCCAACTTCCTGCAGTGGAAGGACAAGATGATGTTCTTGTTGACTGCATTGCAAATTGGGTATTGTTTAGACCCAAAACTGAAAGAATTGCAAACCCCAGGAGAGGATGAGACTGAGGAGGTGAAAGCAGCCTGGAGGAAAAGACAAGAGGATAAAGTGATGTGTTGGGGGCACATCCTCAACAACATGCTGGGTCGTATTTAAGATCTGTTCATAGCTACATCATCACCAAAGAAGATATGGAATGCCTTGGAGTTCAAATACAAACGAGAAACAAGGCACCAAACAAATTTCAGGTGATAATGTATTTTAATTCTAAAATGGTCAAAAATATTTCAATTATAGACCATGTGTATGAGTTGCAGGTCATTGTCTCCAAATTCAAAGAGTTGGGTGTGGAAGTTTCTGAGTTATTGCAAGTAGAAGGGGTAATTGCAAAGCTTACCCCTAGTTGGAATGACTACGGGAAAAAATTACTGCACTCATCCGAGTCCTTTTTCCTTGAGCAAATTCAGAAACATTTGTGCATAGAAGAAGAGACTAGAAGTCTTGTCAAAAGGCATGTTTCTGATGATGCACTAAGAGTGCATTATATCAAAGGAAAACCAGGGAGTTGGACTGGATACAAAAGAAAGAACTCCAAAACATCTGAATCCACAGACAAGACAGAAAATTCCAAGAAAGCAAAGAGATGTTATAATTGTGACAAAAAAGGACACTTGAAGAAAGACTGTTGGTTTAGAAAGAAACAAAAACATGATGGTGGTTCCCAGCATACTAATAATGCTAATATGGTTGATATGGGAACCAACGAATTGGTTACAATGGTCTCCGAGTCGCATGTTGGTATAGTTACTCAATTGCATATGGTTAAGAACAAAATCACAAATGATTGGTGGTTCGATTCCGGTGTAATTGTACACGTTTGGAAAAACAAAGATCTGTTCAAGACCTATCAAGTTGTGGAGAATAATCAACAAGTTCTCATGGAAAGCCGCAGCGCCACAAAAGTCTTAGGTAAAGGTAGTGTAAAATTAGACTTTACTTCTAGAAAGAAGTTATTACTTGTCAACGTTCTACATGTACCTGAGATTTCAAAGATTCTCGTTTCCGCTAACTTAGTATGTAAAAACGCGTTCAAGATTGTGATGAAGGGGGGCAAAATTATAATGTCCAAAAATGGGATCTTTGTAGGCAAGAGTTATTCTTGCGACGGGGTGTTTAAATTGAGCACAAATAAAAATCATGCAGCTTGTTCTTACTCTGTTGATTCTTCTTTTTCATTGTAGAATGATAGACTTACGCATGTATATAGTGCAACAATTAAATTTATGTCTAAGCATGCCTTACTTTCTTGTAAAGATGAAAATAAAAGAAAATGTGAGATATACACACAAGCGAAATGACAAAGAAACCATTTCAAAAAGTTGACAGAAAGTCAGAACTCTTAGAACTTGTTCATTCGGATATTTGTGAATTAAATGGTGTTTTGACCCGAGGAGGAAATGGATATTTCATAACTTTCATTGATGATGCCTCCAGATATACATATGTATATTGCTAAGGCACAAAGATGAAGCTTTTGACATGTTCAAAGTCTACAAAATGGAAGTTGAAAACCAGTCAGGATTGAAAATAAAAGTTCTTATAAGTGATCGTGGTGGTGAATACTTCCCTCTTGAATTTAATCAACTCTGTGAGGAGAATAGTATCATACATCAGAAAATTGCACCTTATACACCCCAACAGAATGGTTTGGCTGAAAGGAAAAATAGAAGTTTAGTTGACATGTTGAATACAATGTTATCAAACTCTGGTTTGCCAAAGAATTTGTGGAGGAGAAGCCTTTTTGACAGCTTGTCATATTCATAATAGAATTCTTTCTAAGAAGTTTAGGTTTCTCCATATGGAATACGGAAAAAATGAAGACCAAATGTAAGTTATCTTAGAGTTTGTGGCTGTCTAGCCTATTATAGAGTTCTGGATCCAAAAAGAACTAAGTTGAGACCAAGAGCTCTCAAATGCATTTTATTGGATATGCTGAAAACTCTAAAGCATATATGATTTTAGACATAGAATCCAATGTGGTTGTTGAATCAATGGATTTTGAGTTTCTCAAAAATAAATTCTTAAGAACATATTCAAATCAAGATTCAACAAGTGAAAATTTGATTGAACCTATAATTGGAGATTTCTCTAATAATCCTTCTATTGTTAAACAAAATCAAAGTTCTCCAACTGAGGTTAGGAGAAGTCAACAAGCTATAAAGGAAAACTATTTCCATCCTGATTTAATTTCTTCACAATCCATTACTTTCTTAGTTGAAGGTAGTAGGACAATGACATTTAATCAAATACCAATTTTGCTAAGTGTTGGAGATGATCCTAAATCTTTTAAGGAAGCGATGCAATCAAGAGATATATCATTTTGGAATGAAGCAGTTAATGATGAGATGAATTCGCCATTGTCTAACAATACTTGTGTTCTCACTGATTTGCCTCCGAATTCCAAAGCAATTGGATGTAAATGGGTGTTTAGAAGAAAATATAATACGGCTGGTTTAGTTGAAACTTTCAAGGCTAGATTAGTGTCCAAAGGTTTTAGACAAAGAGAATGATAGACTATTTTGATACATATGCTCCGGTTGCAAAAATAACATCCATTAGAGTGTTGATAGCTTTAGCATCCATCAATAATTTGTTTATTCATTAAATGGATGTTAAGACTGCATTTCTCAATGATGATTTAAAGGAAGAAGTCTATATAGAACAACTGGAAGGTTTTGTTCTACTGGGTAATGAGGTCATTGTATGGATTGAAACAATCTCCGAAACAATGGTATGAATAGTTTGACACTACCATTTTGAAAAATAGTTTCAAGCATAATAGTGTTGATAAGTGTGTAGATTCCAAGTTTACGGACAAATATGGTATTATTATTTGTTTGTACGTTGATGACATGTTGATTGTTAGCACTAATATGGAAGAAGTAAATGAAACTAAGAAGTATTTAACTTCACAATTCCAAATGAAAAATTTGGGTGAGGTAGATACTATCTTAGGGATAAAAGTGTTCAAACATAATGGGGATTTTGCTTTTTGTCAATCTCATTATATAAGCAAAGTGTTGAATAAGTTCAAACACTTGGAGATTAAAGAAGAAAACACACCATATGATGCCTCGTACAAATTGACTAGACATACTGGTAGAGCGGCAGCTCAACTTGAGTATGCTAGTGCAATTGGTAATTTAATGTATGCTACATATTGCACTAGATTGGATATTGCCTTTGTGGTGTGCAGATTATCAAGGTATACTAGTAATCCTAGTGCGAACCATTTACTTGAAAAGAACTATGAATTACGGATTGTATTATAATAATTTTCTCTCAGTGTTAGAAGGTTATACTGATGCTAGTTAGATAACTAGTGTTGGTGATAACGAATCTACTACGGGTTGGGTGTTTATTTAGGTGGTGGTGCGGTTTCTTGGGCTTCAAAGAAACAGACATGTATAACACACTCTACCATAGAATCCGAATTCAAAGCATTGGGATATGCGGATAAGGAAGCAGAATGGCTGAGAAATTTACTATTGGAAATAGAGTTGTGGCCACAAGCGATGCCATCATTTCCTTACACTATGATAGCCAAGCAACGATGTCTGGAGCTTATAGTGAAATCTATAACGGAAAATCTAGACTTTTCAGCCTTAGACGTGATTATATAAGGCAACTAATAACGGATGGTGTAATAGCCATTGCATATGTCGAATCCTGCAATAACCTAGCGGGTCCATTGACAAAGAGTCTACCAAAAGACTTGGTAGAAAGTACATCCTTAGGGATGTGATTAAAACATATGGTATAAGTTCACTTGTGATGGAAACCCAACTTTTTTTCTACCATACCACTAGTCAAAGGTTCAATGGGTAACAACAAGTCGCAAAGTGAGGGACTAAAGCACTAAGATTGATCTTTAAAGAATCAAACCGAACTGCATTGATGTTTAAAGAATTGGAATACTAGTTTTAAAGGAGGGTGAGTGTTAAAGCATTCTTAATGAAGGATTAAGAGGAAATATCTTAATCTTCACCTGTATAAACACGGAAAGTGGTGCCGCTTCGACAAGCAAAGATCTTGAAATGTTCATGAATACTAGGGGAAGCACAAGGCTATAAAGTGCGGTTTAAGATAAACTTCTAAGGAGAATGTGGTTTCATTGTATAATATTTCCGGTTCTAGCACATAGGAATCTGATTCAAGTCATTCGTGCTATCTAGATTTTGTTATAACTTTGAAGTATTACACTAATAAGAGGTTTAAATCGAAAGATACTTCTTAGATACCTGAAATGTCATAAATTGCTTTACATACTAAGTGGGGATTGTTATATTAGTTTGTAAAGGTAATGGAAAGAAGAATGAAGGAGGATTGGAGTTTAAATAAGCAAGAATATCTTGACATATGACATAGATCGATCTATGTCTCAGTTGTATTAATCCATGTGATTGAAAAAATGAAGCTGAATATTCTGCCAGACCTCGATCTATTGAAGTGACATAGATCGATACTTCGATCGATTGGTGTACCATGAGTGCAAAATTTGAGTACACTGTCCAACATAGATCGGATCGATCCATGTGACTTCGATCGATCGAAATGGCTTGGGTGAAAGTTGGAGCACACTGTGAGACATCGATCGATCACATCGGTCGATTGAAGTGGCCAACAAGTGTGACTTTTCATATAAAGTTGTAACTTATACACCAAGGGACATGTCCAACCACCTATCGGTTTAGGACGTCTAGCATGTTGTTCAAGAGTCTATAAAAAGGCTCTTTTAACACATTTCAAGACATATTAATCTCAAGTTTAATCTTGCATTTCAAGTTCTTCTTCCTATTCAATACATTCTCAATTTGACAGTTCATTTGAGTTTCTTTCTTATTGATGACATAAGAAACTATTGGCTAGTTGTATCCCAAGAGGAAATTTGTCTAAAAACCGGTAGCAACTAGTGAATGCAAATATTCTTTATGAAAAGTGTATCTACACGCCTCAAGCCATCTCTCTACTACTTCTTCTACTCTCCTTCATTGAGTTCATATATCTAACACTTTACAAATATTTTTGCAAACTTAAAGTAAGGGATAGTTTCCTTCTACTACCTTTTATTGTTTTTCCTGTAGTGCTGGTTAATAGGTGAGTTGATGATTGATTTACATTTTACATGAGTAGATTGATCGATTTGTTGTCAAAAAGGGAAGGAGATTGGGATCAACTTGGTAAATATGCTTTGTGGTTGAAGTGGGTGCTAGGAATTTGTTCTCTACCAAAAATTTGATGATCGCGGTCACGGCTACGGAAGTCAACCACGACATCACAGCTGTCGACTTTCTCACCCCAAAAATAGGGTGTTGTCGGAAGTTGCAGGGTCTAGCGGCTCTTAGAATTTTTTTGCGGTCCAACCGTGGGCACGAATGTCAACCGCCGGACCCAGCAAGGATCCACAGATCACTAAGAACTCTGGTTGAGGTCATTCAAACTGATTTTGAACCTGTTTTAGAGTTTTAAAAAGCCAAGTTATGATTTAGAATTATATTCATGAAGGTAAAAGTAATACTAAGCTAAGAATGTTATAGTAAGTAATACTTTTGATGAGTGATGTTCTTTGTTTTTATGATTGAATGATAAAAGCATGTTAAAAAGAATATTTTAAGCTTCTAAATGATTATATGTTATGCTATATATATGTACAACCTAAGGATGTGTACGTCAATGAATGAACAAATATGTATATACCGTGTTCCTTGTTTTTGACTTATTTGCTATTTGTTGATAAATTGTCTATGATAAGCATGTGTATACTGTCGTAAGGGTAAGGAAAGCATGTGTACGTCTAATGGATTAATGTTTTCAATTGAAGTCCATAAGAGAGATGAATAAAGGTTATGTGATGTTGTTTAATATAAAACATGTCATACTTAGGGTAGGGTCTTTAACATGAAACATCTTATATTGACCAATGAAATTTATAGAAAATTTATAGGCCACTTGTTTTGACCAATCACCCCATTGCTTGCATGTAGATAAAATTTATTTGTCATCATTTTATTGGGTATCAATGACCACAATAAATTTCTGTTAAATAATATGATTAGATCGTAACTACTTCTACTGGGTGTCGTCCTATCACGGCTCATCGAGTAAGTCGAACCACTTGACGTACATAAATTTCCATCCAAACAAAACACAAAACGAACAATATTATATCTTAAACACAATAAGAACACTGTGTTAGAAATTTTCAGAGATCAGCAACAATCTCATCATCAAATTACAACACAACGGGAAACTATATTCAACATATACACATCCACCTATAAATACATATATAGGCATGTATACATATATATATGTATGTATATGTGTGTATATATACACACTATTACAGCATATATATTTCACAAAAGTAGCCTGATTATAGATTTGGCCACAACGGAGAGATCATAAACAGCTTTATTCATATCAGTAAGAGGAGTTATATCTTCTTCAAACCTCTGCTCACAAACTCGAACCTCCAAGGCAGCATCATCCATGGCGGCTTCTGCGAATTTCGGAACCCCTTTTATTAACCCCTCCATGGCCTCAGGGACATCAGCTTTCAAGATTGCGTTATACAAAACTCCGCACTCAAACAAATGGAAATTGTACTCCGGGTTTGAATTCTGGAGCTTCTTGATTTCGTCCAGTGCCAAAGTTGCTTTGACTTTGATCGCATCAACAATCACAAGGGCAAGACCGGAAATGTCTGTAATATCGGCTGTTCGAGAATCGGATTGGAGGGTTGAGAGGCAGAGGTCGTAGTTTGGTGTGTTCTTGCATGTGGTTTCGATTAGATTGATGTTGTTGTTGGTGTTGCCCTTCATTCTTATGATCAAGAAATTGTGTTTGGTGATGGTTTTTTGATGGGAAAGTGAGTGTGTTGGGGGTAAATTTGGAAGGACGAGAAAGAAGGTGATTAGTGCTGTGAAGGAAATTGTTGGAAAGGAAGATTGAAATGGTTGACTCATTGTCAAAGTGCTCAAATTTCAAAGGAAAAGAGTGTGGTAGAGAAGGAAGTAGTCGATACTTCTTATATAGCCAATTTTTGTTAAATCTTATGATAGATTTTGGGTAATCATAAATGTAGACCCTTTTTGAAAATTTTTTTATTCTTGTTATGTTTACGTATTTAATTTCATTTACTGATTTATTGTTTTTTTATCATTAATAAAACAAGAAGGTGTCTCTTTATCTAAAAAAGATATGTATTTATTGTTATTCTACATTTAAGGGCAACTATTAATAGTTCCTTTTTAATCGGCAAAATATACGTGAACTTTTTTTTATCATGATTAATCATCGTTTTATTTTTACTTGCCATTATTTTTCCTTTATCTTGTTAGGCCTGTAGTTTTCTTAAGTGTGATTTATGAACGATACAAAACCTTTTAGTATTCTTTTAGCGGTAGATACCTAATCTATTTTTCATTCTTTTTTTAGGAGGAAAAAAACTGAGTTTCTTATGTAACCAATTACAAGCTCAAACGAGCAAAGGTATTCTACAAGGCTTAGTTTGATGATGTTCTGACTTAAAATATTGTTTGTCATTTTATCTTAGATTCATTGTTCAATCCCGCATATCGTTTGTGACTTCATAATCAACGGCTAGCCTTAGAAACACTGTAGTAAATCAAACTTTTTATTTCAGTCTGAATATAGTTACTTAAATCACTAATCAAATAAAATTAAGTGACAATTTACATGTATGTCAGTGTGTATATGTTAGATAAAATTGAGATGGATGACAAATAAACAACACAAAACGATTGCCGAGACGTGAAGGAAATCACTGTCATTAAAAGCAATTTCGCCTCCACCGGTGAGCAAGGTGAACTACAAGCGAATGATTCCCAGGATTTAACGCCTTTCCTTGTTCGTTTGCTCTACGAGAAAGGGAATGAACTTGCAAATAGAAGTGTATAAAGTAGAGGAAAGAAAGGAGAAAACTTGCTAAAACTTTTCTGCACTAGAGAAAAAAATGCAAGAGAATTTTTCTATATTTGTAAAGTAGACAAGCCTTGTATATATAGGCTTTAGGGTAGAAGAAGACACTGTTTGGACCTTGTTTCAGCAGTTTCCAGACCTTCCAAGTTTGTTGAATAACGTTCACTTTTGAAGGGAGATGATTCTTGGACCAAAAGATGCAACTCAGCATGAAAGGTTCTGTCCGTTGGCACATCGACCGATCGATGTCATCGATCGAAGTAGGACAGAAACCTTCTTCAACCATTCTGTCTACACATCGATCGATCGATGTAGTGTGATGCAAATCTGGAACCTTTCTGTCCAACATAGATCGATCCAAGTATCGATCGATGTCACATCGATCGATCGATGTGATCAATCTATGTTGGACAGAAAGGTTCCACATTTGCATCACACTACATCGATCGATCGATGTCTCATACATAGATAGTTCGATGTCCTCCAGAACACTTCAACTTTATTCCAGCTTTCACTTGGTTCGATCCAACTTATACTTAGATCGATCCAAATGATATTCTTCAAGTTAATAGTGTTCAAATCATCAATCAAACTCCCAAACAATGTTATTTATGTTTTTATATAAGTTTGGAGCACATTAAAAAGTATTTTAACATATTTTTTCCAACAATTCCTCACATGATCCAAACTTATATACAAACATTTCCAAACGTTATTAAACTAACCTCTCTACTTTCTAACGAAGACAATGACACATAATGGACAATGACTTACGTCTTGAATTGCCACTTAGTACGAGAAGAAGTATATAAACGGAAATAAGATGACATAAGTCTTGAATCTTACCTCGCTACTGTTTATATAAACTTACAACTGACACGTCATTGACTAGCTTCAGGCAAGTTCGCGGTGTGGTGCGATATCGGCCAAGCACCCAGTCTCAGGTTTTCATAAGTGCTCTAGTGAGTTGTTCCAAACTCTCATAGGAAGCGGCACCACCTCCACACTTATATAGGTGAACATCATCAAGTGTGTACTGCGCATACCACCATACAAAATGGCTATGAACTTCATTTAGAGATTCTAATAAATCTCACCATTTTCAATTTGCAGTAAGTACTATCTTCAACAACACCATAGGAAGAGACAAAACGATATTACTTGTAGAACTTTTATATGACTTGTTTTTGCCACATACTCCAAGTTAATCACCCCTGAACTAATTAAATCCCGCACAATATTGTGTCTCAATCTGATATGCCGGCTCTTTCCATTGTAGATCTTATTCTTCGCTCGAGCGATCGCCACATGGGAATCACATCGTATGGAAACAGAAGGTATAGGATTATACCACAAAGGAATGTCAATCAACAAATTCCTTAATCATTCAGCTTCAGTTGCAGCAAGTTCTAAAGCAATGAATTCCGATTCCATAGTTGATTTTGCCATACACGTTTGTTTAGAAGATTTCCAAGATATGGCTCCACCACCTAAAGTGAATGCATAACCATTTGTTGAATTAATTTCATCATTATCCGACACCCAGTTAGCATCACAGAAACCTTCTAAAACAACCGGAAAATCACTAAATACAAGACAAAGATCCATTGTTCCTTTGATATATTTCATTAACCTTTCAAAAGTCATCCAATGTTCACTACTAGGATTATGAGTATATCTTGCTAGCCTATTTACAGAATAAGCTATATCAGGCCTTGTGCAATTCATTAAATACATTACACTTCCGATAATTATGGCATATTAAACTTGTGAAACACTATTGTTCCTATTTTTCTTTAAGCGTACTGTAGGATCATATGGAGTGCTTACGGGCTTAACAACAAAGAAATTAAATCGTTTCAACATTTTCTCAACATAGTGAGATTGAGATAATGCATAACCCTCACAATTCTCGACTAACTTTAAACCAAGTATTAAATCAGCCTTACCCATATCTTTCATATCAAAGACGGAAGATAAGAATGATTTAGTACTATTCACAACATCCATGTTATTTCCAAAGATCAACATATCATCAACATATAAACATACAATGACACAACCAGAATTTTCAACTTTACTATAAATACAACGATCGCTTTCGTTCACAATATAACCGTTGGAAATCATAGCATTATCAAATTTTTCATGCCACTGTTTTGGCGCTTGTTTAAGACCATACAAGGACTTCTTAAGTCTACACACCTTATGTTCTTGTCCTTGAACAATCATACCTTCCGGTTGGTGCATATATATCTCTTCATCTAGATCACCATTCAAAAAAGCCGTTTTAACGTCCATTTGGTGTATCACCAACTTATTAGTGGAAGCTAGAGCCACTAACACTCTAATAGACGTTATTCTCGCTAACGGTGAATATGTGTCAAAATAATTTATACTCTCTTGGTGGGTAAATCCCTTGGCAACTAACCTTGCCTTAAATTTATCGATGGAACCATCAGCCTTTAGTTTCTTCCTAAAGACCCACTTACAACTAATAGGCTTACATCCTCTAGGTAACTCTACTAGTTCCCAAGTATTATTACTAAGAATCGACTCAAGCTCACTGTTTATAGCTTCCTTCCAAAATTTAACGTCTATGGAACTCATAGCCTCTTTGTAAGTCTTAGGATCTTCTTCCAAAATAAATGCAGTAATAAAGTCATCTCCAAATGACTTTTTAACCCTTTGCCTTTTGCTTCTTCTAGGTAAAGAAGCAATTTCATCACTAGCTATATTGCTAGACTCACTAAGCTCATAACTAGTGCTAGTCGACTTATCTTTCTTCATTGGAAACTCAAGATCAAAACATTCAGCATCTTTAGACTCCATAATCACACCATTATCTAAGGTCATAAACCTATATGCAGCACTATTCAAAGCATATCCCACAAACACACAATCTTTAGTTTTAGAACCAATTTTATCCCTTTTGAACTCAGGAATTCCAACTTTAGCCAAGCACCCCCACACTTTTAAATAATTCAAGTTGGGTGCATAACCTTTCCAAAGTTCATATGGAGTCAAACTAGTTTTCTTATGTGGAATTCTATTAAGTATATGGCACGCTGAAAGTTTAGCCTCACCCCACATATTATTTGGCAATTCGGAACTTAAGAGCATTGTATTCATCATATCCTTAAGTGTCCTATTCTTCCTTTCAGCAATGCCATTGGATTGAGGAGTATATGGAGGTGTAAACTCATGTATAATGTCATTATCTTCGCAAATCATTTGTAAAGACAATGTACTATACTCACCTCCTCTATCCGACCTTACCTTTTTGATTCTCTTGTCTAGTTTGTTCTCAACTTCATTCTTGTATTTAATAAACATACTTTCCGATTCATCATTGTCACTAAGTAAGTAAACCTGGAAAAATCATCTATAAAGGTAATGTAGTATCGTTTACCTCCTTTACTCATAATATTCTTAAAGTCTCCTAGATCACTATGAATCAATTCTAATTTTTCCGTTGCTCTATTTATAGACTTGAACGGTTTCTTATGATGTTTTCCTTCAATACAATAATGACACTTAGTTAGACTATTCTCATTACTTATTTCAATTAGACTGGTATTCTTTAACCATCTAATTATATCAGCATTAACGTGACCTAGTCTAGCATGCGACAAATCAAAAGAATCAACAATATACACAAAACTAGATGCACTCTTATTATTTAAAGAAACGACATCAAGAACAAATAGCCCTCCTGAACAAAAACCTTTCCCAATAAACTCCCCACTCCTAGAAAGAACAAGTTTATCAGAATCAAAAACAAGCTTAATATTAGCCTTGTTCAGAAGTGCTCCAGAAATCTGGTTCCTCCGAATGGTAGGAACATGAAGCACATTGCTCAACTCCAGCCGTTTACCAGAAGTCAGCTTGAGGAACACTTTCCTCTTTCCAATCACTCGGGTTGCTCGTGCATCCCCTAGGAAGACCTGGTATCCACTGTCTATCTCTTGATAGTCAAGAAATAAATCTCTACTGGTTGCAATATGTCTGGTGGCTCCAGTGTCCACCACCTATTCTGTTGCACCTCCGACAAGGTTTACCTCATCGACGACGACTACAGCGATCGTCTCATCCTGAATGCCTGAGTGTCCTTCAACAATGTTGGCTTGTCCGATTGATTAACCTTTTCACTTGTTGCAGAAAAACGCCTTGTGACCCTGCTTTCCACACACCCAAAAAGCTCCCTTTAATTGTGGCTTGAACCGCCCCTGCCCTTGTGCTTTACCTTTAGGCTTGTTAGAATGGAACCTTGGCTTCTTGGTCGCATGTTCAATGACGTTGGACTTGACATCACCTTCATCACCACTTGCATCTTCACTCCGGTTATTATCCTCTATAATGTGTTTGATTACACTATCCATAGAGAGTTTGGTGTCGTCGTGTTTGCCCCTCTTCTTATATTTGTTCCAAGAAGAAGGGAGTTTTCCAATTGGAGCAGCAGCTTGGAAGGTCTCATCAATCTTGATCCCTTACTGTTCAATATTATCCACCAGTTGTTGAAACTGATGAATTTAATCATTGATAGATATGTGGTCAACCATCTGAAACTAAAGGAATTCGCTGACCACATATTTTCTTTTTCATGCATCCTCAGAACCATACTTGTTCTGAAGAGCTTTCCAAATTTCTTTCGCTGATTGAAACTTGACGTAGATATCAAACAGCGAATTTAAGAGGAAATGAAGAATACGTTCTCTACAAGTGACATTGTCTGCATCATACTTGAGAGCTTCTCCATCTTCAGCAGGTCTCTCCTTTGTCAAAACGTAGGAGATAGACATCATCTCAAGGAAGAGAACTTTTGCAGACCGCCGTTTAAAGAACTTACCATCAAACGGCTCTAGTCTTGACATATCAGGAACAACAGGTTGTTTGGTTGCCATCGCAGTAAATTGATTTTAAGATTGTTAGACAAAACTGAGATGGATGACAAATAAACAACACAAAACGATTGCCGAGACGTGATAGAAATCACTATCCTTAAAAGCAATTTCGCCTCCACCGGTGAGCAAGGTGAACTACAAGCGAATGCTTCCCAGGATTTAACGGCTTCCCTTGTTTGTTTGCTCAACGAGAAAGGGAATGAACTTGCAAATAGAAGTGTATAAAGTAGAGGAAAGAAAGGAGAAAACTTGCTGAAACTTTTCTGCACTAGAGGAAAAATGCAAGAGAATTTTTCTATCTTTGTAAAGTAGACAAGCCTTGTATATATAGGCTTTAGGGTAGAAGAAGACATTGTTTGGACCTTGTTTCAGCAGTTTCCATACCTTCCAAGTTCGTTGAATAATGTTCACTTTTGAAGGGAGATGATTTTTGGACCAAAAGATGAAACTCAGCATGAAAGGTTATGTCCGTTGGCACATCGATCGATTGATGTCACTTCGATCGATCGATGCCATCGATCGAAGTAGGACAGAAACCTTCTTCAACCATTATGTCTCACATAGATCGATCCAAGTATCGATCAATGTCACATCGATCGATAGATGTGATCGATCTATGTTGGAAAGAAAGGTTCCACATTTGCATCACACTACATCGATTGATTGATGTACGCATCGATCGATCGATGTCTCATACATAGATCGTTCGATGTCCTCCAAAACACTTCAACTTTATTCCAGCTTTCACTTGGTTCGATCCAACTTATACTTAGATCGATCCAAATGATATTCTTCAAGTTAATAGTGTTCAAATCATCAATCAAACTCCCAAACAATGTTCTTGTGTTTTTATATAAGTTTGGAGCACATTTAAAAAGTATTTAAACATACTTTTTCCAACAATCCCCCACATGATCCAAACTTATATACAAACATTTCCGAACGTTATTAAACTAACCTCTCTACTTTCTAACGAAGACAATGACACATAATGGACAATGACTTACGTCTTGAATTGCCACTTAGTACGAGAAGAAGTACATAAATGGGAATAAGATGACATAAGTCTTGAATCTTACCTCGCTACTGTTTATATAGACTTACAACTGACACGTCATTGACTAGCTTCAGACAAGTTCGCGGTGTGGTGCGATATCGGCCATGCACCCAGTCCCAGGTTTTCATAAGTGCTCTACTGAGTTGTTCCAAACTCTCATAGGAAGTGGCACCACCTCCACACTTATATAGGTGAACATCATCAAGTGTGTACTACGCACACCACCATACAAAATGGCTATGAACTTCATTAAGAGATTCTAATAAATCTCACACTTTTCAATTTGCAGTAAGTACTATCTTCAACAGAACCATAGGAAAAGACAAAACGATATTACTTGTAGAACTTTTATATGACTTGTTTTTACCACATTGAACCCTGTTCGTAGGATCTTCACTAATAGTGGGTTGGGTTGCCGTCATACAAAGTTCACAACAACGGAACCAGTCCCATTCCCCTCGATGCTTGTTGGACTAACTTCTTGTTTAGTCCTTTAGTTAAGGGGTCTGCCAGATTCAACTCGGTTCTTATATACTCCAAGTTAATCACCCCTGAACTAATTAAATCCCACACAATATTGTGTCTCAATCTGATATGCCGGCTCTTTCCATTGTAGATCTTATTCTTCGCTCGAGCGATCTTCACCTGGGAATCACATCGTATGGAAACAGAAGGAATATGATTATACCACAAAGGAATATCAATCAACAAATTCCTTAATCATTCAGCTTCAGTTGCAGCAAATTCTAAAGCAATGAATTCCGATTCCATAGTTGATTTTGCTATACACGTTTGTTTAGAAGATTTCCAAGATATGGCTCCGCCACCTAAAGTGAATACATAACCATTTGTTGAATTAATTTCATCATTATCCGACACCCAATTAGCATCACAGAAACCTTCTAAAACAGCCGGAAAACCACTAAACACTAGACAAAGATTCATTGTTCCTTTGTCACTAACCTTTCTAAAGCCATCCAATGTTCACTACTAGGATTATGAGTATATCTTGCTAGCCTATTTACAAAATAAGCTATATCAGGCCTTGTGCAATTCATTAAATACATTACACTTTCGATAATTCTAGCATATTAAACTTGTGAAACACTATTGTTTCTATTTTTCTTTAAGCGTACTGCAGGATCATATGGAGTGCTTACGGGCTTAACACTAAAGAAATTAAATCGTTTCAACAGTTTCTCAACATAGTGAGATTGAGATAATGCATAACTCCCACAATTCTCGACTAAATTTAAACCAAGTATTAAATCAGCCTTACCCATATCTTTCATATCAAAGACGGAAGATAAGAATGATTTAGTACTATTCACAACATCCATGTTATTTCCAAAGATCAACATATCATCAACATATAAACATACAATGACACAACCATAATTTTCAACTTTACTATAAATACAACGATCGCTTTAGTTCACAATATAACCGTTGGAAATCATAGCATTATCACATTTTTCGTGCCACTGTTTTTGCGCTTGTTTAAGAACATACAAGGACTTCTTAAGTCTACACACATTATGTTCTTGTCTTGAACAATCATACCTTCCGGTTGGTGCATATATATCTCTTCATCTAAATCACCATTCAAAAAAGCTGTTTTAACGTCCATTTGGTGTATCACAAACTTATTAATGGAAGCTAGAGCCACTAACACTCTAATAGACGTTATTCTCGCTAACGATGAATATGTGTCAAAATAATCTATACCCTCTTGGTGGGTAAATCCCTTGGCAACTAACCTTGCCTTAAATTTATCGATGGAACCATCAGACTTTAGTTTCTTCCTAAAGACCCACTTACCACTAATAGGCTTACATCCTCTAGGTAACTCTACTAGTTCCCAAGTATTATTACTAAGAATCGACTCAAGCTCACTGTTTATAGCTTCCTTCCAAAACTTGACGTCTATGGAACTCATAGTCTTTTTGTAAGTCTTAGGATCTTCTTCCAAAATAAATGCAGTAATAAAGTCTTCTCCAAATGACTTTTCAACCCTTTGCCTTTTGCTTCTTCTAGGTAAAGAAGCAATTTCATCACTAGCTTTGTTGATAGACTCACTAAGCTCATAACTAGTGCTAGTCGCCTTATCTTTCTTCATTGGAAACTCAAGTTCAAAAAATTCAGCATCTTTAGACTCCATAATCACACCATTATCTAAGGTCATAAACCTATATGCAGCACAATTCAAAGCACATCCCACAAACACACAATCTCTAGTTTTAGAACCAATTTTATCCTTTTTGAACTCAGAAATTCCAACTTTGGCCAAGCACCCCTACACTTTTAAATAATTCAAGTTGGGTGCATAACCTTTCCAAAGTTCATATGGAGTCAAACTAGTTTTCTTATGTGGAATTCTATTAAGTATATGGCACGCTGAAAGTTTAGCCTCACCCCACATATTATTTGGCAATCCGGAACTTAAGAGCATTGTATTCATCATATCCTTAAGTGTCCTATTCTTCCTTTCAGCAATGCCATTGGATTGAGGAGTATATGAAGGTGTAAACTCATGTATAATGCTATTATCTTCGCAAAACTTTTGTAAAGATAATGTACTATACTCACCTCCCCTATCCGACCTTACCTTTTTGGTTCTCTTGTCTAGTTTGTTCTCAACTTCATTCTTGTATTTAATAAACATACTTTCCGATTCATCATTGTCACTAAGTAAGTAAACCTGGAAAAATCATCTATAAAGGTAATGTAGTATCGTTTACCTCCTTTACTCATAATATTGTTAAAGTCTCCTAGATCACTATGAATCAATTCTAATTTTTCCGTTGCTCTATTTATAGACTTGAACGGTTTCTTATGATGTTTCTCTTCAATATAATAATGACACTTAGCTAGACTATTCTCATTATTTATTTCAATTATACAGATATTCTTTAACCTTCTAATTGTATCTTCATTAACGTGACCTAGTCTAGCATGCCACAAATCAAAAGAATCAACAATATACACAGAACTAGATGCATTCTTATTATTTAAACAAACGACGTGAAGAACAAATAGCCCTCCTGAACAAAAACCTTTCCCAATAAACCCCCCACTCCTATAAAGAACAAGTTTATCAGAATCAAAAACAAGCTTAATATTAGCCTTGTTCAGAAGTGCTCCAGAAATCAGGTTCCTCCGAATGGTAGGAACATGAAGCACATTGCTCAATTCCAGCCTTTTACCAGAAGTCAACTTGAGGAGCACTTTCCCTTTCCCGATCACTCGGGTTGCTCGTGCATCACCTAAGAAGACCTGGTCTCCACTGTCTATCTCTTGATAGTCAAGAAATAGATCTCTGCTGGTTGCAATATGTCTGGTGGTTCCAGTGTCCACCACCCATTCTGTTGCACCTCCGACAAGGTTTACCTCATTGACGACGACTGCAGCGATCGTCTCATCCTGAACGTCTGAGTGTCCTTCAACAATGTTGGCTTGTCCACTTGACTGACCTTTTCCACACACCCAACAAGCTCCCTTTAATTGTGGCTTGAACCACCCCTGCACTTGTGCTTTACCTTTGAGCTTGTTAGAATGGAACCTTGGCTTCTTGGCCGCATGTTCAACGACATTGGCCTTGACATCACCTTCATCACCACTTGCATCTTCACTCCAGTTATTATCCTCTATGATGTGTTTGATTACACTATCCATAGAGAGTTTGGTGTCGTCGTGTTTGCCCCTCTTCTTATATTTGTCCCAAGAAGAAGGGAGTTTTTCAATTAGAGCAGCAGCTTGGAATGTCTCATCAATCTTGATCCCATCCTGTTCAATATTATCCACCAGTTGTTGAAACTGATGAATTTAATCATTGATAGATATGTGTCAACCATCTTAAACTTAAGGAATTCGCTGACCACATATTTTTTTCCTGCATCCTCAGAACCATACTTGTTCTGAAGAGCTTTCCAAATTTCTTTCGCTGATTGAAACTTGACGTAGATATCAAACAACGAATTTGAGAGGAAATGAAGAATAGGTCCTCTACAAGTGACATTGTCTACATCATATTTGAGAGCTTCTCCATCTTCAGCAAGTCTCTCCTTTGTCAAAACGTAGGAGACAGACAACAACTCAAGGAAGAAGAGAACTTTTGCAGACCACCGTTTAAAGAACTTACCATCAAACGGCTCTAGTCTTGACATATCCGGAACAACAGGTTGTTTGGTTTCCATCGCAGTAAATTGCTTTTAAGATTGTTAGACAAAACTGAGATGGATGACAAATAAACAACACAAAACAATTGCTGAGACGTGAAGGAAATTACTGTCCTTAAAAGCAATTTCGCCTCCACCGGTGAGCAAGGTGAACTACAAGCGAATGCTTCCCAGGATTTAACGGCTTCCCTTGTTTGTTTGCTCTACGAGAAAGGGAATGAACTTACAAATAGAATTGTATAAAGTAGAGGAAAGAAAGGAGAAAACTTGCTAAAACTTTTCTGCACTAGAGGAAAAAATGCAAGAGAATTTTTCTATATTTGTAAAGTAGACAAGCCTTGTATATATAGGCTTTAGGGTAGAAGAAGACACTGTTTGGACCTTGTTTCAGCAGTTTCCAGACCTTCCAAGTTCGTTGAATAACGTTCACTTTTGAAGGGAGATGATTCTTGGACCAAAAGATGCAACTCGGCATGAAAGGTCTGTCCGTTGGCACATCGATCGATCGATGTCACTTCGATCAATCGATGTCATCGATAGAAGTAGGACAGAAACCTTCTTCAACCATTCTGTCTCACATAGATCGATCCAAGTATCGATCGATATCACATCGATCGATCGATGTGATCGATCTATGTTGGACAGAAAGGTTCCACATTTGCATCACACTACATCGATCGATCGATGTCTCATACATAGATCGTTCGATATCCTCCAGAACACTTCAGCTTTATTCCAGCTTTCACTTGGTTCGATCCAACTTATACTTAGATCGATCCAAATGATATTCTTCAAGTTAATAGTGTTCAAATCATCAATCAAACTCCCAAACAATGTTACTTATGTTTTTATATAAGTTTGGAGCACATTTAAAAAGTATTTAATATATTTTTTCCAACCGTATATACATATAAAACATGAGTAGGTTGGTGTTATTTTAATTCCACTTGGGGAGTTGGCGCTTCATATGATAAAAGCCTTTATCTTGGACGCGCTTCAATATTCTCACGATAAGTTTAAATAAAGATGCTGAGGTATACATCACTTCATCGTCAATTCTCAGGTAGGCTGGCTTTAGACAAACCGATGGCTGCCTTAAAAAAATATATTTGACTACAAGACGTTCCATGATAACCAATAGCGCGTATTGTTTAGGTTTACGGAAAGCATTTGAAGTGGTGGTTAAAAAGTACCTTTCAAGGTTGTACAATATGCACATACTCAAAAAAAAAAAAAATCTCACGTAAAAAAAAGGTTGTCGACATAATACATAAATATATCTCAACTGTTATACATTAACAATAACTAATTATTTTCAAACCTACTAGGATGAGAAGCCCGATTAAGTGAACATTTAACAATGTTTGCCCACCATAATGTTGACGGATCCAAACAGGCGCTAGGTGTAAAACCGGCTACCAAATTCGAGTCTTTATAATTACCATAACCGACTAGCATCGTCCGGCCTAAAATCGACTACACAAATTCAAGTCGTTACAATTATGGTATCAAAGTTGACTAGTATCGCAAAACGAAAAGGACAAATCGGTGAACAAGTGTCGGGCATAAAATCGGCTATATGAATTCATATCGTTATAATCATGGTATCAGACCTACTACCATCGCCCAGAGACGAGGCCAAATCTTGGATGTAAGAGAGATCATGGTCCCTTATTGGGGTGCGACACGTCCACAAAAGGCGGTTAGATGTAAAGACTTGAAAAGTCCTGCATCGTGAAGAAGAAAGATATTGGCATAATATATGAGTATGATCTAAGTGATAAATGTGAACTAAAATTAATCTTTTTCAGGTCAACAAAGATGAAAATCTAATTCGGTTGACATTTAATAATTTTTACCATAATAATATCGTTAGATTTATGATCAGTTAGATAAATTCGGATCGTTATACAATATCTCCAGGCTATAACGAAGAATTGGAAAACGAATGGCAGATCTGAAGTCACTTGTCATGAGTTTATCCTGCTCAATACTATGTGCTCTTTTGGTTTTTCCTACTATTTATGTTCCTGATTTGTCTTTTTTTAAAACGAATAAAAAATTCCTAGGCAGCCTTTTGATTCTTCATATTCGTTTTTTATATTTATTTTTTTTGGTAGAGATAAACCATGGGGTTACCAGATTTTTAAAATGGTGCACGATAGATCCCTATAAAAAATGGAAATTGTTTAAAAGAGAATTACGTCATCCCTAGAAATCTATTAAATATCTTTATTTATATTAAAAAAAATACCATGGTTACAGTAAACTCGGTAAAATACTAGTAGAAAATAGCCAAGATGAGACAATAAAAATCTCATCTTTACTTGAGCCTGAGAAGCTTGAATTAAAATAAAAACAATACAGTGAAATAGAAAAGGTATTAAAATCTAATTTAACGAGATACATGACCAATTGACGGTCTTGTCTCAAAATCCTAAGCAACTCTGTAAAGACTTGGATTTTTCTATCCGATTTTAGGTTTTGTATCTGTTTGGTTGTGATAACATCATTATAGATTTTTTTTATCTGATTCTAAGTTTGGTGTCTGTTTGGGTATGATAACGTCGCAATAGGTAAGAACTACTGCATGTCAATGAAAACGGGCCTCTTGTCTTCAGTAACCCAAAAATTATTAATTCTTGTTGACATTTATTACTTAAACCATACTTATATATCATGACCCTATCTCTTTCTTTTCAATGTGGAATTTTTTGGGTCTTTACATCTCATTCTCTTTAAGGAATTCTCGTCCTCGTTTGTTCAAAAATGATTAATCATTGTTGACATTTAACACATAGGTCATACTTATATATCATGTCACTGTCTTCTTTATTTTCAATATGAGATCTTTTTGAATATTTACATCTCCCCTCTTTACTGGGACTATGTCATCCATATATTTTACTAAGAGACCACGATTCTCTTAACATCCCGGATTTGACCCTTTCATCTTGACGGCACCAGTCGACTTTGATACCGTGACTGCTGTAGCGCCCCGACCCGGACAGTGGAATCCGAACCGGTGCACCCGTCGTAGCTTACTGAGAAGACTACAAGACGTCTCATCTCTCGCATACATATCATCAATGACGTCAGAGAAATAAGTGCAGAAGCATGTATCTCATAAATCTAAATCATCAATACGGTACACCAAACGATAAAGTGACTATCAATAATTGTATATGGTCGCAGCCATCTAAATCCTCAAATGATAAGAAATGGAAATAACAAGAAACAATCTAACACAATTCCCCAACACGCTCTAGGCATCCCATTCTGCCCACTCGCCGTCATCCTCAATGAAGATCATATCATACTCAGGTCCTCCTGTATCACAAAGGCAGTGCCCTTAGCGAAAAACGCTAGCAAGTAAACTGCTTATAAGACATACGGGATCAACACATGGCAAGACATGAGTAATATATAATTCAAGGGGTAGTGGGACACATGTCTTGTATACTTTCAAGTGTGTAGATTTAACAATACAAGATCATAGGACATTAATTCATAATCATTAAAAATTAACGATCATTCAATTCACATAGCAATCATCCCAAACTGACTCACGTGATGCATGACAAAATATGCACTACACTACACAGTCACAAATGCATGAGCAATTTCTTTTCAAAATAGTGCAACGCATGTCACAATGTCTGGTCACATAACTTTATACCCTATAATGCACCTCGGCTTATATTTCCATCCTGATTAACATTACTGACAACTTTATACCCTGTAACGCACCACGGCTTATATTTCCATCATGTGTAACGTTACAGACAACTTTATACCCTGTAATGCACCTCGGCTTATATTTCCATCCCGATTAACATTACAGACAACTTTATACCCTCTAACGCACCTCGGCTTGTTTAAGTTTGCAATCGATATTGGCATGATTCTTGGTCAGCCAATCCATGCCCAATATTACATCAAAGTCCTTCATCGGAATTGGAACTAAGGTCACCGAAAACAACTTTCCATCCAACTCCAACTCACAATCTTTGTACTGGTGGTGGGATACCAGCACTTGTTCGCCGGCTGCCTGCACCCTGAAGGGGTTCTCAAGCCATTCGGGTAAGCAGTCGAGTCCTTTGGCGAATCGCTTAGAAATGAAGGAGTGACTAGCTCCGCTATCAAACAATACGTTTGCAGGTACTTTATTAACTAGGATCACACCTAAACACGAAAGTGTAACACATAAAGGTTTTCTCGTAAGGCACATTTAATCTCCAACGTAAGTAACTAAAATTCAACTTAAGCAACTATTATTTAACTTAAGTCGTACCTGTCACAACGTCAGTGTCCTCCTAGACTTCAGCGTCCGTCATTGCCTGGACTCTCGCATTGGGCCTGCCTCTCTGCTGCCGTGCAAGCCCTTCTCCTACTTGAGGCTTTGGGTTCCATTCGGGGCAATCTTTGATCCTATGGCCTGCCTTCCCACACTTGAAGCACGCTCCGGTCACCTTCCAGCATTCACCCACATGTCTCTTCTTGCCCAGCAACAACAGCAACCTCCTCCTCCTCTGCCCCCTCAGCAATGAATCAGATACTACATTGGGGAGATACGGAAGATGCATGCCCCCAGCTTTGAAGGGACCACCAACCCTGAAGTGGCCGGATTTTGGCTGGATGAAGTGGAGAAGTGCTTCAGGCTTGTGCAAGTGCCTGAGGAACTCAAGGTGGATGTAGCCACACCATATTGATCGGATGAGCTAATGCCTGGTGGAATGGGATTCTGCCAAAGATGACGCCCCTATTCAGTGGAGACAGTTTGTATAGGCCTACAAGGATTACTATGTGCCTGAAACTGCTATTTTAGAGAAGATGAGGCAGTTTGACAAATTCGAACAAGGGAGGATGACTGTTTCTGATTATGCCGATAGGTTCCATGCCTTGGGAAAATTTACACCCATGGTATTGGAAAACAACAGGATGAAAATGTTGAAATTTGAAGAAGGATTGAACCCCCGCATACGGACGGCTATAGCGGGGTCTAGTTTGAAAACTTTCGAAGAAATGTTGGCTGCATGTTACCGCGTGGAGAGTGACATGCACAGGTCACAGCCAAGAGAGGCTCGTGACGAATCTAGCAAGAGGCCAAGAGAAGAGGGAAGTGGTGGTAGACCCGGACGTTGGGTCAAGATTCCCAGAAAAATACAGGCGGGGCCAACTCAGAGGGCACCGCAACAGAATCAGCCTGATCGTCAGGCACCCGCAGTGTGCCCACACTGCTACTTGCGCTATCACTGTGATAGCGTCTATCAGTGCTTGTGGTACTAGCACGGGTGGTGGTGGAGGGTTCTCGTTCTCATTACCACCGTTTCCTTGGTTATCTCTTCTGGGAGGTATTTTCTGCAAAATCAACGCTTATTAGCATTCAGCAATTCCAAAAGTAAATACTGAAGGCCTATATGCGTTGTACAAGGTGGAATTCGTACACTAAAATAAAATAACAATTTTTGATTAACTTTTATCGCGCTCGCACACACCCATCCCAATCAAACTTACATATAGGATCACATACTTAGACCTAAAGATCAACTTAGGGTCAGGATCATAACTTAAGACTCTACATGATATAACCTAGGTCTCCGAGGTAGATCTGAAGTCTAGGCTCTGATACCACCTGTAGCGCCCCGATTCGGACAGTGGAATCCGAACCGGTGCACCCGTCGTAACTTACTGAGAAGACTACAAGACATCTCATCTCTCGCATACACATCATCAATGACGTCAGAGAAATAAGTGCGGAAGCATGTATCTCATAAATCTAAATTATCAATATGGTACACCAAACGATAAAGTGACTATCAATAATTATATATGGTCGCAGCCATCTAAATCCTCAAATGATAAGAAACGGAAATAACAAGAAACAATCGAACACAATTCCCCAAAACGCTCTAGGCATCCCATTCTGTCCACTCACCGTCATCCTTAATGAAGATCATATCATACTCAGGTCCTCCTGTATCAAAAAGGCAGTACCCTTAGCGAAAAACGCTAGCAAGTAACTCGCTTATAAGATATACGGGATCAACACATGGCAAGACATGAGTAATATATAATTCAAGGGGTAGTGGGGCACATGTCTTGTATACTTTCAAGTGCGTAGATTTAACAATACAAGATCATAGGACATTAATTCATAATCATTAACAATTAACGATCATTCAATTCACATAGCAATCATCCCAAACTGACTCACGTGATGCATGACAAAATATGCACTACACTACACAGTCACAAATGCATGAGCAATTTCTTTTCAAAACAGTGCAATGCATGTCACAATGTCCGGTCACATAGCTTTATACCCTGTAATGCACCTCGGCTTATATTTCCATCCCGATTAACATTACAGACAACTTTATACCCTGTAACGCACCATGGCTTATATTTCCATCCCGTGTAACGTTACAGCCAATTTCGCAAACCTGTGCCGAAGCACAGCTCTTTTCAAAACATTATGCAGATGCAAGTGCCATGATGCAAGACTCCTCATTTCAATCACATTCTTCGTTCACATAAATTCAAGTTACATTCGGTATCAATCAATCACACAAGATTCTCCTCACTTACACATTCGAGCTTATGCTTCAAGCTAGGTCATCAACACTTAACATTGAATCTAAAACTCAAAAACTAATGTGAGAACCCTCACACTCCTCTATTGAACTCTATAAAACCTTATACGTTCATTCCCTAACCCTTCTAGGTCATTCACGTTGAAATCAGATTCGAATACCCTTCGAATTCTCCAAATTTGGTTCACCATCTTAAGTCATGTTCCTAAGACTTAGGCTAACCTCAATCAGGTCCTAAGAAGTCTCTAAGGTCACCCAAAGGGTCCCTTAGCTTCCCTCTTTCTTCCCTTATTTTTCCACAAACTGATGGACATCATACCCTTACATCGATCGATCGATGTGACTTCATACCCTCACATTGATCGATCGATGTCCATCAGAGAACATCGATCTCTCAACCCTTCCTACATCGATCGATCGAAGTCCAACTGAGACACATCGATCTCTCCCTCTCTATACATCGATCGATCGATGTCTGTCTGAGACACATCGATCTCTCAACTCCTTATACATCGATTGATCGATGTCTATCTGAGACACATCGATCTCTCCCTCTCTATACATCGATCGATCGATGTCCCCGTTTTCCAGAATTCTCACTGTGTTTTCTGCAGAAACTGCAGATCTACACCCCCAATCGATTTCCAACTTTCTCCCAACCAATCCAAGCCTAATCCTCCCTATCAATCCGTCCTTAATTCATCAAATCAAGCACCTTCCCACACACATCAAGGATTCAAGCCTAAACTCAAATCGTTCATCCACGAAACCCCAAAACTCTCACCTTTTCACCCCCAAACCCTATATCGCAATGAAGTCACATCAAAAGGGATTTACAGGGTAGGGATTTGCAGGGTCTCAAGTAAATCAACAACCACAAAATGATTTTCAACATATAATGGCCAAATCATCAGCACCAAAACACATAAATCACATATAGAATTCACGGAGAGAAACTACTGCATGGATTATCCAATTTGATATCAAAATAGGCCTTTTCTCTTTCGCAAAACGTATAAACTTATAAGTAGATTACTTGCCTTTGATTACTCAAAGGAGATCTGAAAAACAAACGAAGAATGGATTGATTCTTGAAGGAGTTCTTCTCCTAGTGTTGCAAAGGTGCCAAAAATCGCCTAGGGGATGGTTGGACGTCGGTTTTCTCTGCGTAATGAGAAAACTGACGTTCTTTCAGTTTTTATATGGAAAGGGGAAAATTTAGAGTTTCTAAATTATATCATATTTTCTTATTTATCTTAAAGGATAAATTTCTAATATTCAATTCTAAATTAAATAGTAATTAATTCTAAAATTTAATCCTCTCAATTAATTCCAATTAATTCTATTACTTAATTCTTTATTCATTACTATTAATGGTCATCAATCCCAATTGATTCTCTTTTATCCTTAAATTACTCTACGGAGGGTGCGGGGCATAACAACTGCAATGACCTATATTTGGCTAGCCGATTCCAGACACGGTACCTGTTCGATCTGGCGATGTCACCATAGACAAGCGATACTGAATGTCGACTGAAACGAGCTTCTCGTCCTCGTTTGTCTAAAATTGATTAATTCTTATTAACATTTAGCACTTTGACTATACTTATATATCATGTTAATATCTTCTTTATTTTCAAATGGAAATTTTTGATCTTTACAGACTGCCTCGGTAAATCTTTCTCGGCGGCCACCACATTGAGTTTGAAATGCATAATTGGCCATCCAATTTAAAACAATATTAGCTCCTGAAAAGATTTGTGATAATTTTGCTTGAAGCTCATTCAATTATTGCTGGGTCGGCGGTTGGTAATTTGATCATAAGAACATCTTTCATACAATGGTGCTGTCCAGTTGGGCAGCCTGCTATATGTCCTAGGTGTAGAAAAAGAGGAAAAGACAGCCATCCTAATCAAATAGTCGTACGATGAAGACAATTACAAGATATGAATATTGGTTTCGAAAAGTCATAAAATCAAGCAGGAGATTTAAATATCTCGTTCAAACAATTTGTGAAAAGGACGAGAAAGAATGTTGCAACCACTCCGCAAATAATATTATTTATTTGTCTAGAACATTATGTGTTACCACGCATGTTCCGTGCCTAATAATTAAATTATGTTGTAACGTAACAAGACATAGTATACACACTTAAATTAAAATAAATTGAGTCTATAATTATGTCACCACCACCAATATAGTAAATCGATGAAAGTTATGTGTATATATATGTCTGTACACATATATAGACACACACGGGTTATATATAAGAAAATGATTGCTGCTCTCTGGCGATTTCAGCAGCGCTCGTCTGCGGCAATCCAATGAGGATCTCTTCGGCAGTGTAACGACAATTCTTTTCCTTTTCCATCTCTGCAATTTAGGTTTGGTTTTTTGTTGTTGTTTTTCACTTTTTTGTCGTACCCTATTGTTGGCGGATCACATTGCTGGTTACTACTGTGAATTATCGGTTTCCTCCGATCGCTACCCATGGCCACTGATTCATCTCCTCCCTACGTCAGTCATGCCATCGACTGATAACTGTGCGGCAGCGAAAACTTTTGCTTCATTATTCGCAATTCTGCAACCATGGCGCCAAAACAGGTTCAAAAATTCAAGGGTAGCCGTACGATCTCTTTTACAGATGCGGAAATTTAATCGCTCGCTGCTCCTTATCGATTCACATTGGTGGGCACATTTTGGTACAGTTGTCCGCCTATAGCAACAATTCGCTCTGCAATCGATCGCATTGGGTTTACTGGGCCGTTAAAGTCGGCTTGCTTGATGCCACCCATGTTTTGCTTCATTTTGATCATGATCAAGACTATTTCTGGTGTTTCTCTCATCGTAGTTGGTTGATTTCGGGTAAACACATGAGAGTCACTAATGGACACCGGACTATGATTCGGCGGTTGAAATTCCGGTGGTTCCTATTTGGGTCTCATTCCCAGGACTCCCATTTCACTTTCATCGAAAAGATGCTCTCTTTCAGATCGGTCAAATGGTGGGAACCCCGCTGAAGCTAGATACGGCCACGGCCTCAACGATCTGTCCGTCAATAGCTCGTTTATGTATTGAACTGGATGTATCGAAAGAATTGCCGCAGCGAGTCTATATTCAATCGCCATCGAGGGTAATCATGCAGCCGGTGGAATATGAGGACTTGCCTTCATATTGTTCTGGATGTTCTCGTTTAGGCCACGTTCACAGTGATTGTGGTAAGGCATTGTCTAATACACAACAAGACTGTGGTTTACAGCAAAACCGGGATCTTCATGAGGATAAGAATCACAAGCAATCGGAGAAAAAGGAAGAATAAGCGTTGGATGCCAAAAAAAGAATTCTGCCGATGCTCCAGTAGTCGCACCTGCTGCAGCTATCATCCATCCTGTTCATGAAATTATCCAGCCTACATTAGAGACGATACTCCCAGCTCCAGAAATTTGTGCACAGACTGCAATACCTGAAATCCCTAATCCAAAAAATCATCTTACCGATGCTCCAGTAGACACCTCTGCTACTGCTGGCATCCATCCTATTCATGATATTATCCAGCCCACGTTAACAACAGCGACGTTACCCCCATCTCCAGAAACTTATGCATAGTCTGAAATGCCTAAAATCTCAAATGCGTAGGATATGACGCGTTTGCGAAGAATCGATGATTGTATATTGGGAGAACTGCCAGTGCATGAAGCAGATTCAATGCTTTCAGATAGTGAATTGGTCTCCCACTAAATGTCAACTTGTTGGATGCTCAAGATTGCGATATTTACGATACTATGACTGATGTTTTTCAAGCAACATTTTTGGATACAAGCCGCGGTGGGACGCAACCGGATTTCGCCATCGCTTCTCAGCCTTCTGCTGTCCCGCGCTTGATGCGTCGTCCTCCTCAGGAAGCCCTTGTTTCCCCACGGATCACAAGGTTACAGGCTGCAAGCCTCTCTAAATCTTTCGATACTTTGTCCTAATGAAAATATTAATCTGGAATGTTAGGGGCATTCGTACCTCTTTGACTCGTTTGCTTTCGTTTGTTCGTAGCTATCACTTACATATGTTAATTGTCATTGAATCAAAAGCTAGGGCATCATTGTTGCTGTCATATAGACTACAACTTGGTTTTACCAAAGCTTTATCTGCATGTGATGATCACATTTGGTTTTTTTGGAAGGATTCCTTATTATCGTCAGAGGAGGAGCGTTTGGGACAGCAAAATCACTCTATAAAGTTTATCTGGTTATCATCGGGAGAGAAATTCTGGATCACCACAGTTTACGAACTGTACTCTACATCGGCTAGAAGGCCTTTGTGGGCGGATCTGCAATCATTTCATGCATCGCTCACGATCCCATGGTTGGTAGGTGGAGATTTTAATGCTTTCCGCACCTTGGATGAACATAGAGGAAGGTTGTTGCCTACATTGCTTTCGTTGCAAGACTTTAATGACTGTGTTGTGGCTTCTGGTTTACAAGAGATATCGTTTCAAGAATCTGTATTTACATGGTGTGATGGCCGTGGCTTGGGCCGGGTTTGGCGATGCCTTGATCGGTTCTTGTGCTCATCGACTTTCTTTGATATGTTCCCTATCACACGTGTGCATCATCTTACTCGGCTACCTCTGATGATGCTCCCCTCTATTTGACATGTAATCTTGACAATATCCAACGCCCGGCAGCTTTTAGGTATCTTGACGCTTGGGCTTCGCATCCGGATTTTCTTGCGTTTGTTCAGCATCATTGGAGATCATTTCCAACAGTGAGCGGTATGTGGGGTTTCTTTGACAAGCTTCGTAGATTGCGGAATCACTTAAGACAATGGAATAAGGAAGTATATGGAAATATCTTTGATGCGGTGTCCCAGGCCGAAACAGAGGTAGCTAATCGTGAACGGGCATTTGATGCTGAACTAAATGCAATAATGCGTGCATAGTAAAATCTTAGTGTTGCGCAACTAAAGCTTGCGCAAACACGAGCTTTTCTCTATTGGAAACAAAAGGCGAATGTTAAATGGCTCAAACAAGGGGATGCTAATACAGCATTTTATCATCAAACAGTTAAGGACAAGAGGCAGCGACAAACGCTCCATAGAATATTGCGTTCAGATGGTACCGAATGTGTGATTGATTTGGAGATTGAAACAGAGGCGGTGAGATATTTTTCATCTCTATTTGCTGCAGAACCAATTGATGATTGCGACGTTATTCTTCAACACATACCATCGATATTGACATTGGAAGATAACAATATATTGCAAGCAATCCCCATATTGCAGGAGGTTAAACAGGCTGTGTGGGATCTTAATCCGTCTAGCGCTGCTGGCCCAGATGGGTATCCGGGTTCATTTTATAGACTCTCTTGGCAGCTAATACATCATGATGTTCTTCTGGCAGTTCATGAATTTTATTTAGATATACAGATGCCTAGGCAAGTTGCTGCAGCTACTATTATCTTGATTCATATGGTGCAGAATCTTGACACATTTGCAGATTTTCGCCTCATTTGTTTGACAAATTTTATATCTAAAGTTATTACGAGTCTGATCTCCACACGGTTAGGCAATCTATTGCCACAACTTATTTCGCCGGAGCAAGCAGGGTTTTTGAAAAGCAAAGGAATTACAGAGAAAATCCTTCTGGCCCAAGAAACGGTACACACATTGGACAGGCGAACAAGAGGGGGTCATGTTATGGTAAAGCTGGACATGACTAAAGCTTTTGATCGAGTCAGTTGGTGATATCTTGAGCTTCTTCTCCAGAAGCTAGGCTTCTATTCCAGATTAGCTCGGATTCTGATAAACAACCTGAGGGCGACACGGTGCTCAATCCTTATAAATGGTAGGCAAACAGTTTTTTTTTGCAGTTGGCAGGGGGTAAAGCAGGGGGATCCATTATCACCTTTATTATTCATTCTTTCTTCTGAAGGTTTTTCCCATGGGTTGAATGCTTTGATGGAGGCAGGAACGATAAAGGGATTTCCAGCAGGCCGAGTACTGCGAGTTACACACTTGGGATTTGCCGATGATTTGTTGATATTTTTAAACGGTTTCACACAAAATTTAGAGAGGTTTCTATCTTTTTTAACTTCTTATCAAAAGGCTTCTGTACAACTCATTAATTATCGTAAGAGTCAGAATGTGGTGGGCAGGGGAGTTTCAGGTGATGCAGCATCACATGCCCTAGGTATGCGGCTAACTTCTTTGCCGATTAAATATCTTGACTCTTATCTTTATAAAGGTATAAACAGATCCAGGTATTATGCACCTCTCATTGCTCATTTTGACGCCAAGCTGACATCTTGGTCAACTAAATAATTGTCAATGGCGGGTCGTGTGGTGTTGTTGAAACATGTTTTAAGCACAATGCCTACACATATTATTGCGAGCTCAAGACTACCATGTGGTGTAATTAATATTCTGCAGCGTAAAATGGCGGATTTTCTCTAGCGGGGTAGGCATCACTGGCGTTCATGGCCCTCTATATGTCGTGCCACAGAAGAGGGAGGACTGGGCATAAGAAGTCTACTGGATGTGCAAAAAGCCTATGATTGTCAACTTTGGTGGAAGTATTTTCATTCTAATACACTTTGGGCAGAATTTTGTCACAAGAAATATGGTCAGAGAACATCAATATATTCGCATATCTATGATTCTCCTGTGTGGAAGCGTTTATGCAGTATAAATGATTCCATGGAATCAAAGGTGGAACGTACGCAGGGCGTTATCCAATGGCTGCCGGATGCTAATGGACAATTTTCAATAAAATCTTCTTATAATCTCATAGCCGCATCAGGCGGCTGTTTTGAAGAGTCTCGATATGTGTGGTGGCCACAATCACCGCCGGCAATGCGTATTTTCTTATGGAGACTTTGGGCACACTCTCTGCCTATAGTAGATAATTTTTGATCTTGGCAAGCATTGTTTCCATCGCAATGCGCCTTTTGTCGACAGTACTCAGATAATCAGGATCACATCTTTCTCCACTGTCCGCATATACGTTCACTATGGATAGACATCTCCATCATTTTCTCAGGTCCCATGTCTGCTAGTCATACCATTAAGGCTCATTTAAATCAATGGTGGCGTCGCTCAAATAAAACGACTATGCAAGGACAGCTTCGGTCTGTAGTCCCATCAATTGTCACATGGAATATATGGAAAGAATATACAGCCATACGTTTTGGTTCGGAGCGCTTCGTCTATACGCGGTTATTCGACAGCATTCGTTCTACAATTTTTCATGGTGCACCGCAATGAATGGTAAGAAATCTATAACATCTATGCCGCATTTAGTGAATTTATCATTTTTGCCTCCACTGCGGACAAAAAAAATGCGAATCATTCGCTGGGATCTGCCCCCGCCAGTGAGGATGAAGTTAAATGTCGATGCTGCGGTGGGAAGATCTCAAGCTGTAGGGGGCGATATTACGGAATGCTCAAGGGCAAATAGTCTCGGCTATCTGTTTTGCCCTACCATGGGTTAGTCCGTTACGTGCAGAGTTATTGGTGATGACGCTGGCATTGATGTATTGTAGTCGCGAATGGAATCATGTCATTGTTGAGACGGATTGTTATTCTATTATTTCTCTGCTATAAACATCTCACCAGCATACTGGTTTCTTGGCTACTGATCTCGCACGAGCGGCTTTGTTCCTGTTGCTCAATCAATCCACTGTTGAGAAAAAGGGGTTTGAGTGATTCACAAAATGCATGATTTAAATAACGTGTACTAAAGAAATGCATGATACGTTTTATGACTTGACATGTTTTTCCATGAAACCTGCCTTATATAGTTCATATATAATGTTGCCGTACTAAGGAGCCATGAAGCTTTAAAGCTTACATCAAATGGCAAACATTTGTTGTGTTTGAACTATTTTTAGGTGCTACCATTAATGAATTAAACTAGTTCATTAAGTGAAGTACTTAGTTAAATTAACTAAGCAGTTCATTAAATGGTGATATATTTGGAGGCATGTTGAGTGGCGATCATGGCGATTACGTCGTCCGGCAGCGCTAGCCCCAGTCGACATTGTGTTTTCTTCGACTTTTACATACTTTCCATCCCTTTCTACCCATTCTATTCCATCTTCTTCACAAAAATCAAAACTTTTTCATCAATAATGACAGAGGCAGAAAATACCGCAAACCCAACGGGGTTGACGCAGAAAAAAAGCTTCGCTTCCCTATTTCATACGTCGGCTTCGACTGTCATTCCACCAGAAACAATTCAAAAATACAAGGGGAGTCCAATGATATCATTTACAGATGATGAAATTGCTTCTCTAGCAGAACCATACAAATTCTCGTTGGTTGGAACTTTTTGGTATGACAAGACGCCGATCGCCACAATTCGTTCAACTATGGACAGGATAGGCTTCACTTGTCCTATGCAGGTGGGTCTCTTAGACTCTTCACATGTGATACTACACTTTAAGCATGAGCAAGATTATTTAAGATGTTTTGCAAGGCAGAGTTGGATGATAGCAGAGAAGTACATGAGGGTTACCAAATAGACTCCAACATATGATCCTACTGTGGACGTCCCGATTGTGCCGGTTTGGGTGTCATTCCCAGGGCTTCCGTTACATTATCATCAAAAATCTGGGCTTATGCAGATTGGCAGGATGTTGGGTACACTAATGAAATTAGATACAGCAACAGCGGAATCTCTCCGTCCATCCGTCGCTCGTTTATGTGTTGAAATCGATGTTTTGCAGGAACTTCCCACAAGAATCTTTATTCAGGCGTTAAACAGGGTGATTACACAGCAAGTAATATATGAGGACTTGCCCTTATACTGCTCGAAGTGTTTCAGATTATGTCATAAGGCTATGGAATGCAAAAGTCATCATGAAGGAAATACCATCGATTTGCAACAACCCAAAGATATTATGCAGCAACCCAAAGATAATAAGCAGAAAACTAAGGTTGCTGCTTCTGGTCCATCCAAGGAACATCGATGGACCCCTAAGAAGCCAAAAGATTCGGTACAGCAGCGTGATAATGTAGCTATACCATTATCTGCTTCACCAGACTTAACAACGACACACATGGTATCGTATGTTCAGGACCTTGCCAGACTGCAGGGAGTTGATGATAGTTTCATTGCGGATATCTCTCATCCCCCCACAACGATTTTCTGTATCCGACAGTGAACTTACGCCAGACCGATTGGAACAGCCAGAAGTGCAGACTGAAGGCAATTCGGCTGTAGCATTTGTATCAGAGATTCTTCATGACATTGTGCAGGCAGCTATCCCTTCAGATCAAAGTCCTATTGGTGGTGATCAGGCATCTACATCCACATATAGAAACTCAGACACTCCATTTCAAGCGCCGCCCCGTCTCCTTCGTCGTCAACGTCGTCTTTTAGAGCCCTCTTCCCCACCACTTACAAGATCAAGGGCAACACTCTCTAACTCCTTTGATTGTTTATCAACTCAATGAAGATTATGATTTGGAATGTCCGGGGTATTCGCACTTCATTACAGCGTCTATTAGCATTATTACGTCGCTATAATTTACATATCTTAGTTCTCATTGAACCAAAACTGAGGCCTTCTTTGTTGGTGTCTTATCGTCTAAAACTCGGCTTCACAAAAGCAGTTTCAGTTTGCCACGATAAAATATGGATTTTCTGGAGTGCAGCCTTTTTACTTTTGGAGGTGGAACGTTTGGGGGTTCAAAATCATTCCATGCAATTTCAATGGATACCTACAGGCGATCGTTTTTACAGTACTTTTGTTTATGGCTTACATACCGTTGCGTCACGTCATCCTCTTTGGGAAGATATTGTGGCCATACATTCTGAGATTGTTGTCCCTTGGCTATTGGGGGGGAGATTTCAATAATTTTTTGTCGTTAGATGAGCACAAAGGTCGATCTTCCCCTCCTCTTCGAATATTGCAGGACTTTAATGATTGTATATCTTCATGTTCGCTTCAACCTATTAGTTATCAAGGATCCACGTTTACATGTAGAGATGGAAAAGGCCTTGGCCGTTTTTGGCGGAGATTGGATAGATATCTTTGAACGTCTAGTTTCTTTGATCTATTTATGACAGTCTCATATCAGCACCTCAGTCGCGCAACATCGGATCATTGTCCAATCTATCTTGAATGTTTAGCCGACAGACCTGATCATACATCTTCTTTTCGCTATCTGGACGTATAGACCACACACTCAGACTTTCATCATTTTGTTTCACAACGTTGGCAATCTTTTGACACGATAGGTGGTATGAGAGTGTTTTACATCAAACTTCGGCAGCTCAAGCAACATTTAAAGAAATGGAATAAGGATGTCTTTGGCAATAATTTTGATTCTATTGCACAGGCAGAATCAGAGACACTTTGCTTGGAGAGGGAGTATGACAATTGTCCCACTGACGAGTCCCGTGAATTGAATCATCACAGTATGGCCTCCTTACTGAAACTGCAACATCGAGCTATATTATTCTAGAAGCAGAAAGCAAATGTAAAGTGGATGAATGAGGGTGACGCAAACACGCGATATTATCATCAGATAGTCAAGGATAAACGGCGTCGTCAGACAATTAGTAGAATAATTGACTCTAGTGGCGTGGAATACCTACATAATGTAGACATTGAGCAAGATGCAGTTAATTACTACCAATCTCTATTTACAGTGGTACAATTGACAGATTCATCTTCTTTGCTCCAATATGTTCCCACTATCTTAACGCAGGCAGATAATGACATGTTGATGGCTTTACCGGATCTCCAAGAAGTACAGAGTGCAGTTTGAGATCTAAGTCCTACCAGCGCAGCTGGCCCATATGGATTCCCCGGTTCATTCTATCGTACATTTTGGCCTATCATTAAAACTGATGTGCATAAAGCTGTCCAAGAATTCTTTCTTGGAGTAAGACCACTCATCAACTTGCGGCGTCGCTTATTACTCTCATTCCAAAGGTATCGAATCCTCAATCGTTTAATGATTACCGTCCCATTTGCTTGACTAATTTTTTGGCCAAAGTTATCACACGTCTGTTAGCTTCGCGTTTATCGGATTTTCTACCGAGACTCATATCTTCGGAAGAGGCTGGATTTCTAAAGGGGCGTAGTATTACTGATCATATTTTGTTAGCTCAAGAAATGGTTCATATGCTAGATAAGCATGTTTATGGAGGTCATGTTATAGTTAAGCTGGATATGGCAAAGGCTTTTGATAGAGTGGATTGGACATATCTTCGTCAGCTTTTGTTGAAATTTGGTTTGGGTGCCAAGCTTATGCGGATTATCCTGAACAATCTGTCAGCGACTAGATGCTCGGTACTCATAAATGGTAAGCCTGTGGGATTTTTTCCGGTCACCCGAGGGGTTAAATAGGGGGATCCGTTGTCACCATTGTTATTTATTTTGGCTTCAGAGGGTTTTTCTCGTGGCATTAATGCATTAATACATTCGGGTGAATTACGAGGATTTCAAGTGGGCCGTGTACCACAGGTATCAAATTTGGGATTTGCAGATGATTTGGTGGTCTTTCTGAATGGCAGTACATCTAACATGGGAAAATTTCGTCACTTTTTGGATATCTATCAGTCTGCTTCAGGACAATTAATAAAATTTCACAGGAGTCAATTGGTGGTAGGGAAAAATGTGGCAGGACCACGAGTGGTGCAACAGCTTGGCATGCGTTTGGTTACTTTGCCCATGAAATACCTAGGGTCGTATTTACACAAGGGTATCAACCGTTCAACATATTGTACATCTTTAGTAGAACATTTTGACAAGCGTCTTAATGCATGGTCATCAAAGTTGCTGTCTATGGCAGGCCAGTTGGTCCTTATCAAACATGTTTTGGCTACTATGCCCATACACATTATAGCATGTTCAGGATTGCCTAAAAGTGTAATAAACGACTTGAATAGGAAAATGTCTTCTTTTTTATGGAATGGTCGACATCATTGGATGTCTTGGGACTAAGTTTGTCGCCCCATTGAGCATGGAGGTTTGGGTATACGCAATTTAGAGTTGATTCAAAAAGTATATGACGGGCACTTATGGTGGAAATATCACACCTCTGATTCGTTATGGGCTATCTTCAGCCGAGCTAAATATGGCCGAAGGAGCGACACTTATGCACACATTTATGACTCATCTGTTTGGAAGCGCATTTGTGATATTCATAATTACATGCAGAACAATGTTGACTCTTCCCAGGAGGGCTTTCACTGGGTTGTTGACTCTACTGGTCAATATACTATTAAATTAGCCTACGCATTGTTACATTCGCAAACCCCCTTATTTGCTTTCTCAAAGAAAATTTGGTGGTCCACATCACCCCCGGGGGTTAAGGTGTTCTTATGGCGTTTATGGTGTCACTCTCTCCCTTTGACAAATAATTTTCGAGCATGGCAAGCTATCTATCCCTCACACTGTGTTTTCTGTTTAACGCAGTCGGATACTCGAGATCATATATTCTTACATTGCCCAGCAGTCAAGTCAATGTGGATTCAAGTAGCAATCTTGTTATCGGGCCCTATGCCTCGTTACACTACTATCCATGCCTATCTTTCTTGTTGGTGGCGCTAAGCTTCGACTGACACAATGCAGGGTCATTTATGGGTGGTGGTACCGGCATTAGTTACTTGGGTTATTTGGAAAGAGTATACCTCCATCAAGTTTGGAGATAACACCTTTTCGGCCAGCCACCTATTTCATCAAATCCGTGCAAATATATTTACGTGGTGTGCATCTGTGCAAGGTTGTAAATTCGCTCCGTCTCTGCCTCATCTAGTTGCTCAAGGATTTTCACCACAGTTAAAAATACGCAGTCACAGATTAGTTAAATGGACGTTGCCACCCTCCGGCCGAATGAAATTGAATGTGGATGTTCCTATAGGCCACAACAAAGCTGCTGCGGGCACTATTCTGCGGGATGAGTTTGGACATATTATCTCGGCGATTTGTTATGTACTACCATGTGTTTCTCCGGTTTGAGCTGAATTGATGGCTTTGTTGTTCTCTCTCCTTTATTATGCCATGACTTATGATGGGCTGTACGTAGAAACGGACTGCCGTCAGTTACTGCATTTGGTGCGTCATCCTTCAATCTACGCAGGTTCATTTCTGTTGGATATACAAAGAGCTACAATGATATTGCGTCTAAATGCCTCTACTCTTTGCTATTGCCCACGGGAGGCAAACACAGCTGCGCATGATTTAGCACGATATGGACTCCATACTGCAGGAGTCCAAATCTATACATCAACAGCTTCTTTGCCTTGCGATGTACGAGGCTCCTTGATTCTGGATGCTTCTTTACCCAATCTTCGACTATGATGGAATGGCGTGCATTTTAAGGGGTTGCCTATGCCAGCAATTGGTGTAGGAAGCCTTGGTATGTCTACTTCTCTACATGCTTTCTGTGTCTCTACATTATTTTCATTATTCTTTTCGTTGAGAATGTGGGTAATGTCTTTAATTTTTGCACGTTCTATGAGGAACGGACAACACACATGTTGCTGTCATCTTGGACTTATCTCTGCCGCAAAGTCAATTGGAGGTTGCCCATGCTTGTTTGGCTATAGGCAACTTGGGTATGGTTTTCTTCTCTTAAAGCTTTCTTTAGGGCCGACAAAGGTACCTGGATTAATGTTCAACTTGGTGTGAGAGGTACTCACTTGGAGATGCGAGGGAGGACGCGGGAAGGTCTCCGCCAGTACACAAAATCGCTTGTTGATACATTCGACTCCAACTGACTCATGGAGCATCTACTGCTTAGGGCTGTGCTGTTGTTATCATTTATTTCTTTGTATTCGACTTCTAATCAACCGTCTCGTCATATAAATATGTACGCTTTTTCCTCCACAATGGTGGTTTTACTTGACAAGATTTTAATGCGGCATATCATATATGACTGGAGGTTGCCCATACTAGCATCGCTTCATGCGCTATTTTCTTATGATGACACTTTCATGGTTGTAATATGGTTTTCTCACACCACAAGTGAGACATTTTAATAAAATTCGCTTTCATAAAAAAAATTCAGATTTTTTAAAGGCACTATACAATATATTCCAACGTACTACCGACACGTTATATATTTTCTGAACGTACGTTAACGTCACACCACTATAATTATCTCATTTTTATAAGTATATTCAGGTCTTATATCATATGATATAAGTTATGGTGATGACAAAATTATTACGACACGTTACAAGGTTCTAAATCAAAAATTGTCGTATCGGGTGACAACCGAAACTTCGCCAACGTGTCACGTACTTGCCATATATAGATGGTCAGCCCCTACACTTCAAAAATGGCCACAAATTTCGGGGCTTACATGGTATATTCAGCCATAAAATCATTCTATGTTGGCACACACAAATGAACCTCAATTAAGGCCAAATTGTGGAGATTTCAAATCCAACATTTTAGCACATGGGGCGCCACTTACACTCAGCCTTTAGAGCTGAATGTTCAAGTTATTCTATGTATATTATGTGTGACATAATATATATAACATGTGTAAAAATTTTGAATTCTATCGGAGAAAAATCGCGAAATCGACAAAAGTCGAAAATTTGGTTTTCTACGAACACGACACATGGAACGTTTTTGGCATGACATATAACATGTATCTACACTTTTTACATATTCAATTCATTCTAAAATGTTCTAGAAAAATCAATTTAGGGCTGATTGGAATATACCATATATGTATATTTATTGTGCACTATTTTATAAAGTTTGCAAAAATAAAATTCAGCACATGCCAATCCTACATCACACGCCTAGCTCAGCCTTGATGGAGCATATGTGGAGCTTAGTTGGCATCTTGATTGGCCAAGAATGAAATATACAAGGTTGGTGACAAAATGGAGGGAGCTACACAAGGTAATATTTCAAATTATGTCACATATGTGACACATGATGAAAATTCAGCATGTGTAATTTGAGCTGGCCGATTTTATGTACTTAATTGTGACATATTTACTACTTCAATTTAAATGTATTGATTTGATGATAAAATGGAAGTATTTTGAATGTGTCTTGAATAGTGCACATGCTGAAAATTTTAGCATGTGTAGAATGAGATGGCCTATTTTATGGTCATGAATGAGACCAATTTGTTTTTCCAAATTATGTGGGATTGATTGTGAGATAATTGGCAATGCTTTTATGATAATTTTGGCACATGTTTTAAGTGTTATTCTCAGGTTTATACAGTCACCAAATGATGACAAGCCTCATACAATCAAGGAGTGCCAAATAAGCAAGGCCAAGATGATCATCCAATAAAGTGTTGCCAAGTAAGCAAGTTGATGTCACAATTATACAAGGTAATCTTCCAAGGACTTAAAAGATAATTTCCAAGGAGAAGAAAAGGATGAAGGGGGCTGCCACACTTGATAAAAAGAGGAGAAGGAGAGCAAATAAAATACATGAAAAGTCTTACAAGTTCAAGAGAGCAAAAACGTTTCTATACTTTTCTTCCACATTTCTTTCTTTCCTCTTCTCTTTCAAAGCCTATTGTATTCATATTCATACATATTGTATAGGCTTCATATAAACCACCATACACGCTATATTGTTGTAAAAGATTGATCAAGTTGTGATCAATCTTTCATCCGCTTGGTAGTGGTGTTCGTGATCATTGTGATTCTTTGTAAGGTTTGTAAAGGGTTGGAGTTGGTGTATAACTCTATCAATCCTGTGTGGTAAGGTGTTGTTTATTGTTTTGTGATTAGTGATAACCGAGGAAGGTGTCCTCGAAGACTGGAGTAGGTTGATCTAACCGAACCAGTATAAAATTCCTTGTGTTCTTTACGTTTCAGCACTTACTTTCAGTTTCCAGCGCAGTGCATCATTGTTATCACGATCGTAAAAATATCAAACGAATTTCAAAAATCACGAAACTTTCCAGAAACATAGCCACACGTTTTAAGTTTCATTTGGTGCAAGTTGCAACTCATTTGGACAAGTATAAGTCATTCAAACATCAATAGTTCTGAGACTAGTTCAGTCTGATTTTCAGACTTACAAAGGTTGAGACTTTGAATGTATTTGACTTAATTCCCAAAAGAATTTCTCAAAACCGTGTCAACCAAATTAAATACATATAGAAAGAAGTTTGTCATTAAATTTTCAGACCATTTGGAAATATGGTTTAATCGGAATAAATTTTTTAAATCAGACTACCGTTTCTAGCAGATTTGTGCAATCTGACCACCAACGATTTTTAAAGGGGTTAAAGATTGAATTTTGATCTGACATCTTTAGGAGATACTCATAACATTGGGTACTACAATCTCTCCGAATTTCAGAATTTTTGAAGACCTGTAACCTAGTTTTTCAAACGTCTCAAAACAGGTCCGGAAAACAGAAACTGTTTTCAGAAATTGGGTTTTTGAATTAAAACAATTTTAAAAACCAAATTTTCCGCACCCACTATTCAACCCCCCTTCTAGTGGTGCCTAGCAGGTCCTACAAGCGGTATCAGAGTGCAGGCACACTCACAACAAAGAGATCTAACGATCTAAGTGAGATGGCAACCACTAGCTACAAAACCGTGCAAGAAGAAATGTCAACCGTCTGGCCTCCTCTTTTTGATGGTGAGTCCTTTATCCAATGGAAACTTAGAATGAAACTCTAACTTATGGCTATTGATATTGATCTGTGGTCTATTATAGAATACAGTTCATTCGTATCCACTAAATTATCTACTATAGATGGTGTCACACTAAAAGTTGTAAAACCAAAACAAGAATATACTAGTGATGATAAAAAGAGACTAAGTATGAATGCTAAAGCCATGCAACTACTCTTAACGGTCTAAGTAAAAGTGAGTCTAGTTACGTGTCTGATTGTTGTAGTGCCCAAGAAATGTGGAGAATTCTTGAAATGAAACATGAAGGGACTAGCCAAGTAAAGGAGTCCAAGATTAATATGCTTATGTCAACACTTGAGTCTTTCAAATTATTGCCAAATGAGTCTATTGTTGAGATGGATTTACGATTGACTAACATCTATAATTCTTTTCCAAATGAGTCTATTGTTGAGATGGATTTACGATTGACTAACATCTATAATTCTTTTGAGTCTCTTGGCAAAGCTTTCTCTACGCAGGAAAAGGTCCAAAAGGTACTACGAAGTCTTCCATCCGAATGGGACCCTAAAGTCACAGCAATAGAGGAAATTAAAGAAACCAAATCAATAAAAATAGAGGAACTAATCGGATCTTTAAAGGTATATGAAAACAAACTCACTTTAAGAAATTCCGAGTCTATTTCTAAAAATGACAAGGCTATAGCATTTAAATCAAATGAATACGTCGTAGATGATAGTGACATAGATTCCGATGACGAAGATTTAATCACGATGGCTAAAAGATTAAGAAAGACCTTGAGAAAATCAATTATGTAGGATCTGCAAGGCACCACTAGAAAGGAGGGAGGGTTGAATAGTGGGCGTGGAAAATGTGATTTTTAAAATTGTTTTAAACCAAAAACCCAACTTGTGAAAATAGTTTCTGTTTTCAGGACCAGTTTTGAAATGTTTTGAAAACTAGGGTTGCAGGTTTTCAAAAATTCTGAAATTTGGAGAGACCTTAGTCTCAGATGTTTTGAGTATTTCCTAAAACTTTCAGATTAAAATTCAACCTCTAACCCCTTAAAAAATCGTTGGTGGTCAGATTGCGCAAATCTGCCAGAAACGGTAGTATGATTTGAAAAATTAATTCCTATTTATCCGTAACTCCAAATGCTCTGAAACTTTAATGACTAACCCCTTATTAGTTTTATTTAATTGGGTTGAAACAGTTTTGAAAACATCTTTTGGGAAAATAGTCAAATACGTTCAAAGTCTCAACATTTGCAAGCCTGAAAATCAGACTGCACTAGTCTCAGTACTTTGGGCATTTGGATAACTTATACTTGTCCAAAAGGGTTGAAATTGCGCCAAAAGAACATTAAGATGTGTGGCTATGATTCTGGAAAGTTTTGTGATTTTTGAAATTCGTTTACTATTTTTAATAACATGATTAAAAATGATGCACAGTGCTGAAACTGAAAGTAAGTGCTGAAAGTAAATAACACCAGGAATTTTATACTGGTTCGGTTAAAACAACCTACTCCAGTCTTCGAGAACACCTTCCTCAGTTAGCACTAATCACAAAACACAAAGAACATCTTACCACACAGGGTTGATGGAGTTACACACCAACTCCAACCCTTTACAAACCTTGTATGTGAATACAACGATCACGAACACCACCACCTTGCAAGTGCAAGATTGATCACACCTTGATCAATCTTTTACAACAATAAAGAGAGTATGTGGTGGTCTATATGAAGCCTATTCAAATGTATGAATATGAGTACAATAGGATTTTAGAGAGAAGAAAGAAAGAGAGTGTTGTTTTTGTCTTGCTCTCTTCTTTCCTTTTATCAATGATGGCCGCCCCCTATAGCCCTCCTCTTCCTCTTAAAAATTATCTTCTAAGTCCTTGGAAGAGTATATTGCATCATTGTGACATTTCCTTGCTTACTTAGCAACTTCTTATTGGATGATCATTAAGCTCTTGCTTACTTGGCACTCATTGATTGGATGGAAGTTGTCATCATTTGATGACTAGATAAATCTGAAAATAAACCTCAAAAATCATTTACATTTGAACAAGGCACAAAGGCAACAAGACTAAGAAAGGAAAGTCTCCTCCTCCTCTCACCACACTTATATGGCACGCCTATATATACATAAATATATATATTTTCAGATTTTTTTGAAAAAGGCACATACACATGTATTCCAACATACTACCGACACGTTATATATTTTACGTAAGTTCGTTAACGTCACACCACCACAATTAAATCATATTTATGAGTATATTCAGGTCTTATATAATATGATATAAGTCATGGTGATGACAAATTAAATACGACACGCTAAAAGGTTCTAAACCGAAAATTGTCGTATCGGGCGAATACCGAAACTTTGCCAACGTGTCACGTACTTGCCATAAATAGATGGCCAGCCCCTACACTTCAAAAATACTCAAATATTTCATGGGTATGATGTTATGTGCAGCCATAAAATCATTCCATGTTGGCACACACAAATCACCCCACATTAAGGCCAAATTGTGGAGATTCAAATTTCAATTTTGTCACATGCATATGGCGCCACTTTAAGACCAGCCAAGTACTGAATATTAAAGTTTATATTATGCACATTATGTGTAACATAATATATATAACATGTGCAAAAAGTTGGAATTTAATTAGAGACAAATCGGGTAATCGAGAAACATCAAAAATTCGGTTTTCTACGTACACAACACATGGAACGTTTTTGGCACATCATACGACATGTATCTAGATACTTTTTACATATGTCATACATCTTAAAGTTTTCTAGAAAATTAAATTAAGGGCTGATTGGAATATGCCATGTGTGTATTATTAAATGTGCACTATTTTACAAAGTTTACAAAAATAAAATTCAGCACATGCATACATATCATACACGCCTATTCCAGCTGAAATGGAGCATATGTGGAGCCTTGTTGGCATATTGATTGGTCAAGAATCAATCATACAATGTTGGTGACATAATGAAAGAAGCTACACAAGGTAATATTTCAAATCTTGTCACAATTGTGACACATGCTGAAAATTTAGCATGTGTGCAAAATGGATGGCCGAAATTATTACTTTAATTGTCCAAATTTTGTTGTCTTGAATCATGTGATTAATTAGAAGACAATTTGTAAGTGTTTTAAATATTTTATGGAATAAAGAAAGTGATATTCTTGGATATCACACATGCTGAAAATTTCAGCATGTGTGCAATGCATCTGGGCGTTTTTAAGGCCTTGTTATTGTCTAATTTTTATTCCATAAAAGATGAGAATATTGTATACTAAATGGTGATTGAATTATACTTTGATTTCTTGGATTAAATCAATGCAAAATAGGCAATATTTAGAATGAAACGCAAATGAGACACATGCTGAAATTTCAGCATGGTATGGCCGATTTTTGGAGAAAAATGTCTTGCCTAATTTATGTGATAATCTTGTGAATTATGACAACTATTTTATGATGATTTTGGTACATGTTTTTAGTGGAATTCTCAGATTTTCCTAGTCATCAAATGATGACAATGTTGAGAAATATGTTTGGATAATTTTCAAAGTCATGATTTTAAGTGATGAATACTTAAAAATGTCACATATGGTGCTATAAATGAAAGAGTTGAATAAGTGAAGAAAAATGACACGATGTCTAGGATTGTTAGAAATATTTTTCTAAAATGTGATAAAATAGTTGTTTTTATTTTTACATGATTTATATATGTTTATCATGTTGTGATTATGTGATTTTTATGATGATAATATCTTGTGACTAATATGCCCTCGAAGTTTCTACAACTTACCAAAAAGGGCAAAAGTGGTATTTTGAGTTTTGTAGGTACTCGACATGGTGAATATGATTCAAGAAGATATTATCATCTTATTTATTATCAAGAAGGTGTTATTATATTTAATTCTGACCATCGGGGTCATTTCTGGAGTTTTATCTCACTAGGGGCATTTTGGTCATCTCACTCCCGAAGACAGTTTCGGTATTTTTACTCAAGGAATCTCTTGAGTATCTTATTATATTCATTCTGGAGTTCATTTAATATATTCTTGAAGATTATTTGGTGGTTTTCTATTTTATTCTCTCATTTGATGATTTTATCGACGGTAGCGGGATATGTGACGGTATTCGATGTCACGTTCTATTTTCTCTTGAAGACTCTTATATATGTTATTGGAGGTTCTTAATCATCATCTTTCAGAGATTACAAGGTGTCCTTGGTGCAAGATTCATCACAATATGTAAAGGAGAAATGGGAATTTTGATATTATATGTTGACATAACCTTGTCAACTATTATTTGTTGATTTCTCCTCAAAAACATGATTATACAGGTGGGGATGATGTTTTTCTCATTTTATGAGTTGGAGACAAGAAGACAAACCAAAATCAAGCTAGTTGGCAAAAGTTGCCAACTTGAAATTTCAAATTTGAATGTAATGGAGACAAGATTGTTGGAGATGATTATGGAGGTGTTTTAATTCAAAATTCTCAGCCATCACATGGTCTAAAAGTTGGAGAGAATATGTCATCAATTCACTCTATAAATAGAAGGCAAGGTGAAGAAGAGAAGACACACACTTGAAAGCAAAAATTGAAGATTGTTGTCTTGCTATTCTCTTTTCATATTTTCGGTCATACTTTGTGTAGCTAAGGTGTTCCAATTTTCTTTGTTGTCCAGCTACACTATACACACCTTCTTGAGTTAGATTTGTATGTTTGATTAGCCAAATTTATAAGGCTACATCAATAGGTGGTAGAGGTGTTGTAACCAAGAGTTGCATAGAAGTGATTATCCAAGTCTTGAATAGGGTTGGTGTATGACCCAAGGATCAAGCTTGGCTCTGTTGTAAGGTGTTCATTTGATAGTGAAATCCAAGGAAAGGTGTTCCTTGGGACTGGAGTAGGTCACATTGACCGAACCAGGATAAATTCTCGGTGTTCTTCTCTTGTTTCTTTATTTCTGTTTTCTGCCCGTTTTTTACTGCAGTTTTCACACAACTTCTCACAATTTGAAAAACTAGCTAAACATTTTCAAAATTTGTGATTTTTGGTGGAGTTATACTTCAGACTGTTAGCTTTCATTTACAACAAGAATCACTTGATTTGAGCAAGGAAAAGTTAGTCTTTCAGTCTTTGCAAGATAACTGCTCCAATCTGGCTGCAATCTGACCAGTTTTGAGAAAACTTAAATTCTGTATTTTTCAAGAATTGTTTAAGGTCAGGGCCTTTTGGAAACTTCATCTACACATCCTAAGGAGTGTTTTGATATAAATATCAACCTTTTTGGTTGAGTATTCAAAGAGAAATACGTTTTGCAAAATCAGCAACATTCTGTCCAATTCTGTCCAGATTGACCATCTGAATATTTTTATTTGTTTGAAAGGTCAAACGATCTTATTTTTATCTGATTTTTGGATAGAGTCTTGTTAAATCATTGAAGTTAAATTCTGGAGAGTTTTATAATTTTTGGAGTTGTGTAAAATTATTTGTGAATTTTTGAAAAACGGGTTCTGAATCTGAGGTGGTTTCAGATTCTGTTTTCAAAGGGGATTTTAACAAAGGGTAGTAGTGTAATTTCCGCTAACCACTATTCACCCCCTCCTCTAGTGGTGTTTATTGCAGGTGCACGGTCCAACACATTCAACCAATCAATGAGTGTCAAGTAAGCAAAAGTTAAATGATCATCCAATGAGGAGGTGCCAAGTAAGCAAGATCATGTCACAATGATGCCACATATTCTCCCAATGACTTAGAAGATAATTTTCAAGAGGGGAAGGCACCAAAGGGGGCGGCCAAGACTTTTAAAAAAGAAGGAAGAAGAGCAAAACAAGAACAACAACAAGAGTTGCAAATTCAAAGATCAAACCGTGTTCTAGCCTTCTTCTTCTACACTCTCCTTCTTTCTTCTTGCTAAAAGCCTATTGTACTTATATTCATATTCTTGAATAGGCTTATCTTATACCACCACACATTCTTTATCTTTGTAAAAGATAGATCAAGGTGTGATCAATCTTCAATCTTGCAAGGTGGTAGTGTTCGTGCGTATTGTATTCATCATACAAGGTTTTGTAAAGGGTTGGAGTTGGTGTGTAACTCCATCAACCCTGTGGTAAGGTGTAGTTGTGTTGTGTGATTAGTGTGAACCGAGGAAGGTGTTCCTCGAAGACTTGATTAGGTTGTTGATAACCGAACCAGTATAAAATTCTTGGTGTCATTTACTTTCAGCACTGATTTTCTGTTTCAGCACTATTTATTATTTTTAATCACGTTCGTAAAAATAGTAAACGAATTTCAAAACTCACGAAACTTTTAGGAAACATAGCCACACGTCTTAGAGTTCTTTTGGCGCAAGTTTCAACCCTTTTGGATAAGTATAAGTCATCCAAATGTCTAAAGATCTGAGACTAGTGCAGTCTGATTTTCAGGCTTGCAAAGGTTGAGACTTTGATCATATTTGACTAACTTCCCAAAAGAAATTTTCAAAACTGTTTCAACACATTTAAATATAATTTATAAGGGGTTAGTGGTTAAAATTTCAGAGCATTTGGAGTTACGTACAAATAGAAATTAATTTTTGAAATCAGTCTATTGTTTCTGGCAGATTCGCACAATCTGACCACCAACAATTTTTGAAGGGGTTAGAGGTTGAACTTAAATTTGAAATTTTAGGAGACACTCATAACATCTGAGGCTAAGTTCTCTCAAAATTTCAGAATTTTTGAAGACCTGCAACCTAGTTTTAAAAACGTTTTAAAACTGGTCCTGAAAATAGAAACTGTTTTCAGAAGTTGGGTTCTTGAGTCAAAATCATTTTAAAAACCAAATTTTTCGCACCCACTATTCAACCCCCCTTCTAGTGGTGCCTTGCAGATCCTAAAATAATGAGGTGCAAAACCACGCTCTGTTGATACCTTTATGCAAATAAGATCCAAGATATCGAATTGGTAAACTTGAGCATTGCATGTTAAGAAGATTGGCAAATCTGCGGCGCTGATGAAGTGGTACCGCAGAAGATGGAATTAAGTTGCTCTTTTGATAATTCACTTTTTGTCCAGAGGCTTCTTCATATTGTGTTAAGAAGGCATGAAAGCGCTGTAAATTTCTCTGTGTGCCCTTTAAAAATACTAAGAGATCATCCGCATAAGCTAAATGTGTGATAGTGAAAGGGACTCTGCCGAGACGAAAGGGCTGAATTGTTCCCGATGCAACCAGTGATTTCAAACCTCTGCTAAATCCTTCTGAAGATAGAATGAATAGCAGGGGGGATAAAGGGTCACCCTGCTGGACCCCTCTATATGGGCGGAATAAGGCAGATGGCTGGCCATTAATTAAGACAGACAATTTTGTGGCTCGCAAATGATTTAAAATAATCCTACTGAAGAAACCTGAGAAATCGAACCTGTGCAAGAGAAGTTCCAGATATTCCCAGTTGACCCTATCAAATGCCTTCATCATATTCAAACATAACTGTGAACCGCCCTTATCGAGCATATGTATCATTTCACGAGCCATTAACACCTGGGTGGAGATATCCGAACCTGGCAAGAAGCCCGTCTGCTCGGGCGATATCAGTCTCGGTAGTAGAGTATTTAATCAAGATGCAATTATTCTTGTACAGACTTTACTCAGAAAATTCGTTAGACATATTGGTCGGAAGTCACTGAATGTTACGGGAGACTGTTTCTTGGGAATGGCGTCTTATTCCCCAGGTGATATCGCTACTGGCGGCGCTCGCTCTTTTGTGGCAGTCATCTCTGCTGCTGCACCGTCCTCTATCCCAATTCCATCGAAAACAATCTTTAAACATAAAGGGCATCCCATGATCTCTTTCACAAATGCAGAGATTGATGCATTAGTCGAGCCTTACCGGCTATCGCTTGTTGGAACCTTTTGGTTCTGCCAGCCACCTTTGAAGGTTATGTGTGATGTTTTTGATCGTATAAGATCTAAATCTTATGTAAAGATTATGTTTTTGGATCAATCACACGTTTTGTTGAATTTCCTTCATGAACCCGATTATAGACGATGCTTTTACTGTCGTTCATGGACAACTGCGGGTTGCACAATGAGAATTACAAAGTGGATTGTAGATTTTGATCCTGCACCAGATGTTCCAATCGTTCCAATCTGGGTTGCGTTTCCGGGATTACCGCTGCATTTCCACCAAAAGTCAGCTCTTTTTGAAATTGCCCGTGTTGTTGCACATCAGATCAAGTTGGACGTGGCTACCGCGGATGGATTGCGGCCATCTGTAGCATGCATTTGTGTAGAAACTGATGTTTCCAAGGATCTCCCTAAGAAGTTATTTTTACAGGGGAAGCAAAAGATCATTCAACATCAACTAATTTACGAAGAGCTGCCTTCCATTTGTGTAAAGTGCCGCCGACTAGGTCACACTGCCGCATCCTGTGGAGATCAGCCGCTGCCGAAGCCCCCTAAGCCTCATAAGCCGAAAACACGTTGGACGCCAAAGAAAATTCAGAATCCTGTACCACCTACAAATAACCCCGTCACGTTACTTCGGCAGCCATCATCCCCCCATATAGAAGATGCTGCCAACAGTGATCATAATGTGCCAGCTTCTGCTCAATATACGGAGATCGATGATCACACTGTAAATATTCCGGTAATGCAGTATCTCACAATGTTGCGCCTAGATCAAGAGGATGAATTGATGCAGATCAAGCAACATGAGGATGCAGATGTATGTCAATTCTCAGATTCTGAACTAGGGCCATCGGTGGATTTCAATATACCTTGTGATGTTGATTCACGAACACAGTTCCAATAGCAAATGCGCAAGGCTGCTGATAATATTGGTAAATGTCTAGCCTCTCGTCTTGTCTGTCTTGATGAGAAGGGAATTCTACAGGCTTGCTTTGGCCATAATCTTCCAGATAATGACGAATTTATTCCAGTGGCTCCATGGCGCAGATGCAGGCAACGGAAGATTTACCTCCAAGGCCTCCTTTCAGTGTAGTTACACACAGTGCGGCATATATTGGTTCCTCCCAATTGGATATCTCATCATGAATGCTCTAACATGGAATGTAGGAGGCATTTGTACCTCTTTAGATTGCTTAATAACGTTATTGCATCAAACGCGGATTGATATCGTAGTCATCATCGAGCCAAAGTAGCGTTTTTCAAAACTCACCTATTACCGTTTAAAGTTTGGGTTTTCGCATGTAGTTGACACATGTAGTGGAAATATATGGGTATTCTGGAATTCTTCAGTGTTGGAGTTGGTAACAATTGCTCATGATTTCTAAACTTCGTTATTTTCTTTTGTGTGGCGTCAAATGCAACAAGCCTTTGCATGGTATGTGGTTTATGGACGTCATACGCTTTCAGACAGGCAGCCTCTCTGGAGTTCTATGGTTGAAATAGCTCAATCAATAACAGTCTCGTGGATTACTGGAGGTGATTTTAATACGTTTTTGTCGTTGGAAGAACATCGGGGTCGTACTACCCCTCCTCTTTGTACTTTAGAAGACTTCAAATTCTATGTTGATGTCTACCGCTTGCAAGAAATCCCTTTATAGGTTCTCCATTCACTTGGGATCTCTGTAGTATTTCCTTTGTAGACCTATTTGCAGACATTGTGGTTCATCACTTGCCCCGAGCCACCTCAGATCATGCACCGTTACTGTTAAAGTGCACTCTTACTCGATCGAAACCGCCAATTCCATTTCGATATCTTAATGTCTGGGCTCTACATGCAAATTTTCTTTCATTAATTGCGGCTCAATGGAAACAATATCTCATGACAGGAGGAATGTGTGGCTTATATAATAAGCTTCATTTGCTTAAGCGAGATCTCCAACATTGGAATCGCGAAGTCTACGGTAACATTTTCAATAATACAGCCACAACAGAGCAAGCTTACTCGCGGCAGGAAACGCTCTATGATAATGATCCTACTGCTGAAAATAGAATGGCTTTTTCTTTAGCTCAGGCACAGCTTCTCCAGGCTAATAAGACACAAACCTCTTATTGGTCCCAAAAATCACAGGCAAAATGGATTGCCGAGGGCAAAGCAAACACAGCTTATTTTCATGCATTGGTCAAAGACAATCACAGACGACAGCACATTCGCAACATTCGTGATTCCACATGATCTTTGCTAGATGACAATGAGGCATTAGGAAGTGCAGCGTAGACTTCTTTCAACAGGAGTTTTACAAATGAGCCACTAGTAAATGTTGACTCTTTTCTGGAATCTGGAATCTTAGTCCAAATAGCGCAGCAGGGCCAGATGGATTCAATTTTCATTTCTTTCGGACTTGCTAGGATATTTTGCGGACAGACGTCACTTTAGCAAGAATTCTTTTTGGGGGTAACCCCTCCGCAAGTGATGATTTCTTCCTTGATCACGTTGATTCCCAAAAAAACTCATCCTACCACGTATGCAGAATTTAGGCCCATTTGTCTTTCAAACTTTTTAAGCAAAGTTACCACCAGAATACTTGCTACTCGATAGTCTTCCCTGCTTCCAAAGCTGATGTCTCCTGAACAGATTGGTTTTCTAAAGGGCATAATATTAGTGAGCATGTTTTGATGTCAAATGAGATGGTGCATCTGATTGACAGGAAAACCCATGGTGCTAATGTGATGATTAAGTTGGATATGGTAAAAGCTTTCGCTAGAGTTAACTGGTCCTATCTGGAGGCAATAATCCACAAATTTGGCTTTCATGCACGCTTCATTCGACTTATCATGAACAACATGCGATATTCTAAACTTTTGGTTGCCATTAACGGTTCATCTTATGGCTTTTTATTGCCTATGCCTAGAGTCAAGCAAGGTTATCCACTTTCTCCGTTGTTGTTTATCCTTAACTCAGAAGGGTTTAACAGGGGTCTAAATCAACTATTTGCCGCTGAATCATTACAAGGATTTGCATCTGGAAGAATACCAGTCGTTTCACACTTAGCGTATGCTGACGATTTGCTCTTATTCTTAAAAGCAACTTCTAGCAATTTGACGATCTTTCAGTCTTTTCTTCAATCTTATCAACAAGCATCGGGACAGTTGGTCAACTATAGCAAAAGCCAATTTGTCACAAGCACATACGTAACCCCCCAACATCTTAGAACATGACCAGGAAAAAGAAAAAAAGAAGTGACTCCATTTGTTTTATGTTTATGATACTTCTTAACTTAATTAAATTTAATTAAAACTAAATGAAAGTTAAGTGGGTGTGACTTGATGTAGATAGTGTTCTTGGGACATTGAAATTAAACCTCCGATAAAAGAATTTGAAAATGTATAATTTCAAATCATTACTCTGATATACAAATCTATTTTCAATTCAAATTAAATGAAGATTTTAACCAATATTTTGATTGATCAAACAAACCCTTCTTTTTTGAGACCTAAACAGAGGCTTTATTTAAA